>JANCRA010000028.1:1800000-2285000 GCA_024362935.1 Setophaga petechia | reverse complement strand
TCCTGCAAGTGTGGCCACTCAGTGCTTGGGAATCTCAGTTACAAACTCAGGGGCTGCTGCTTCATCCCCTTATTCTTGGCACTCATTTATACAGCTCAATGTTTCCTGTTAGTGACACATCCCAATAACCTACAGGATTTAATTTTTAAAAGCACTTTTTTTCAAAAATGGAAGCATTAAAGGGTTGGAACCATTAAAGGTTTTAGGAATGCTAGGAGATGAAAGAATGGGGGTTTTAATCTTATTCTTCAATGCAAAGAAGAGCAGTGGTCCCTCTACATTGCCAACAAATGCAGGAGCAATACAGTTCCATAGGTTATGGGATGGGTTTCCATCAGAATATCATGATTTTTTCAGATGAGTGACTCAGGGGTAAACAATGTTTCTCCTTTTCTCTGTCCCAGAACTGAGCCTGAGCTGAATCATGGAAAATGTCACAGAAATGATAGTTATGAATTGATGAGTAGTTAACCAGTAATGCACTTACAACTGCTCTGCTGTAACTCTTCAGGTATTCTTTCTTCGCTCTTCTGAGTGGGATTAGCCATCATCTATCTTTTTAGGGAGTATATGATGGGATGCCTAGAAACCAAGCAAACCAGTCTGGTCCATTCTGCCAAGAATCTTTCAGTGCCCATAATCTGTGATCCTGAACCCAGCAATGGAGGGATCAGGAAATATGTTTTGCATTGAGCTCCTCATGCCTGACTGAGCCCAACTGGGGAATTAGATGTCAATTGTAATTGCCCTTTGTCTGTGTGATTTGGGAATTAATAGCAGCCAGAAAACCAGAAAAAAAAACTTAATAAATACACCCACATCTGTGCTACTCTTGGTAAAGTTTGAGTCATAACTGGACCTCTAATGAAGTATTAAAATAACAGAAGCTTGAACTGAAAACATGGGGTTTTTTCTCTCTGAGATCTTCTTCTGAGATGCTACACTTGGGATTCACAATTAGATAACCTGCTAGCCCTGAGAACATTCACTGCTGCAATGGTGATTGCCAGGAGATTCAGGTGCTTGAAAAGTAGGGTGGACATCTTGTGGACAATTCAATTATTTTTAAAGCTTTGCTAATGCAGCTGAGAAACCAAGCTGCCTTCCTGGCATCTGCTGTTGAGTGTACTGTACATGAGATATACAAGAGATGGGGCCAGGGGGAGTTTCAAATTCAACAGCCCAGGTATCAATTAAAGCTGGGTTATTTTTGTATGTCACTGTTCTGACCCTTCAAACAGAGCAGCTATAGAGCAATCAGGATGTCTCTCTGACCCTATACTATGCAAATGCACCGAGGCCAGAAGGACCAGAAAACCTACTGAATTTTAATGGCAGAAGGGTGTGATGCCCCCAACTCATTGACATTCTGAGTGGGTTTTTTCACTAATCCTCACACTCTGTAGGCACAACTTTCTTGATCTCGGTGCTTCCGTGGGGTGTGCAGGTCAAAAAGGCAGCTGAGATTGGCCAGAAGGAAGTCAGCTCTATAGCACAGAGGGATATATTTACACACAATAAGAAATGGGCCTGAGCCATGAAATTCAGGTAAGAACCCAAACTCTCCTGAAGTTGGAGTGATAGGTGAGCCACGCATTTGGGTCAGCCCTGTGGAGATACTGACCAGTCAGCTAATCCACAGCCAGAATTTCCCAAAGTCCCTTCCTGGGTTTACATTTTGAGGGGTATCTTTGAAATAACCTGTTATCAGGAAGAGCTTGGTGAAGTTTCAGTGCAGAGTTATTGTGTGGTTCTTCTGCTTGGACCTCTCTCCACAAGTGACATGGAGAAGCAGCTCTGACATGGAAAATAACAAAAGAGAGGCATAAGAAGAATAACAAATTATTTTCTGCAGTGATTTTTTTCAGCTATATTGTGTTCCACTTGAAGGAGATGGAGTTAGTTACCTACAGCTCCATGTGGAAGTGCAGTGACAATGAGTGGTCCCCAGGTCCTCCTGGGCAGGACACAGCCAGTCAGACCCAGGGACAGGCTGCTCCTCCCTGCTGATTGAGAGCTGCTGTATTTCAGGGGCTAATGCTACATCTGGTGGCTCTGGAATGAATTCCACTTGCTGTGGAGTGGGATGCAGGCAGCAGTGGGTTTGTGCTGTGGGTCTGTGCTGTGTCATGTACACAACAGAGGGTTTATTCTCTGGTGGACTGAAGGGCAGCATTCAGGGTTGGAGCATTACAGAGGAAAGGGGGTTTTACTGCAGAGATGGTTTTCATTCACTTGGCAGTTTGGTTTGGTTTTTTCCTTAGTTGGCCCTGGCTGGTTTTGCCTTTTTTGCTCTTTTATTCCCAATGGCTTTAAAAATCTTAAATGTTTATGAATTTGGGCCACATAGTATTTAAATTCCCAAACAGAGGCCCATTCTTCTCTGTAACAACCTTGTGACTTTCTAAGGTTGTCAAACGTGTTACTCCTTTTTTTTTAAAGGGAGTTTTGTATATAGAACCTCAATTATTTCCTCATAAAGTGATTTTAAAATGATTCCCCAGTGAGTTTTAGGAAAGTGTGTCTAGACTTTTTTCTTTTTCTGCTTTATCCCAGTCTCCCCTTCCAGCCTGCCCCTATCATTTGTAGGTTACGGATAGCTGAGGATTTGTCGTACTGCAATTTAATGCTGAGTGTGTGCTGTGACCTTTGGGGGGGAGCAGTCTGTTGGCAGTATCATTACAAATAAAGTACTAACAGATTTCAGATGTTTATAGATTCCAAACTGGATGCTGACGCCTGCAGTCGTTTATAAACTCACCTCCACAGATTTTCACATTTGACACCGAGGTGGTGGTATGGCCCCTGCTCAGATGCCAGCTGATTGCTTTCCTGAGCTCCTCCGGAGCCAGGTGGCCTCCCCTCGGTGCCTCTGCTGTCTGACCAGGGCAGCAATTGCAGCTGCAGGAGACAAAGCTGCAAGGCCCTGCCTGATGGGCCAGGGCTGCCCCGTGCTCCGTGCCAGCGCAGATATTTGTTATTTCAGGTGGACACGGCCAACTACAAAGGCTTCACAAACCCTGGCCCACATTAGCCAGGCTGCTCTTGAGCAGTGGCAGACACTCAGACTCCAGCGTGGGGAGGGAGCCAAGCCATTAAGTTGGATTTGGGGGTAATTTTTACAACCCCAGTCGGTGGCTGGAGTCAGGGGCTGTCCCTGGGGTGCAGCACAGCACCTCAAACCTTGGCACAGGTTTGCTGCAGTGTGACGGTGACATGGGGACAGGGGAGCAAAGTAAGAGATGTCTGAGCCTCGGGCCTGTCTCAGCAGGGCCGATTTGGTTGGGTGCAGAGCACACACTCACCCACAGAGCTGCAGTTCCCAGCTGGCTGCTGTTCTGCTGCCAGGCTCCCCTTCCCCAGCTCTCCAGCCCGGAGACAGGGCGCTCCTGGAGAGGGGCTCGTCGTGGGAGGGAGGATTTGCATGGCAGGATGCTAAGACAGCCAGAGCTGCGGTCGGCTTTACTGCAGGAAGTGGATTAGGCAAATCCCTGAGACAGTGCAGAAATCCATTTTTCCAGGTGCTGAGGCTGAAGGAAACCTGTAATTAATAATATCCCGATTTTAACTTAGTTAAGTCTTAGAGCGAGGTATCCTGGAGTTTATATTTTTAGCAGCCACTTTAAGAGAGGGTGGAGGAGGGTAAGTGTGCATGGAGAGAGAGATTAATTTAAAATTGATAACCGCATGGCAGCACCACAGTTTTAACAAGCTCAAGGCCTGCCTGGCGCAGCCTGCTGTACTCGGGGGACTGGAGTTCAATTCTCCGTGCTGCCAGTTGAAATCAGAAATCACAACTGCAGTGATTAGCAGTGAATTTCCTGATCTTGGTGCCGCAGGCAAAGGAAGGAGGGGACTGGCTTCTTCCCTATCTCCAGCGAGGTTAACCCCTAGCAGGGAAGACAAAGGTAGGGAAAGGGAATCTGGGGCAGTTTACACCATTTAAACTCGTACATGCTGTTTAAAAAAAAAAAAATCAATGGCCATTAACAGCCCTGCCTGACTGAGAAGTGCCCAGCAGCGTCTTAATTAATCTCATCGCTAATAGAGGAGCATCACTTCCAAATGCCTGGGCTACCCCTCTCCTTCCAACGATGTAGGTCAGATCCACAGAGGCAGAATACAGATGGCAAAAGCAGGGACTTGGATGTCAGTCCAGAGTCATCCCAAACACTGGGTTTACACCAGTGTAGCTGGGACCAAACATGACTTATTCACATCACCATCAAGTACCACCCCCTCTTGCTTTCCCTGTGTTTGTTCATCAGGAATGGATAGATTGGAAGCAGTGAAACTTCTGTATTTTAAAATTCTGATTTATTTCTATTATTTGTCCATATAAGATGACTCCTGATGAACAGAAAACAGCAGCACTTGTGATGTGTGGTCAATATGTCTGCACAAGCCCAGTCTGCACTGGTCCCTTGGTCCCTTTCTGGGTGTTGTTACTGCTGAAGGTTGCTTGTCTGGGTCCTTGTAATGTAAAAGGAAGGAATTTTGGCTGATATGTGTAATAATATAAAATTGCAATCTGTAAAACTATTGCAAGGGGCAGAAAGTTGGGGCCTCGTTTGTCAACTCTCTTTGGCCTAGAAAATAGAAGCATTTTGGTAGCTAGAGCATGAAAAGTTGTTGCTTCATGGATAATAGATAGTTTGTCCAGAAATTACCTTCTACTAATTCAGACCTTTGCCTGATGGAGAGGGCTGGAAATGATTTTGCTTGCTTGCCTCTTTGTTCCTTCCTGACCCTTCTGTGGGTCATAACCAAGTATTTTTTCAGCTGAGCTGCTGAAGCACGTGATGTGCAGAGGCACCACACAGGAATAATGTGCGCACTTGGGCTTTTGACTTATCCATGGGGTGCCAGGGTCTCTCCACCTCTGACCATCTCCTCTGCAGTAAAATCAAACAAACCTTGGTGCTGTGTGGGACAGAGCTGTGTCTTCTCTGTGGGCAGCTGCTCAAAGTCCAGCACTGGCAGGGCTGCTCAGGAGCTCTGGAAGGTGTCAGTGGGGTGTGGGGTCCCTCCTGCTGCACCAGAACACCCCTGACCACGAGAGCCTCAGCTGTGGCTCACTGACCATCAGTGACCAGCTGGGGCTGGCACTGGTGAAGTTTCCTTCAGGAGAGCTGAAATTAGATTTCACAGGAAAGCCTGATGCAAGGTTTGTGATAAGTCATGCTCTGGCTGATCTCATGTCCAGGCTCTGTCCCCCAGCACTGCCTGCTTTTTCATGTGATTTTTGATTTCACCATGAAAGGTTTGTATAAACTTCATTTCTCAGATCAGTAGAAGAAAGCTGAGCCAAATTATCTCCTCACCTTTAGTGAGTTTAGCTGCTAAAAGTCAGCAACAGAAGTAAACTACAGTCAGTCAAGTGTATGGCAGTGGGGTTAGTCCCATTGTTTGTTTTAGGGGATGATTGTTCATGTGGAAATTATTAACATGAATATCACATGCACATAAATATATATAAATATATATATGTCCTACTGCTTTAACCATAGAAACCCCTATGGCTGCAGTAAGCATCAAAACAGACAGGCTGATATCTCTGAGGCTTCCACGGATGAACACCAACCTTTATTGCTTTGATGCTGTTCATTTTCAAGCCCATATATTGACAGAGGTATAAAAGCTGAGTCTGAGCAAGGTGGCAAATCACAGTGTGTTCCCTGCAAGATTCACTTGCTCCAGATTTTCTCTCCATCCTCTCCTGCAGCACTTCACGGGGATGGGAATGGGGCTGTGGTCAGTCCATCACACATTGTCCCTGCTGCTCCTTCCTCCAGAGGCCTTGGACTCCTCATCCTCTGCCCCTGCCCCAGCCTGGGGTCCCTCCCAGGGGAGAGTGATGCAGGAGCTGCCCCAGTGTGGGTCCCTTCATCCATGGGCTCAGTCCCTCAGGAGCTGCCCCAGTGTGGATCCCATTTCCCATGGGCTCAGTCCCTCAGGAGCTGCCCCAGTGTGGATCCCATTTCCCATGGGCTCAGTCCCTCAGGAGCTGCCCCAGTGTGGATCCCATTTCCCATGGGCTCAGTGCCTCAGGAGCTGCCCCAGTGTGGGTCCCTTTATCCATGGGCTCAGTCCCTCAGGAGCTGCCCCAGTGTGGGTCCCTTTATCCATGGGCTCAGGCCCTCAGGAGCTGCCCCAGTGTGGATCCCATTTCCCATGGGCTCAGTGCCTCAGGAGCTGCCCCAGTGTGGATCCCATTTCCCATGGGCTCAGGCCCTCAGGAGTTGCCCCAGTGTGGATCCCATTTCCCATGGGCTCAGGCCCTCAGGAGCTGCCCCAGTGTGGATCCCATTTCCCATGGGCTCAGGCCCTCAGGAGCTGCCCCAGTGTGGATCCCATTTCCCATGGGCTCAGTCCCTCAGGAGCTGCCCCAGTGTGGATCCCATTTCCCATGGGCTCAGGCCCTCAGGAGCTGCCCCATGAGGTCCCTCCCATGGGCTCCTGGCTCCTTGCAGAAAACCTGTTCCAGGTGGGCTCCTCTCTCCATGGATCCCCAGGCCCTGCCAGGACCCTGCTCCAGCAGGGGCTCCCATGGGCTCAGAGCCTCTTCAGCCCCCCCTGCTCTGCCCTGGGCTCCTCCTGGCCCTGCAGGGGGGTCTCTGCTCCCCCTGGATCTCCCTGGGAGCCGCTGGCTGCTGTTGGCTCCCCTGGACATGGAGGGAGCTCCCAGCAGCTCCCCACAGAAGCCACCCCTGCAGCCCAGACTTTGCCCTAAAACCCCATACAGTCACTCATGCTCAGCAGCTCTTGCCTCAAGAATATAAAAATCTCCAGACACAATCTCTTAACCTGGTCAATGACAGTTTCCCAGTGTGCCAGTCCCAGCACAGCTCTCCCACCTTTGGTGTGATTTGAGGCCACCAAACTGTCCCACAGAAAGCACAGAGCAACTTCTTTAAACTTAAGAAGATCCCAAATTCAAACTGCTGTAATTTGAGAGCAGGATTTGGCCCATGGACTCCAGTTCTGGCTCCCATGGCACTTGTAAGCTTTTTATTACTAATTAAAGTTGGTAAGTAGTTCCCGTCAGGGTGTTTTGGCTCATAAATGAAGGCCAACAAAGTATCTAATTTTGCTAAATAGAGTAATTTTTTATATGCCAACAGAGGGCTTTTGGTTAGATTTTGTTTTCCCTCTCCCCACTGTTATTTAGACTCAAGAGCTCTGATGTTTCCTATCCATATCCAAAAACAAAAGCAGCTCTTGTCTCCTTGTTCTTGCTGCCCTGTTCCCTCAGGCCATACCTGCTCCAGCTCCCCCAGGAGGTCCCATGCCCATGGGTCCAATCCCAGTTCTCCCTGCTGACCCCACTGAGAGTCTTTGCTGGAAAAAATCCTATTCAGCACACACAGGAACGTCAAAATCCAGCTATGAGCAATTTTCAACCCTGAGATATTCAAAGCCACTAGCTTTTGTGTAATTGTACATATCTGGGTTCTTATCAGAACATTATTTTCTCCTTAGGCAGTTAAAACATGGTTTTCTTTCCCTTCTTAAAATCAGACCTGTTACAGTTTGATGAATGAAGCAGCAGAATTAAAAGTGTTTTAATAGCATGAGCATTACAAACCCCTCATTGACTAGGATTGTTATTATGATAATCATTTAGCAGAGCTGGAATTTGGAGAAGCTGTTCTGACCAGCCAGCAATGTGAAATATTTGGGGTGAATTTCATCTCTGTAAAGACCAAAAGCCATTTAAAAAGCAGACTAGAGTCTTTTGATTTACATTTCTGATATTAAGCAGGGAGCAGCTCTCTGTATTTTTTTGCTACAGGGCATTGCTTCATTGCTAAGGAATAGGGCTATGGCAAGGATCCAGTTCCTTAATGAACCAGCCTATCTGGAGCAAAACAGCTTTTCACACCATAATAAACAATGAACACCTTTTAGATAACAAATTCAATGGCAAAAATATTGCATTGTACATGTCAGAGCCCCATAATTTAATGGAAGCACTTGCTGCATTAGTGGTTTACATTAATTTTTAAAATTAATTTTGTTTGGCCTGCGGGGGAAATACTTTCTTTTTTGCTTCTGATATCCTGCAGCTCATTAACACTTTTTTACTGCTGCTCTACAATACTGTCTGTAATCGTCCAATTTGTAGCTAGAGGCTCATTTTTTAACTAGAAAGAGAAGAAAAAAATGGAGCTTTTACTGAAATCATAAATGAAGCTTCAACCACAGTGAAAAATCAGCATCTCTAACAACAGCCAGAGTGCTGTGGCTTTCTGAGGATGTATTAATTAAACCCTGGATGGATTGTGAGCCAGCAATTTCTGGGTAGCTCTGTAGCCTGGGACAGGGAACTTTTCATCCCAATTCTGCCCTGCAGACATTGGCCAGGGAAGCATAATTCCTCCCTTCACTGTATAGAGAGCTCATTTTCTGGACACTGAGGGGCTTTAGCTGGAGGTCTCCTATATTGTCATTTCCCTGGGAATTGTGTGATATGGGTTTCAATTTAAAAAGTTATTGTGCTTATGCAGAGTTACTGAAGAGAACAAATGCATTTTCACCTTGGAGCGCTGGAACGCTGCCCTGCCCAGCAAAATGCGAGAGCCCAAATCAAACTTCAACAACTCCAGCCTCAGCCCAATTCCCTGCACTGTTCACAGTTGTTAATTTAACAGTGGACTGCTTCTATCTGCCTGAATGAAGTGCCATGTGGGCAGTGCTGCTGCATCCCAGCCTCTCTGCACACTCCACTGGCTCTCCCCGGCTGCTCTGCAGACAAACCAACCCCACGGAGCAGCAGGACCCCTCCACAGGGCCTGGCTCACCCTGGGCTGGGCATCCCCAGCTGCTGCAGCTCCAGGGGATGGACAGAAATGGCCCTGGAGTGTGCTCCCAGTGAGAGAGCAGGGACTCTGCAGCAGCTGCTGGTGGAGGCTGAAGGTCTCTCTCACTCTTGGAGCAGACACACGGGTGTGTCCTGGCACATGCTGGCTTTGTCACTACAGGTGCTGAGGAGCAATCACTCCTGCCAGGACACAGGGATAATCATACCAGGCTGCACAGGGTGGAAGGATTATTGCTGTCCCTGTAGCTGTCTGTCCCCCATCACTGCACCATCCCAGTGCTGTCAGGCCTTGTTTTCCACATTTTCAATATCATTTCACAGCTTTTTCAACACAAGTGCCCAAATGTCAGCTGTGCAGTACCACGTAGAATGAGTGAGCCATGAGAAATGTAGGTGTGGAGCAGCATCTGTACTGCTTGACCTGCACTGTGCTTTCAAGTAATGAAAACAATAGCTGTGAATTCAGCGTGGTTAAGCTGAGCTTTGTGTTTAATGGGAGGTGCTGTACTGCTGTGAATGTAAAGGTGTAAATCCATTAGGTTGTCCCAGTAAGAGTGGGCTCTCCCAGCATGCAGGAGGAATGTCCAGGCTAAGTGGATGGTGCTGTACAGGACAGTATTTGTAGATAGGAAATGGTGTGTAATTACAGGGCTGAGATCATCAGTTTATATAACTCAGTGTGACTTCGCTGATGTCAGTGGAACTGTGCCAATTTACACCAGCTGAATGAGACAAACACTTGCACAGATGTGCTGAGTCTCCCTGCTGTACGTGGTGGGAGTCCTGGCTGCAGCTGGGGCAGGCTGGGTTCCCTGCCATGAGCCCCTCCAGCTGAGCAGCTGCTGGGGCTTTGACACCACTGCTACAGGAACCTGCAGCTTCCCCTCCCTGGGAGGTGAGTGGCAGAAACCTGGGAAGGAAAGGTGTCACCACCTGGGCCTCTGTGCTAAGTGAAACACCAATGGCTGGGCAGGCCAGGGAAGGTTGGTATGAAATCTGATTCTTGTCAGGGCTGGAAATCCCTGCCTGATTGGGAGTGGGAAATTTTCTGTGACATCAAGGGTGCTGCATGTGGAGCTACTTCAGCTGAATTTGTCCCCATTTCTAGTTGAGGGAAAGGAATCATGGAATTACACAATGGTTTGGGTTGGAAGGGACCTTAAAGGCCATCTTGTTCCAACCCTCTGCCATGGCAGGGACACCTCCCACTGTCCCAGGCTGCCCCAGCCCTGTCTAGCCTGGCCTTGGGCACTGCCAGGGATCCAGGGGCAGCCCCAGCTGCTCTGGGCACCCTGTGCCAGGGCCTGCCCACCCTCACAGGGAACAATTCTCAATTCCCAATATCCCATCCATCCCTGCCCTCTGGCAGTGGGAGCCATTCCCTGTGTCCTGTCCCTCCATCCCTTGCCCCCAGTCCCTCTCCCCTCTTCAGGCCCTGCAAGGGGCTCTAAGGTCATCCTGGAGCCTCCCCCAGCCTTTCCTGGCAGGAGAGGTGCTCCATCAGAAGCAGAACTGGAGTTGTTCCCTGGAGGAGCTGCAGGGCAGCTGCTGCACAGGGATGAGCTGGGGAAGGTGTTTGAGCACCAGTGCCCAACTCGAGGTGCTAAATAAACCAGAGGGGCTATTGTTGCCTTTCAGAAAGGCTATCTGATTTTTTTTTCATGGAACTTGTAGCCATTTTGAAGCTTTCATTTTTCATAATGTCACAGATAATCTTTTATCTATTATCCAGTAGTGCCATTCTGACAGGCATTTGCATCAAATGGGAAGGCGCAGGCTGGAACTCTCTCAGGTGGGGAAACCAGCTTGATCTGAAAGGTTATTCCCTCTCACTGGGTCCTGGGCCTTTGTTCTTGATTCACACTCGCTTCCCCCATCTAAATGCAGGCATTTCTAGAGCTTTTTCTTTAGAGAAACCTTCAATTCAGAGATCTGAGCTTATTCAAGCTTCTTCCTACATAGCAGTCAAAAACTTGTATTCACTGCAAATGATGAAGCTGCTTTGAAACTTTTGTTGAAGACTCTGTATGCCTCCAGAATCCTTTCAGAACCTTTCCTACAGAGACACAGCAGCTTTCCCACTTTTTAAGGAGAGGAAACACTGAGGAAGGAAGGAACTTAAGCTGCCATGAGCCTTTTTGCAGTTGCATCTCTATCTACCAACCACCCCCTCGAAAGTCCAATGGGAGCAATGACCTTTAAAGATGTGGGTAGAATATGAGCTGAGTGTCTAAAAGTTAGCAAAGCAGAAAAACTGCATGACTGGAAATATGAAAATCAGTTCAATATTACCTCTGTTTCATAATTCTTCACTTATGAGGTTATTAAATGACAATATAAAAGGGTGAATAAACCTCCATTTCACACAGAGGATTTCCCTAATTGAAGAAGTAGCCTTGTTCTCCACCTAATAAACACAAATAAGGCTCCTTTGTCAGAGCCTTGTTGTGTTCTTGGGTTATTTGAAAGTCATTCTCACCATGGAAATGTTCTCCTTTTTACATTAAAATACCCATCCCAAGCTGGGAAGGAGCAGGCATCCATTGCTGCCAGTAAAACTGAGGCATCCCAAGTTTGCCACATAAATATGCATCCCTGATCAGTGTGGGGGTTTTATTACACACACACATCGTTAATGTACTTGTTGTCATTTTAAAGTCCTGGATTAATAGGAAAGAGCAGCATTTCCCCCAGTGGAAGCTGAATATAAAATTTCTTGAATACCAAAGTAATAATTTTGATTTTATCGTGAACTATTTTAATAGGCAAGGAAAAAACGGGAAGGGGTGAAGTTCTTGCATCCTCAGCCCTTCCTTCCTTCCAAACATCTGCAAGGAGCAAATTTTGAATTACAACACTGATATTGTGTAGGAACCTCTGTTATTAACCCTGCAGCCACGGGATGCAGAAGAGAGAAGCATCCGTGGCCCAACTCAGGATCCAGGGGATTGGAAATTGTTTCTGAGTGTTTCTAAGTGAGTGTTTCTAGGTGCTGTGTTGTTTATGAGCAGGAAAATGAGCTGTTCCAGGCATGGAAAACCCCAGGGAAGATCTGATCTGGCCACAGATGAAACAGAATTTGCTTCCCAGAGGTCTGTGCTGGTGGTATGTGTGTTATGCAGTGATCATTAAAGGAAAAGTTTCACATTAGAATTTGTGGGTTTGGGGATGGGCCATGAGTGACTGTGAGGAATCTGAGTCACATTTGTTCCTGCTGTGGTTGAAATCCAGGTTGAAACTCTGTCACAGCAGTGGAGTTTCCTGGAATAAGAGAGTCCATGTGCAGGGAAGAGCCACCACCACCCACCACCATGGGTGTCCCACTGCCCCCACCCATCCTCTGCTGGGTGTCCAAGTTCTCATTTTGTGTTTTCAAAGTGGTTCTTGCAACTATGAGGGGATTGTGTTTGGAGGAATTTTCCTTCTTTGAGGGAAAACCGAGGTTTTCACCTAACCATGTGAATGTGGGCACAGAGCTCATGAGAAAAGTGCTGCTCCATGGGGATTTGCAGTGGGATAACAGGAACCCCTTCCCCCAGTGGACACTGATGGAGTGGCTGTGCTTTGGCCCAGCCAGAAGTGCCATCAGGGGTTGCTGGCACCTTTTTGGGGAATGGGGAGGGTGTGAGTGGGCAGCAGCAGCAGCCCCAGAGGGGCAGAGAGCTCCTGGGAGCAGTGGGAACAGGATGAGAACAGGCTGGGACACTGCCCCAGCAGCAGGCTGGGAGGGTGCCAAGCTCCCAGCTCCAACAGCTCTGAGATGGGAGGAGAATCCCAGCACCCACCCCTGCCTTGTGCAAGGATTTGGGATTGCTGTGAGCCAAGAGCAGGATCTGACCCAGCTGTGCCCTCCCTCTGCAGCCACTGCTGCCCCATCACCTGGCAGGTACTGACACAGAGCATCATGGCAATGTGCACTTTAAACATGTTTCCTGATAGCATTTCAGGAGTTATTAACTAGGAAAGCAATTGCTAATTAGGGGCTCAGTAATACATGCAAGTCTGTCATCCTGCTAGAATGGCACTGCTGCTGGTAATAAAAACATTGGAGGTGCTTTACATTCTTCAGTTTAATTAAGAGTTTGTGTAATTATAGTGCTGTTTTGCTGTGTTTTGTCTAAGAGAGCTGGAGTAAGGTCCAGTGTGCTGTGAAAGTCTCTGTGGAGTTATTCCAAGTGATGTGGAGTCTCAGCTGAAAGGGGAATAGTGGTGGAATTGGTGAGGAATTGCATGCACAGCCTACAGCCACTGCTTGGAGATGTAGGCAAGGGGTTTGCTCTCTAAAGGCATGGTCTGAACAGGGGTGGTGACAACAACTCCTTTCTGAAGAGACTTTCCCTTTTTTTTTTTTTAATCCATAGCTACTGTGACTTTTTAACAGAGTATTTAAACTTCACAAGCCCAGGTGAGGTGGGCCCGGTGTTCTCTTTCACTTGTTTGCCCAGGGTGACAAATACTTCACCCCTGCAAGGCAGTGTCAGGGACAAACCTTCCCTGGGGCTGTGCAGGAAGGGCTGAGCCTGGGGCAGAGCAGTGGGGTCTGAGCAGTGTCAGGGTGAGTCTCAGCCCAAAACCAGCTGAAAGGTTTGTTTGGTTCACCTGTTACCACCTGAAGAAGAAGTTGGGGGTTGGAAAGAGTCAGAACTCTTTGATCAAAAGTGGTTGTCCTGAGAACCTCCTGTGCAGTCCATGAGCTGTGTGTGTTTAATTCTGTCTGGGGTGTGTAAGCTTCTATATATTACACCTAACAATGCCAAGAGCTCTAGCCAGGGGTAAGTGCAATTTTAGTAACCTCAAATTACAATGACTTACTTTTATAGCTCTTTTTCATTGTATTTTACCATCCATATTGCAAGTTTTACAGTTTGTAGCACTTAGTGATAAATGCTCCATAAGCTCCTGTGGCTCCCCATGCCAGGGATGCCTCCACTGCCCTGCACGTGTGTTACACATGGAGTGAAAACAGGAACCCTGTGGGACAGAGAGCCCTTCTGAACCATAAATCATTATTGCTAATGATGATGCAGAAGCAGACACCTAGTAACACCTTGAGGAGTTTGTTCAGTCCTATTGAGTGGAAAGTCTTGGCCTCCTGGGCTTGGCCTCTTGGAACAAAGTTTTAAATAACCAGCTGATGACGCAGGGGCTCAGAACAAAGAGTAAATCTGTGCTCTTAGGTTCTGCTCTGGTCTGGGGGGTTGGATTCTGTCAGAAGTGGAGCAGTGAAATTTAGCAAAGCATGTGGCACCTGCGTCATGAGCAAGTGGCCTCTGAGAAATAAGTCTGTGTTAACCTGATTTTAATAGGACAGCACCAGCAGAGCCCAGGACAGGGTGAAGAACAAAACAAAGGAGCTTTCCCATCTTGAATATGTGGGACTGAAAACCTAGAGAGAGAGAGAGAGAGAGAACACACTTCAGTACCATGGAACCTGGAAGTATTGGATTATCCTTAGTGTTCATTATCCTTGAGTATGGTAATTATAGTGCAGAAACTGATGACAGATAAATATTTTTCTCTCTTTGAGGGACGTGTGTGGTTTAAACCTGTTTTTTAACACCTGGTATCAGACTTGAAACAAATACAGAAGGTTCTCATGATTAAACTGACTCTTTTTTATCCTGTCTGAACTTCAGAAATGAACTGGATTGCATTGTCAACATCTGAGAGCTATTACTGACTGACAAATGTTCACTTGGGGTTTAGGAATTATATCTGAGACTTAGACTGGATATTGGGAAGAAATCCTTCCCTGTGAGGGTGGGCAGGCCCTGGCACAGGGTGCCCAGAGCAGCTGGGGCTGCCCCTGGATCCCTGGCAGTGCCCAAGGCCAGGCTGGACAGGGCTGGGATGGGATGGGGTTTAAGGTCCTTTGCAACCCAAATAATTTTGGGATTCTGTAACAACAATCTTGGGAACTGCTGCTTGAATTACCCTTGGTAGGTGATGGACACCTGGTGGACCTGGGGACAATGATACTTGAAAATGTATGTTATGTAATGTTACCTTGAAACAGTGTTATGGTTTCAAAATGTGCAAAATTGATACAAATTCCTGCTGGCCTCTGCTCCCCCAGCTGTGCTGAGAGTTACTCTGGGTGGTTGGCAGCAGGAAATGGCAGAGCAGCCACAGTTACCATAAGCAGCCATCTGAAGTCTCTGATCCATCCCAAGAGGAAAGATGGATTTTGCAGGAAGGTCCAATAAACTCAGGGCATTTAGGAGCAGGAGGTGCCCCTGGTCAAGACTGGTGCCACCTGGGCTAAGACTTTTCATTTTTATGTCCTCTCTAAAGAGTTCACCACAGTAACCTGTTGCAGCCCCAGCTGAGAACCACACTGTGACCATCCCTGCTCAGACCTTCCCACTTCAACCCCTCCTTGGCCCAGGGGATGCTCCCAGCTAAGGGTGGAGCACTCGGTGTCCCTGGGGAGCCCGAGCAGTTCAGTGACAGCCCCGAGCCACCCCAGCACATCCCTTCCTGCTGCTCAGGGGCTGCATCTGTCACATCAGCCAAGTGCTGCAGCCTGTAAGGCTTAACTTATGTCCCTGGATGAAAGAATTAAAGAGCTTGTCTGGGCTCTGAGTTAAGGGCTCCTGTGTGTTGATAGGACTTGAGTTATTTAAGTTCACTCTGCAGTGCAACAACCCCCAAGGGACTGTCAGCTGGAGAACACCCACTAACCACAGCTTGTCATGTTACTGCACGGAGGGAGGAGTGAGCTTTTAAGTAATTAGTGCCCAAAGCATTCACTGCTTTGTAGGTCAAAAGCAAAACCTTAATTCTACCAGAAAACTAATCAGAAGCCAACACAGATTTGGGAGCACGGCCGTAATCAGCTTCCCTGTGACACACCACTTAATGAGCAGGCAGCAGCCTTTTCCTCCAGCTCAAATTTCCAACTGACCCACGGAGAGCATGTTGTTGTAGCTTTGATCACCAGGTGACAAAGGTAAGGATGCCCATGGTGGGTCCAGGATCTGAAATGGGTGGTTGGGCATTTATTACAGAATGGAAATTGCAAAGTCCATCCGGGCCTCTAAGGGGTGTGACTGGGTGGCTGCCAGTCATCTGGGGAATCAGAGGGAAGTAGGAAGAACATGTAACTCATGTAGCAGAAAAGCTGTGTGAATTTCTGTTCTCCCATGCATGCATGCCTGGATAGTCTCTTGGGAGAGATCCTTGGGCACAAAACATGAGCAGGGTCTGTGGTGCCCTTGGGCTCCTGGCAGGACCCCACTCCTTATCCCTGATCTTGAGCACAGGTACAAAGATAACAGCGGAGTTTCCTTCTTCAGGCAATTCAGGAGATCCTCAGTATCTCCTTTGGAAGTGGTTGCATGCATTTGTACACGAGTTGAACATTGCTGCTGCCATCCTTTAAAGCCTGAGGATTAATTAAGCCGTTTTAATCGCGCGCTCTTGTGTACGGTTAAAGCACAAGGGGAGCAGAAGCAGGGAAGGAGTGATGTATTCACTTACCCTGCTCACCCTACCATACACTGCTGTGTGTACTGGGAAAGATAAGGAGCAATGTTAAACACAACATTCAAATAATTATGTTCATTATAATGCAGGTTGTCAGATGCTTGTGTCACTCTCAGTGAAAAATAAACTTCTGTCCTTGTACTTTTTCATGGTGCAGGAGGAAATGCAATGCTTGAATTGTGTTTCTTATGTTTCCTGGAATCTGAAACTTCCCTTTCATGTGTTGGATGTGATTTCTGAATTTCTTGTGAGCAATGAGAAGATGCAGGAAAATGAAATGATACATAGATATTTCTAAGGCAATATTTTTCAGCTGTGTTGAGGAGAGAGACTCTTACAGGAAAGGTGGTGACAAAAGGGGTGGGTCAGACAAAATCCTCCAAGGAAATATGCTTTGAGGTTCTTGCTTTCCATGGGATCCAGAGCTGGGAGGAACTTGTACATATGTGTGAATAAACCAGATTTTTTCAACACAGTTTCTGGCACAGCAGGCAAACAGACATGACTGCCAAGTTAGCATGTACAACAAGTATCCTTGCAGGAATATAATCTGAGCTACTCTAAACCTTTACCTGAACATCCTCAAGCATTTTTGAGCCCCTTTACTCTGTCAGATCAGAAAGCCAATTCCAGTCATTTCAGGGAGGAGTGGCCTGAAGCACTGTCAGCTGAAATGCCACGGCCATGGGTGAATGAAGATGAAAAAGCAACTGGTGCAGAGCCTGCTTGTCTCAGCACTGTAGGGCTCTCTCCACGTCAAGATGTCCTTCACTTGCTGCAGGATGAGCTCAGACTCGATTCTTGGGTAAAAGACTATCCCTTTCTTCTCCTTTTTCTCTTCAGGCCATTTAACTTGATTTTAAAAGCCAGTGAACAAGACTTGGAAACTTGGTCAATTCTGTTCTTGGTCTGCTGGTGGCAGAGTCAGGTCTCTGCTCTGTGTCTGCTGCTGTCAGGGAGCAAAGACCCTGAGGATGTTGTCCATTCTGAAACAGTTTCAGCTACAGAAATGATGAACAGAAGCAGAACTTCTCAGTGTGAAATGACAATTCCTAAGTGTCTGTGTTTGCAGCATCTTCATCTTGGACCTACTTTTGGTGTAAAATTAAGGTGTTTGAAGAGAAGCCTCTCATATATCAAATCAGATAAAACATTCAACTTCTAATTGATCTATCCTCATATAAATCATGCAGAAACATTGAGAGTGGACTTGTGGCTCGTGGTCTGTAGGTCGTGTTTACAGAGTAAGTGTCCTGGCATTTATTAGAGGAATCCTTCTCTTGCTCCCTTCCCATTCTTCCCTCCCCCAGTCCCCTGTGCTGACCCCTAATCCCAACAAAATGAAGATCTGGTTGTCATATGGATGGCAAAGCCTTCCTCTTGCATCACAAACAGTGTAGATCAAAAACACCTCATTTAAAAACAGATGTTTTCTGGTAATGATTAATATAGTTTCTCCCCCTCTTCCTTTTTTTTTTTTTTTTTTTTGGAGAACCTTTTATTTTGTAATCATCTGCTTTAGCATTAGCTTGAGGGACTGAATTTAGGCACTGCAATGGCTGGATGAACTGCTTCATTTGAAACACAAAGCTGATCTGAATTTTCAAGCTCAGAATGAAACCATTTACATTTCCATGCGTGTCCTCCCTGGTATAAGCTTAAAGGAAAAGTCCTGTGTGGATCAACATTCTCAAATACCTTTCTCAAGTGAGGGCTCTGGGGGAAGCCGTGGGGTGCTGAGCTCTCACAGCCTCCAGTGGCTGCGGTGCCTTCTGAATTTCCCTGCCTCTCTCCAGGTGCCTCTTTTGAAAATCTCTGTACCAGGTCTTTTATTTGACAGTTCTTTCACAGAGTGATTTCTCTCCCAATTTATTTGGCCAAAAATGTTCCCCTTTTTTTCCTCTTCCACTCCTCAGTTGTGCACAGCTCAGCTTTCTCCTTCTGCGTTGGAACTGGCTGCATTTTACTGAGGCTTCAAATAGAGAGGATTTGAGCCCATAAATCCTTGCTCTGTGTGAGTCCTTATTTTCACTAATAGCACCACTGAAGTCATCAAGACTGTTTACATGAATAGGATCAGGAGTAATTCTAGTTGGGTCTAATTAGTTACACCAATTTAAGTGAAAGCAGCATCAATCCCTTGTTTTGCAGAGGACGTTGGGATGAAAAATCTAACACAGAGTATGAACCCACATGGTTGTGTATGGTTAAAGGATATTGTTGTCTGGCATTTTTCACAAAGAACAATCATTAGTACAAGTTGGAAAAATATAGGGTTTGGGGCTGCATTTTCCCTGCAATTTAATATTACTTGGTATTGGTTAGAAATAAATTGTTACAGACTCCCTTTGAATTCCTTTAGGGTAAATATTTATCACATGTAACATTTCCTCAATATTCTGAATTTTCAATACAATTAGCTTCACTGCAGGTTATTTACTCCCAAGTCAGAATTCAAGGAAAAGCCTCCAAGTGTATTTTGAGCTGAGCTATTCATCAGAAGTCCATCGTGATTTTGTTCAAAGTGAACCAAAAGCTGTGGGAGATTTTCGAGCTGGGGAACTGCATTTGCAAGATGCATAAAACTAATGGTGTACACAAAGTGTCTTGTTTTTCCTCCTTTCTGTGGGGGCTGTTTGAAATGCTCATTACTTGGTGCAAAATGGGATGTTGGCAGTGAGATGATGATGGGAGGGAAGTGCAGTGCTGTGAATCCCTGGCAGGAGCACGGAGCCATTTACAGTCTGCCCACCCTGGTGGCAGCTCCTGACTGGGTGAACACCCTGGGGTGTCAGCAGGGGTGGCCAGGAGCTGCTGGGAGCACCCCCAGGCCAGGGGAGGTGGGTGCTGGGGAGGAGTGCAGGGTCAGGGTGCCACAGGTACCTCCAGGATGTGAAAGCACTGCACTCATTTCACTGGGGAAATGCCCCCCAGACCACAGACACTCAGCTCTCCTGGCTCTGGTTGAACATCTCTGACATTTGTTCCACTGGTGATAATCTGGGAGCCTTCCAGTGCCCTTGGGCTCTTCTCTAACAACTTGTTAGTGAAACCACTTTCTTCTAGAGACCTGATCCTGTTGGGTTAATCCTATTTAATCACAAACTTTATGTGTTCTCAAATGAGAAATGAGTGCAGTTTGCCTGAAGCCAGGGTCAGGTTGTCTCCTCCGAGTGCTGAGGAGTGTGTTCACTGGGATGCAGTTCCCTGTCACAATCTGCTGGTGGTGAAGTTGGTGTAGGAGCTGCCAGCCTCTCCCAGGTGTAGTTTGGAGCCCTTTCATGGGCTGTACTCTGTGCTGGCTCAGTAAAATGAGTCAGGATAAGCTGGGGCATGAAGAAAACAAAAGGATAATTCAACTTAACCAATGGAAATCCACAAGGGAAGGGGCAGGATCCTTGGGGAGCTGGGAGAGGCCTTGTGATCAGGAGGGAATTTCATGGTGACATTTTCAAAGGCTGTGTTCCACTCACTGAGATTTATAATGAAATTCAGCATGTTCCTGGACTGCAGTTGGAGATGGTTTGTGGACTTCAGAGGCATGCCTTCAAATCACACCAGTGTCAGTGGCTTTGGGTTTTTTTTACTTTAAAGCCACCATATACAGCATCTGCTGATGTGGTTTGTAATCACCTCAAGCTCATTTAAGTTGAACTATTCAGCAAAGAGATTAATTTATACTTCATCCATAATATAACTTCTTCTGGGAATAAAAGCTGGAGAGGATGATGGACAGCATGAAATGTCTCATTACTTGGTTTTAGAAGGGACAAGCCAAAACATTAAAATGCTCCAAACAATTCAAGATATTTTAAAGCTTTCTAAAAGCTTTTTCCATTTTTATTTTTTTTTTAAATATGTTTCATTGTAGGGAACTTCAAAGAGTACATTTGATCTGCTGGTATGGTTTTGACTGTATCCACCAGGAGTTCACTTAAGCCAAGCAGTGAAACAATAATGTATGTTGTACAGCTGAAATGAAAATTAACCTAATGTACAGTATTTGCTGCCTTGCACAGCTGAAATGAACTCCTGGTGGACAGGGAAAAAAATGCTGGCAGATCAAATACACCTTTTGAAGTTTATTATAATAAAATGAAATAAAGCCGCCAAGGGAAGCATTTGCAAAAAAGAAAGGCTTAGGAGGACTACAGCTGTTGTATACTGCTCTGGTCTTTTTTTTTTTCCTTTTTCTTTTTTCTTTTTTTTTTTTTAATTGCATTTACTAAAGGCCCAGTACAGAGCCCACTGAAGCCACTGTGAGTCTTCCCATTAGCTGTTCTGGACCCTGGTATCAGATTGCTGGGACCAGCCTGGCCACCTTCCACCAAAAACCACATGCTTTACTGGGAGCCCCAGTGACTCTGCCCACGTGTGGCCTGAATGATCCACCAGAACCCAATGCCTTGCTAAAAAGGCAATTTTCTTGGAAGGATTTTTCATCTAGAGAATTGTGGTATCATAATTTTCAGTTAGCATTTTGCTCCCTCTAAATAAATCCCTCTCCTCCATCCTTTACTCCTGATAAATACAGTCACAGTAGTCCTGGTTTTAATCAGGAGATTAAAAGTGTCCATGCTTCAGCTAGCATGGTGAGCCCTCTTTGCTGGGGAAGATTAAGCCCTGCAGAGGTTAGCCTCTTTCCATAAGCAAAAAGAATTTTTTTTATTAACATCAGTAGATTAAATAAAATTGCCTATTTGGGGACCTTTTCCCTCTCTTTTTCCCTGAAAGGTGATTAGCAAGTCCTGAGAAATGTCAGTCAAAACTACAAGAGGATAAAGTCCTCGGCATGGCCCCCGTGGCCTCGCTGGAGGATCAGACTGAGGACTGTGGGCACTGGCCAGGGAAATGAGTGTCATTTCCTGCACCCAGCGTTCTGCCAGCTAGGAGAAACCCAAAACCAAATGAACATTGTCTTCCCTTTTCTCCCTTATTTCGGGGAAACAATAAAAGCAGCCCTGTGTATTTCTGTGCATCCCCCATGAGTCTGGTGGCTCTGCTGGTGCATCCATTCATTTGTTTGACAGGGGGAGGCTGTTTAGACACAGCCCCTGCCTGGCAGGAGGGTGCTGTGCATCCCAGGACAGCAGAGCTCCCCAGTGCACACCAGCAGCCCAAAGGTCACTGGGTCAGCCAGCAGCACCAGCCTGGGAGCACTGGGGGAGCCCGAGGCAATCGGGGACCCAGTCCAGCCTGAATTCCCTGTTTCCACATAGGGCTGGTTGGGTGAGCTTGGGGAAATGTCACCCTTGCAGTGGGGGCTGCTGTGGGACCTCAGTCTTGCTTGTGGGACCTCTGCTTGCTTTGGTGCTTTAGAGCAGAAGCACCCAGGAGTCTCAGCCATGCAGGGTGTGTTTGTGCAGGACCCTGGGGGTCTGCATGGACTGTACACAATAAATGGGTGTCTGCTAATGGGTCTTGTGGCCACTGAGACTCTTCACACACAGAGCTGCAGCCTGGGAAGATGAGGAGCTGCTGGAGCTCTGTTTGCAGAGCTGGTTTGGGCATGGGACCTCAGCCTGTCAGAAATTCAGCCCAGATCTTGTCTCAGGCCAGCATCTAATCAGGGCACTGTCATGTGCAGGACCAGGTCTTCTGCTTTACTGTTACAGAACTTGATCCCATAAACCCTTCCGTGGGTGGGGGAGTAATCTGTGCTTATGGGATTAGTCACTCTGAAAGCACTCCTGTGTAAATAAAGTGTACTCACAAGAGCAAAGCTTTAGCAGCAGTTCAGTTCTCCGTGTAGAAGAGCTGTGATGCTCTAGCAGGCAGCCCCCTCCGGATTCTGCCCAATGGTTTTTTCTCTGCCAGCCCCTGATGGTAACGGGTGGCAAACCAGGAATTTCGTGGATCCTAAATTTGTATTTGTTTGACAGCCCAGGCATTGTCTGTGCACTCCCCTCCCCTCCTCCCGGAGCAGTGGGCATCCCCGGCAGAAAGTGAAAACTGAATGAACTGATTGCTTAACCTCTCCTGACTCTACCCTGGTGGTAGATCATTAATGGTGTAGAAAACGAGAGCCAGCGCTGGCAGCACAGGGTGGGGTGTGTGTGCATCTTTAAGAGATTTATGTGGAGGTCTGAGATGAGGAGACAGCACTGTGGTACATCATCATGCAGGAGACATCAGAGACGTTCTTCTTCGCTTGGATGCATTATCATAAAAAGTGATTTAGACTAGAGCTGATTGATGCAAATGGTCCTCTGTTCTTTCCTATCATTAGCGGCCTCTTTCAGTGGCCAGAGGCAGTGATTAAAGCTGTCATTTGGAGCTGCTCATTAAAGACAAGCACCCGAGTAGCGGGAGGAAAGAAGGTTGAAGAAGCATGATTTTATTTCTTTCCCCCAACACCCCTTCCTTAAAAAAAAAAGGGGCATTATCCTTTTTCCAGTTCTGGCTCTACAGGAAAAGTCTCTCTTTGATGTGAGAATGCAGGTGGCTTAAAAAATAACATCAGAACTACGTTATTGTCACTTAGTATTTTGAGAAGAGCGCAGCAGAGTGTTGAGATGATCATTATAAAAGTATCACTGGGTGTATTTGTTATGGAATAACCTGATAAAATACTAAACATCATTATTCACACAAGCCAGCGACTGCCACACAGAAATTGTGCAGGGCTGTAATGACTGTTCTTTTGAGGCTGGCTGGGAAGGATGAGCAGAGGCAAATGCAGAGATGCTGGATGGTGATCAGGTTTGACATGCTTCATCATAACAGATTTGCCTCTTCAGAGTTTAGATTCTTCAGGGCAAGGACTTTGTTTCCCTACAGATGCACACAGAGTGTCACAAAGCAGAGCCAGGAGCTCAAGTGGGACTTCTGGACATCATCACGAGTGAGAAATCAGGGCAAGTTGTTAAATAAATGGCTCGTAGTGGTAGCTCTGTATAACCACGGACCGTGCAAGTCATCCATAAAATAGTGCAGGAGCTGAGGATGCAGCCGAGGATTGCCAGGGGCTGCTGGGGGTCTGCGGTTCAGGGCCGTGCCCGGGCTCCTCCGGGGCCATGGCTGTGTGCCAGCCTGAGGGACGGGCTCCTCCTGGCACCGAGTGACCCCAGCTGGGCACGGGGGTGGGCAGGGACAGAAGAACGGGGATTAGGAGCGGCAGGGCCGCGCTGGAGCCCGGCGGGGCCCCGCTGGAGCCCGCAGCCCCGGGCAGGGCCGCGCCGGAGCCCGCAGCCCCGGGCAGGGCCGCGCCGGAGCCCGGCAGCCCCGGGCAGGGCCGCGCCGGAGCCCGCAGCCCCGGGCAGGGCCGCGCCGGAGCCCGCAGCCCCGGGCAGGGCCGCGCCGGAGCCCGCAGCCCCGGGCAGGGCCGCGCCGGAGCCCGGCAGGGCCGCGCCGGAGCCCGCAGCCCCGCGCTCTCGGCAGCCCCGGGCAGGGTAATTGCGGCGCTGCTGTCGGAATTAACGCGTTTTTAAAGAGGTCACAGCCGGAGAAGCTCCCTAAGTGCTTTTAGGCCAGGCTAATAGGAGATGCTGAGGAATGACTGAGGGGAAGTTATGATGATAGTGAAGGAGTAATTTAGCATATTAGGGGAAATATGTCAAACCACACTGATTGCTATAAATACAGCCTTCTTCTTTCAGAATCTGGCTGTGCCCCAAGGATTTTCCCATGAAATTATGGAAGTGCAGCTTACTTATTACTGGCTGACTTTCACACCATTGTGCCTTCTTTTTCGGTCATGTGCTGAACGCTAAATTGGTACCTTTCCCAGTGTGCTCATTTTTCTTCCAGCGATCCCGTGTGAGACAGAAGAAGCAATGTTGTGACTCCAAGGGGGTGGTGGCATCCTTAAAGCTGAGTTTATTCTTCAGGAGAGCCCTTCTGCTCAGAGATTTCCTGGATGGGGCAGGTTGCAGGGGCTCAGCGGGGCATGGGAAGGGAATGAGCCTTTGGTGCTCAGGCCTGAGTGCTCAGGGAAGGAGAGGGGCAATGCTGGGCTGGGCTTGGCCAGAGCACGCAGCAGAGGCAAGAAGCAGAGCTTGCTGAAGGGAGCTGCTAACAGCCAGTTTGGGATTTGCCTGTGATTTTTAACAGCTAGTTTTTCCAAACTGGGCCAAATTGCTTCCAACAGAGCCTACTTCTGCTTCTCTACTCAAATGTGATGTTGCCCTCACTGCAGTCATTACGTTTTATACATTAGATACATTATATTTTAATGTATATCCTCCTAATACTCAAATAATCCATAATGTACTGACAATGGGAATAAATTCTTCGGCATTAAACTGCCAGAAAAAGTGAGTGCTTTGTGTGTCATCATTCAGGTTTTGGGTGCAATTGATCTGAGCAAGGATTTTGATTTTGGAAAATGCTCTGCTATTTATCTCCTGGAATTCACTTTGGGCAGCAAATATGAGGGAGGAGAAGGGCAATTGTGTCACCAGAGTTAAAGATTGCTATAATTTTAGATCATTTTCTCCTCCTTATGCATCAAACACAAGTTGCCAACAATTAGAAAACAGCAACATTTCTAAAAGAATTTCCTTTACCTTCATTTCAGTTTTCCTTTAAGCCAACTTAGAGATTCTGCGCATTTACCTTTTGTTCCTCATTCTTTCTTGTGCCTATTGATCATATCTGTGCAACTGCAGCTGTGCTCTGGGGCTGCCCCTGGATCCCTGGCAGTGCCCAAGGCCAGGCTGGGCAGGGCTGGGAGCAGCCTGGGACAGTGGGAGGTGTCCCTGCCATGGCAGGGGTGGCACTGGATGGGCTTTGAGGGCCCTCCAGCCCAAACATTGTGTGATCACTGAGGTGGGACACAGCCCCACTGCAGGGAGGCCGTGGGTGTGATTTGTGGGACACCTGGTGCTTGCCAGGAATGGGAAATGTTGAGTGCAGGAAGGTGGGACATGCACAACCAGAGCAGCCCATGTCCTGTGTGACACAGGTGGCACATCTGGGTTTCACCAGCAGTAAAACCTCCGTGGGCTGAGTCTGTGTCATGTTTCAATAATCATTTCTCCATGTAACAAACAAGTGGTGTTAATGACAGCAGGCTAGGATGAACACTTGCCTCTCTTGCATCTGTTTTGCAGGGATCCAGGTTTAGTCTCTTCACTCTTTAGTGCTTTTGCACGGTGGTTTTGACTCTTGCACTCAGAATGGGCTGCACAGCAGAGCTTTTGGTGAAGCTGCTTTTGCACCAGTGGCAGTATTGATTCCCTTGGGCTGTGGATGATGCCATGTGTGCATGTGGCACTTCAGCAAGGCTGGTCCCCACCTGGCCAAGCTCCCTGTCTGCTGACAGTGCTGCCATCAGCCCAGCTCCACAGCTCACTCCCAGCATCCAGGGCACTGGAGCTGTGCAAAAGCTTATTGACTTTGAAGTTAGTCCCAAAGAAAACAGCACTTTGGCCCCATGCTGGCCTGGATTTAGCTCAGGAGCTTGGAAGGCATCAGTTCAGGCAGAAAGGGCAAAGAGCATGTTAGAACAAGTGTGAAGATAATTTAAAATTTCATTTTGTTTCATGTGTTTTTACCAGAGAGCAGCTTAACAACTCTCAGGTCAAGAGAGCATTTTGAAAGTATTGATTAATATTGTTAATAAAACAGTTAGAGCTGCTAAATGAGGCTCAGGCTGGGAGAGCAGTGTATAGATGTACACATGCAGCATAATCTATAAGTATATTATTATTGTCATTATGTATGCATAGCCTGTGAGTTCTATTTTGCTATCTCAATACAGTTCTGTATAGAAACACCTGAGAGAACCTTCAGAAAAACACAGTGATGTAAAAACTTCTAGATCCTAAACCACAACATTCTGCTCTATTGCTGTCAAAAAATTAAATATACAATTCTCATTTTCTTCCCGATGGAGGAGCTGCAATAATTTGGGGGTAAATTAAAAATACAATCCAATCATTTCCCTGTAAAACCTGGTGCTGACATTAGCCTTTAGTTATGACATTGCAATTATCTCCATGGCAACCCGGTGTGATGTGACAGCACAGTGGCTGCACGTTCACGTGCTCCCAGCCTGGAGCCCAGGGAGCCAGGTTCCTGCCTGAGACATTCCTGATTTTCTCCTTCCTTGCAGTAGTTTAGTGCTGGTGTAACATGGCTGCACTCAGGGCTCATGTGCCTGTTCAAGGAGCAGAGTGAGATTCTGTGTGTTTATGGGAGTCCTTCAGGCGTATTAAGGAGCAATATTGTGTATGATCTCTTCCATTAATAAATAATTTTGAGAAAGCTCATGCATGAATACAGCACTTGCAGGCCATTATGCACAGGAATACATGATCAGTGTGGACTGCACCTTGGTTAACTCTGAAGCCTGTTCTTTAGGCAAACACATTTGGTGTTTCCTGAAGCCACAGGACAGCACCGAGCAGAGCAGAGAGAAAAAGAGTTATTGTGGATTGAAAAGGCTGAGAAGGCTAAAGAGGCACCACCCAAAACCTGTTCCTGCTTTTGGTTTGGACTGTGTTTTACATGCCTTGGTTCCTTGTCTGTTCCCCAGTGACAGTCTCTCAGTCTTTCCTAGGACCCCCAGCTCCTGTGATTTCATTTGCAGCTTTCTGTTGGGTTTATGATCTGTACCTGCCCCCTCAAACTGAGGTTACACAGCAGGGTCCCCCCTTGGGAGGCTGTGGCACTGGGACTGGGCTGAACCCACAATCTGTCCCACCCTGTTCACTTTGAGGGAAGGGGGGAGCCCATCTGGCATGGCTGGGCTGAGCAACTTCCACATCTTCAATCACCAAAACATCAGGAGTCACATCTGCCTCAAGCTCAGTGCAGGAAGGACTTCTGAATACCAGCCCAGGCCACTTTGTCCTAGGAATGCATTGCCAAGCACACCTTAATTTGTTGGGTAAACTTTTAAATGATTCCTATTCCCTTGGTGCAATCATGGATTGAATCGTAATGGAGCCCTCCACCACCACCTTTAATGCTTCTGTGTCCAGCTGTGGACACTGCTCCATGTTGTGCTTAGGCCACCAGGTTGGAGAGGCCATTATCCATTGTTCTGTACATGTGATACATGCATTTATACCTATAAACACACAGCATATATATGTGTGTGCATATATACACACACATATATATATACACAATGTGCTGCAGCACCTTTTAAGAGAAGAACTTGATTTTTGAAAGGCATCAAGACTAAGATGTATTTCACCACCCCACTGTGCAGTGACTTTGGTGATTAAATTTCTGTGTGGCTAGATAAGACAGCATCCTGAAGGATTTATGCCCTTGTATCTCTGTAGGCTGTGAATTTGCTTTCTGTTACCTTAGTGAACTCTGCTGGAGGTGTTTGAGGCCTGGAGGGGGCTTTACTTCTTGTTGTTTTCTGGCTGTTGCATCTAATATCCTTGATTTTTGGCATGGGCTGGCCCACAGAGAGAAAAGGATCTTGGTGCTGTGTTATCCTGGTGTGTGGCTCAGGGATGGGGGAAGCATCACTGTGCAGTGTTTACTGGAGTTTACTTTGCTTTTTCCCAGCAAGGCAAGGCTCAGGAGCCAACAGGAGTGTGTGGGCAGTGCCCTGGGGGTGCAGGAGGGAAGGGGTGAGCCTGTGGAGCCCTGGGCTGCATGACTGGTCCTACAGCTGCCAGCCTGTTCATCTTCCTCCTGCCTCCATCCTGCTCTCCCTCATTCCTGCAGTGCCCTGGGAGAACTGCACCCACGGGCACCCACGGGCACCCACAGCTCTGCTCTCTCCTCTGAGGGGCACACGGGGCTGAGCTCAGACAAAGGGAGGGGGCACAAAGGGAGCTGGCACACTGCAGCCTATGAATGGCCCCGCATCTTCCCGGGCTCCTGGTGAGGCAGGAAGAGCTGGCTGGGCTCTCCTGGCACATGACACGGCTGCCTTTGATGTCCGGGAAGGAGTGTCCCAGCCCCCGGGTGTGTGAATCTGCTGAGACTCACGGGATCAGCTCCTGACCTGCCAGTGTGGGAGAATGAACAGCAAGAAGACCCTTGCCAAAGGGCAGGGAGAGAGCCACAGAAACCATGAGGATTTAGGAAGATACTGGCTCAGAATTCAGCCACTGTTCTATCTGCAGTGAGCTCAAAGCTGGACTTTATAATTGCACTTTAAAATATTTCACTTTTATTAAATATCTGGAAAAACTGCTTTGGTCCTGGTTTTCTTCTTGGCTTAGTTATCCACTCTTGATGCATTATTTCTTTCCTTTTTTGTGAAAATGAAACAGTGACATCTTATCCTCCTGCAAAGCAAAATTGATATTTCTCAGTACTGACAAAATATCTTCATTTAAAAGGTTTGACTTTCCACCTGAGACCCCCACTACATCTATCCACTAAAACAGCTGGTGCTAGGAAAACTCTGCAAGGAACTAAAATTCCCATATAAACAAGATTGAAGCATCTCTTTACCTGGCAGTCCTGGCACATCCTGAGGATGGTCCTAGGTAAGGGATGGAGTTGGACTGGGTCTGTTTCCTCCCACTGCAGTTTATTGGGAGCAATCTGTGGCTTTCAAGATGCTGTTGGCTTGAGGACTGATACCATCAACATCCCTGAAGTTTGGGCTTTGGAGGGACTGCTCAGATCGTGCAGTCATGTAGGCTGGATTCCAAACCTGCTGAGGTGTCACTGGGAATCCTCCTGTGCTTTGAATGGAGCCTAAACTTTCTGCAGATCAGCTTTTCCAGCATCTGCTGTGCTGCAGAATGGCTCCTCACCCATGGGCCTTGCAGGCAGCATCTCCCTGCTCCTCCTGCACTCTGACTGCATAGAGAGCTATTTAGGTTGGCTTAAGGTTTAAGTTTCTGTATTAATTCTCTCCTGACCCTCGTTAGCCGAAAGGAAAAAACAATTCTGAAAGGGTTTGATTTCCTAATATTGTATCTTCTGTATCTGCAGTGCCTGTTGTGGCCTATTAAGAATTAAACTGAGATCACTAAACTCATTTCATTTATGCCTTGGGCCTCATTCAAACCCTGGCTTCCCAGCAAAGTAAGGCCAATGGATTAACGTTTCACCTAGCTCAATGGAGTGGTTTTCATCTCTTTTAATGCCTTTGGCATTAAGGAAAAAAAAAAAAGAAAGAAAGGGGTGGGAAAAAAAAAAAGAGGACGATGCTTTGACTGCACCAGAGCATTTTGTTAGTTCTCTGGCAGTGCCTTTACTGGGATTATTTTGTACTGTGCTGGGCTTTATCCCACTTCCAGTGGGAGGAGAGGAGTGGCAGGAACGTTTATTGCATCTTTATGTTGTTAAGCAGTTTGTCTGGCCACAATTTTTTTTTTTTTTAAAGGGATTTGGGTCTCTCTCTTTAAAAGGCAGCCTGGTCCTCCCTGGCCAGGCCCAGGAGCCTTGGCTGCTGTCAGACAAATTACAGTATGGGTGAAGCTGTGATATCAACATGTGCGACTTGATCTTTTTTAATGGGGGCACCACGGGGGTTTCTGCCTGCCCCACTGAGCCTAATGTTCTGTAAGGAAAAACAGACCCAGCACTAAAGGACATTTCTAATGGGCTGCAGCTTAACCCTTTGCTAGCTGCTTGCCTGGCCCCAGCGTTGTGGTCTTTAGGGAAGTGTTTAGGGAATCCCACAGGAGCTGACTTTGCTTATCCTCAGCCTACTCCATCGTGATACCTGGGCAAGCACTGTTCTGCAGGGACACGGCTGTCCTTCCTCCCCCTCCCCTTCCCCTCAGCTCATAATTAAACCAAATGGTTACAAACTCACTGGTGAAGGGAGCTCTGTAATTATAACAACAAAATAGCCTGTAAATTGGAGCTGTCTACTTCTCTATATTAACAACAGCTTTATGTACAAGTGTGGCTATTTATTTTGACCTTTCATAATAATTAGCTTCCTAGGGATAAAGAGTTAGACATTTATGAATTCAGCAATGCAGAACTGCAAAGGTGAAGACCCTTCTGGAAATGGGGGAGTTCTGCAGATTTATTTGGGGTTTATTTTTGTGGGCATTTGATCCTGTCCTTTTTTATTTTGTTAACAAGCTCTGAAATCTAAGCATGAATTCTGCAGGGCCTGAGGATTTTCATAGGGCTCTCTTTCTCCTGTGTACCTCCTTCACCATCTCAAAGTGCTCCTCAGGAGGGTGTGTGAGGCTCTGGAGACAGGGCAGCAACAACTGCTGCTCTGCAGAGAGAGAAACCAACCTTGCCACAGCCAGCAGTGAAAGGCTGGCCTGTTTAGGCTGCCCAGAGCAGCTGTGGCTGCCCCATCCCTGGAAGTGTCCATGGCCAGGCTGGATGGGGCTGGCAGCAATAGGAATCCCTGTTCCACTGGCAGAGTGGAGAGTGTCCCTTCACATGGCAGGGGGTGGGACTGGATGGGCTTTAAGGTCCCTTCCAACCCCAACCAGTCTGGGATTCTGTGATCTTGCTGAAAACCTCAGCCCTAATGTCAAGTATCCTAGGGCACCTTGGTCTTGTTATTCTGCTTCCAGTCATTGTTCTTTAACTTCCTTAACTATTACCTTGCCTCACTTTTCACACAGTCAGTGGTCCATAAGCATGGGGTGCAGGAAGTTGCATGCCTGTGAAGCCTTTCACTGGATAGGATATTGCAGCATCCATTTATTATTAATTGTCATTAGCACTAAAAAGCCATGAAAGCTCTTAGCGTCTTGTTTACTTCATGCAGCTCATACTGAGGACTCCTCTCTAGCTCTTGAGATGGTGCAGTAGTTGTAAATAGAGCTTAAGAAGCAATAAAACCTCCTTTCACTGCTGTGTGCCACTTTTGGAGGCAGCCGTTTGTCTCCTGTGCTGATGTTGGCCAGGATGGGGTTGGAAGGAGCAGTGGGGTTTCTTCCATGAAATGCATGATTAGAGGCTGTGCCAAAACCTCAGAGGAGAGTATTTCCACTCCTTGGCTGACTCTCATGAGGGACAGGTAATGAGGATCTGAGAGCACACCCACCAGCCTTCCTATTCCATCTTGTTGTGTACAGTTCAATTCCTGCCCATTGGTCCTTGGGCCAGGAAATTCCCTGTCCTTTTGGGGTTTTTTACTGTAGGTTTTGCTGCACTCTGAGAATTCATTCATCATCAAAAGTCACTTTGCCACAAAACACACAATGGGTTTGGATTCATGCTTGGGTTGGCTTCAGGACATGGCAAAGGGGATTTTTACCCTGGAGGGGACAGTGACAGTGCCACTATGGGTACCACATGCTCATCTTGCAGGGCTTTTCTCATCATTAGTTTAGACCTTTGTGTCCATAGCTCCTGCAGCTCTGTGGAGATGCACACCATGGAAGGAGTTTGTACAGGGCTCCTCAAGAAAAGCTTAAAGTGCAATCATCACCTGGGGCTTACTCAGGGTTTCAGTGAGGGTAGAGAGCTCTGCCAGAGGACAGAGTGAGTTTTGCACTGCATGCTTTGAAAATCCACTGTAGATATATGCACTGGAGGGCTAAATGAAGGCACAGCATGGATCCTGTACAAACTGGAGTCATGTATTTGAGGCTAAGGCCCCTGAGGATCCAGTGGATGGCTAAAGATAACACTTTCTGTGTTGTCTACATGCTCTCTGCCTTCACACCTCAGTGTTAGGGCGTGTTGGAGATACAGAAGCATGTCAAGGCTGGAGCTGCAGGATGATAATACTGGTGGTGCATTCCTAGAACACCCCAGCAATGTTCATTTGATCTGAGTCAGGTGTAGCTCTGTGGTTACATTTCTGTCTGTTCAGCCAAAAATATGATAGAAGTTTATGTTGGCTTTTCTGCTCTCTGCTGGTGTTACATTAGCTGTGGGATGACAGATGATACTTCCCTCCAGGAAAATGTTTGCTGGGACAAACTCACCTATCAACTTCTTTTAAACTTTGCTTTGGCAGCGTGAGTTGATGCACAACCAGCACTTCAAGTTTGAAGGCTGCAGGGCTTTCCCCAGGCAATTGCCCCCCTCAAATTTGGTTTATTGTGCAATCAAACCACAATCTTAGTGCTTGTCAGTGCAGAGAACTGTGAGTTTCTAGCACCTATGCAAACACCTTGTATCTGCTTGCACTGGAGCAAGGCCACCCTAAGCACACTGTCCTTTGTTTTGCAGGGAATAAAAGTGGTTAATGTTGCCAACTGACCACTAACAGGAACAGATTGGTGTTTAAAGTTTACAAACACCATAGCAGGGATGGTTGATGGTGCTGCAAGGACAAATGGGGTAACCTTCCTATAAAGGAAAGTAGCATCTGAATCCCCATCAACTGAAGGAAAAGGTCATCATGGTAAAATCTGATGAAAATTATGAAAAACTGTTCTAAGGAAGTAAGAAGTTCTCTATTTGCTGTGGAGCAGCACTCAGACCTTGTTGTGGAGCAGGGCTGCCCAGCTGAACTGGGGCTTTGTCAGCTCTGCACTGTGTAATTGTCATGGTGAGCTCAGAACTGTGGCTTCAACACCAGGCATCAAAGAAAACAACAGAAATGTGTGTGTATATGTGTGACATAAAGTGAGAGGTGCCAGGCTTTCTGTGCCCAGGTGCTGAAGCCCGTTTTGCTGGGCTGCCCTTGCCCACACCACTGCTCTTGGCTTTTGCTCTGCACCCACTGAGTGCTCAGGGAGCAGCAGCCCTGGCTTTGGGGCTTGGTGTGTGTTACTTTGAGATCCTGAAACATTAGCTCCTGGCAATTAATATAATTACGTCATTAATGTCACACCCCTGATGTTACTGTGTGTCAGAGTCAGACAATTGCAGTGTTGTGATTTCTTAGTTATGTAAAAGGCGATTAAGGCAATTAAGTGGGTGATTAAAGCTGCTCAGTCAGAGGTGCTGACTGATGCTATTACCAAGCAGCAGCACTGGTGTATAATAACAGTGATGGAAAGTACCTCCAGCAGCAGGGACTTGCTTGTTGGGGGCCTAGGGGATCTTCAGTGAGCCATCCCACACCCCCTCATCCCCCACCACTCTCAGCCATGGTGATTTACTGAAAGGTGTTGAGAAATGAGCACATACTGCATCAACTACATGGTTAAATAAAAAGCTTCAATGTTCCCTTTGAAATGAGCATTATTGGCTTTATTTAATTAAATATGGATTTACACTATAAATATTGGAGCTCATAGAGCCCATATTTCAATTAATGGATCATTTGTATGTCATGCTCGCTTTGTAATTACTGGAATGTGAAAATACAATGAATTGAAATGATTTCCCCTACTCTTCAAATAAATCTGAGCAAGAATCAGATAGAAACAGTTTTCCTACCCAGAAGTGTGTGGGGATGTGCTGCACCCAGCACAGCCACACGGGTTCCAGGCAGAAGAGGGGATTTTTTACAGGTTATTGCAGGAAGAGCGAGTGGGGTGTGAGACATCTGTCTTGATACTGTCAGCAGTGCTTCTGTGGGACAGAAAGCTGCCTACATATGAAGTGTTTTACTCCCAGAGTGACTCTGGCTGTTAAGTTGACAAATACAATGTACCATTTGGTGCAAATGATGGAGATTTGCTGGGCTGTTTCTGTTCAGGACCTCAAACAAGCCTGTTCAGAAGCTGTGTTCAGCAGTGCCGTCATAAACTGTTTGATGGGGAGTTGTGGGGTAAGGACTGGGTTTGGGTTTTAGTGCCCAGAGAGCAAAAAACATGGAAAATGCCATTGTTCCTTGTTTTCTGAACACTGCCCACACACATTTTTATAGTCCTCTCCTTCTGTTTGCAAGGATGTGGTATCCATTTTCCGGGGTGTTTTATGTTAAAAAGAAATATAAATAAATATGTCAGGCTTTGCATCAAACAAACCCAGTGGTAATTGAGACTGGCAAGGATCTGCTGTCCGGAAATGGGGTTTTATTATTCTCTGCTCGGCAGAAGCAGCAGCCCTGGCCTGGGCCCTCTCCTGCTCCTCCTGGTCCCTGTCCCAGCAGGCAGATGGCAGCCAGCAGTGCCCGGCCACCACTGCCCAGCCAGCTAAAGGTGGCTCCGAGGGCCTGGCCTGAGCTGCCATGGCATACATAATTCCAGCAGAAAATATCCAAGGGTGGAAATCATTGTTCTCCGAACTAGCTGAGCTGGAGCCAGAGCAGAAATACTAAAGTCAGTTGTGCCTTTGAGCTGACTATAACAGCGCCCTTTGGAGACCCATTTCATACCAAATTTGAAGCCTGTGTTTATTGCCCATTAAAGCAACCTTTATTTTATGGCAAATGTTGCAGTAATTGCCTTTTACGAAGAGCACTTTGTAACACACATGCACTGTTGAAAGAAAACCACTCTGGTATTGTCTATCGGGACTTAATGGCGCAATTAATTTTACTCCATCTGTTCCTGAGACTTTAAAGGAAAATGGATTTTTTTTTTGAGCGCACTTTAATGAAGAAGATAAAGCGGCCCGGCTGGTGTCCCACAGGCTCAGCGCAGTAAGTTCAGATTATTGCTCAGTCTGTCAGAATGGGCTGCTCCCCTCGGCAGCCGCGCAGCCAGCAGCCCGCGCTGGCCCCTCGCCGCGCCATTCCTGATGACAAACTGCCAGCCGGCTCCCACAAAAGCGCGATTAAAATGTCAGCACAGGATGACGAAGGGGCCAAGAGGGTCCTCGGAGACAAACTGTGTTGGGTATGAGTTAATACTTCACCGCAGTGCGAGGCTGGGCTGCTGCTGCTTCAGGGAAGTGCGAGCAGAGCCGTACAAAGGGCTGGTGTGAGCACACGGATACACCTCGTGCCGCAGCTGGAGCGCTGGCACGGCCCCGCCGGCCGCCGCGGATTTATACCGGCTGAGGGGCTGCCAGACCAGCCGAGCTGCCTGATTTTATATCCACCAGCCCATATTACACCGCAAATGGAGCTGCAGGATTCGTTTCCTTTCCCCGGGCCTGCCATGTGCGGAGGCGCTGGAGAGGGGCAGGGATGCTGTGGGATGGCGGCGGGAGCTGGCCGCGCTGCCGCGGGCGGGGCGAGGTGCCTGGCAAAGGGGCTGAGGATGGAGGGTGTGAGCGGAACCTGGAGCCCAGAGGCCCCGCGGCCCAGAGTCCTGGAGCTGTTCTTGGAGGAAGAGACCCCGTTGTGCCGCGGCCAGGCCAGGCCCACGGAGGGCTGGAGGTGCGGGGTTGGTGTTCTGGGCCGGGGGTGACCGAAGCTCCCCGTCCGCCAACCCCGACCATGGCGGGGCCGCGCCCCCGACCATGGCGGGGCCGCCCCTGAGCAGGGCCCCGGTGCGGCTCCACTGGCACCAGGGGCTGCGGGGGTGCAGAGCCCCGTTAGTGCTGCTGGGGCTCCTCGGAGAACGAGTGACCCGAGCCCGTGTTGGGAGAGCTGAGCCTGTCACACCAAGGCCGGTGTCCCCGGCCGGGCTCGGCCCGCGTCCCCTCACGGGGAAGGGCGATCCCGGTGCCGGCTCATCGGCGCGGCCTCAGCCCCCGCCGGTGTTTGCTGACTTGCGAGGGGGTAGGACCCACTTTGTCACTGCAGTTTAATTCCCCGAGAGCCCTCCTGAGTAGTTTCTGGGGGTGAGAGAGTGACAAAAGCCTGTAATGAAAAGGAGAGGAGATTGTCAGCGCTGGCATCCCGCTGGGAGCGATCTGCGCTCCTCCTGGGCAGCAGGTGGGAGCCGCGCCATTGTCCCTAATGGTTATTAGCCAGCGATGAGCAGGACAAATGTGGGGTCACCTCTCCCGCTGGCAGGGCAGCAGTTGCAGGATTTAAAGCCCCTAGGAGAGGAAGAAATGACATGGTTAGTACCTACAGCTCAGGATGTGACCTGCTCACTTTTAAATGATCTGTTAGACTTCGGGGGAGGGAGAGCGGAGGACTGCTAGAGCAAGTTGAATTCAAAATATATTGCCTACTTGAATTAAACGCAATCAGAGACATTCACTGATATCATAATGGCTCTTGAATAATCAGCGCAAGACATAGCACTGGGCTATTGACTATTTAAAGCAAGATCCAGCAAGACAGCGATTGCAGCGAGCTGCCTTTGGCGACGGGTGGGTTTTGTTTCCAATGCCATGTGCTGATTCCCAATGAAGATTTAAAGCCAAGGATATAAAACAGGAAGCCTTTACATTTCCAATAAAACTTGCTTGCTTCTTGCTGTTCATGTTCAATTGAAAAAACTATCTTCCTGGGTTTCCATGCTCTTTTCAGATTTACTTCATCCCACCTCTCCAGTGTGTTCTTCTGTGTCATCTCACCCCCTCCTTGCTCCTCTCAGCCCCTCTTCCTCCCTTCCTCCCTCCCCTTGGAGCTTTCCGTGGTTGGGGATTGATCTTTCTCTTGTGCCCATTTAACTGGAACAGCTCTCCCTCCTCTCCCCTGAGTCACATCCTTGCCTCAGGTCACCCCTTAAAAAATACTGATTTGCTGTTCTCTGCTGCCCGTGCTAAATGCTGCATTATTACACCTTGCCCCACTACTTCCAATTTCCTATTTTTGCCTTGTCATTACGAGCCTGCATGAATTTATTCCTTACTGCTATTAAGTTTCAGGGTTTTCCAGACTCACCTTTGCCTCCCTGCGTGGCCTGCCCTGTGTGGGAGCTGCTGACCCAGATGTGTGCAGGAGATGGACCAGTGCTGTTAATGGCTGCACAGTGTGCCTGCCCTGGGAGCTCCAGGCACTTTACCAGCAGGAGTGGAGGCTCGGGGCATCCCATGGGGGGAGCCTGTTGGGTTCCAGCTGGATGAGCTGAGCACAGGCTGTGCAAACATCTCAGAGTCATGGGCCAGCCTTGGGAAGCACAGGGCTGACACTGCCACGGCCACGAGCAAGGCTCCTCTCCCTGCTGCTGCAGAGCAGTTTGTGGTGCTTTCTTCGAGGGATTTGTCTGAAACTAAATTGTGTTGTATCGGATTAGGGCTCCATAAGTTTACTGTTTGCAGTGCAGCATACATCTGTTCCCCCAGTAATCTCCCCTTGGATGGGACCCGCGTTTATTCTGTGAGCTGCTTCAACAGGAAAATAAATGTGCCCGTATCAGTGTGTTATTGAGGGAGTAAAGGGATGCAGCTGGTCCCCAGCTCATTCAGCAAACCCGGGCTGTGACTTACAGCTCTGTGCTGTGCACACTGTGCCACCAGCTCTCCACAGCCTTGCCGTTAATGGCAGGGCTTATGAGTAGGTTCAGTCAGGGCAAGATTCCTGTCTAGCACTCGGTGCTTTCCAAACCCTGCGGTAAATCCCCTTCTGAATGGAGCACTGTGCTGGCCTTTCAGGCCTGGGGAGAGGGGAGGATTGAAAGATTTGCCTTTGCATTCTGCACGGCTCGCCTGACGCAGACATACAAACCACAGGAGGTTTGTGCTCGTGTTTTCCCAGCTCATTTCCCATAGCCTGGGAAGTGATCCCTGAGTGTCAGGTGGCATGCAGGCCACTTTCCATGTCAAGGAAAGCAAAAGAAACCAGTGTGCTCCTCTGTGTGGCTAGCTCTTGTTTATCCTTTTAAGTGTTGCCTGCCCAGGAATGGAAATGGCTGTTCCCCAGGTACCCTTTTGGTCTGGGATGGCGTCTCTCTGACACTGAGCTGAGCTTCAGGAGCTCTCCATGTTAGGGGTGGGGAACCTTCCAGAGCTGCAGGGTCATTTTTTCACCCTTAATGGAGCTTTGATCTATTCCCAACATCTATCTTTCCCCGTTCACTGGAGAAAAATTAAATGCCAAGATGGTTCTTCTTGGCAGGCCCTGGCTTCAGAGAAACTTTCAGTGCCTGGTGGATGTGCCTGGCCATGGGGCAGTGAGAGCCTGCTTGGTGTCTTCATGGCAAAATTCCATGTTGAACCCTCAGGGGAGGATAAGATTCCCTAAAATAATGAGTTCTTTTGCAGTACAAAAGTTGGGCTCTCCATTTTCTTCTGATGGGCTTGAGTCACAAGTGATTCCAAAGAAAAGCTTGACCACACAAGGAGCTGAATTTCCTTTTTCTGTACTTACATGGAAGCTCAGTGTCCCACATGGCCCTGGGAGTCTGAGGGATTCAGAGGCTTTCCCAGAAAGTCCCAGTGTCATAGAAGTTCTATAGAGAGCTGTGCACAGAATTAGAGTTACTTGAGGCACACTCATGGCAGGAATGGAGATTAAAGATGCACTCACTTGCAAAAGTTTGGCTAATGGAAGACAAAGCACCTCAGGACTCAAGGCATTCGTGATTATTTACTGTTTTACACATGTAACTTGTGGTGTGCAGGACACCCTCACTACACTTGGTTCTTCTCCTGTGTGCAGCAGTGTCACCAGAGGTAAATTGGACTTGACATGGGCAGAAATGAACCCAAACCGTGGGGATGTTATCAACCATTTGGTTAGATTTGAGATTTTAAATGACTCTCTTCATGTTTAAAAAAAAAAGAAAGTCAAAAGTCAAATGCCCTCGCTGTGACCTGCTCAGGTGGTGGCCACAGCTGTACCTGTGTTGCTGAGGAGCCCCAGCAGTCACAGCATGAATATCATGGTGCAAAACAGGCTGGGAAATCAACACCCAGTGTTTGAGGAGGTCTGCAGGAAAGAGGACCCAGCTCAGGGAAGAAAATAGAGACAATACTAGGAAACATGTCTCCATTGCAATACACTTAAAATACCACTCTGACCCAAGGGATGTGTATAATAGCATTTTAAGACAGATCTTTGAGAGCAAACACTGAGTTTGCCCTTGTGGATTAGATCAGCAGTAAACAAATGCTGTTGCTGTGAGATGGGGGTGGCAGGAGCTGGCAGTGGCCCTGTGGAGTGTGCAGAGGGGACAGGAATTCTCCCTGGCTCCTTGCAGCAGCCAGATGGTGCCCTGAAGGCCTTGCTTTGATTTCCTAAACTCCTTTGCTAGCACCTTTGCTGCTGCTGGTGAGTCTAAAATTACCACTCAGATGTACTGTGTGGTTTACAGGTAAGCCAAGCCCCACGCCCAGGCACCCATCTGCTTTCTCCAGCACACAGATCCAGATCTGAATTCACTTTTTTTTTTTTTTTTCCCAGCAGCCCCCTTCTTTATGCTTGCTCCAGCTGGAGCTTCCTGCTTTAAATGTTGTTAGAACCTGGCTCTGAGTCCAGGGCTGAATTTTCTGGCCATCTCTGAAGGCTGTTGCTGCTGGAGGGCTCTCCCTGCCCTGGGGTTGTGGTGCTTGAAGGCACCACTGGGACTGGCAGGAGTGCTTGGCTTGGCTGTGTATGATGCTGAGTGCTGCAGGACACTCTCACACACATCCTTCCTCCCTTCCTCTGCTTCATTCCTCCTGTCTGCAGCAAAGCAGTTTAAGAGCTCAGCTTTCAGCTGGTGATTTATCATCCGTGGGCTGTGGGGCTCTTTGAGTGTGATCACTGTCACCCTTTGGTGCCAGCAGTGACACCTGTGGCTGTGTGGGAAGTCAGTGAGAGCCCAGACTAAACACAAGATCCTTAATCCTGAGCCTTGTTGGGATCTGATTGCTGTGACTTGGGACAATGTCACAGAACCCCAGGATGGCCCCATTGGAGGGGGCCCAGAGGGTCCCTGGTGGCACCTCCCTGCTCAGGCAGGGCCATCCCAGAGCACAGGGCACAGCATTGTGTGCACAGGGCTCTGCAGGATCCCCGCTGAGGGAGACTCCAGCCCCTCCCTGGGCAGCCTGCTCAGGGCTGGGCACTGCCCAGGGCAGTTCTGCCTCTCAGCTGCTTCTTCCCTGTGCCCATGGTCCCTCCTGTCCCTCCACCACGGTGTGAGTGACCTGGTGGGAGTGGACAGATCCCCAGCAAGGGGGCAATAGGACAGAGCAGACACAGAAACTTTGGAAAGGCTCCCTGGCAGCAAAAGCCAAGGAAGGAAAGGCAAAAACCTCCCTCCAATAAATTCCACAGTCCATGCTGCCTTAAAAGCTTGTCATGATTTAGGCTTTTGTTAAAATTCCACCTCTTGATCTTCAAAACTCTGGCTAATGATGGAAAAGAAAAATCCAAAACCACAGACCTCTACAGAGTTTTATATATTTTATAATAAAATAACTTTCTCATGACTTCCCTCATAATAATATTTTTAAGAAACCAGGAAGGCTGACTGGTGTTGCTGGAGTGCAGCTTTCTGCTTTAATGGGCTGCAGCTGAAACAGTTCAGAAGGCAGTGAGGGTTTGGAGCGGGGGCAGCCCCAGTTACCTTCACACCCCTGCCAAGCCCCTGGACCTGCAGCAACTTTGGCTTGTCAGGTTGGGAGAATTTCTGCAAATGAACTTTGCAAAGAATTATGCAGGGCTTGGCATTACAGTATTACACACTCGCCTGTTCTCAATCACTCACTGGAACTTATTTTGTAGTTAACCTCCATAAAGGACTGCACAACCGAGCAAAGGCCTGTCACACACACATTATTTAGAAGCCCTTATTATTATTTTATTGCCAGTCCTTGACAGCTGAGGAAAAGCCAAGCGCTTTAATCTTTCTTTCCCTTTAGTTTACAGTGTAAGAGCTGCATGTAAGATGGATTTGATTAATATGTAACAGAGATGCAATTCTCTGTAAAATGTGCTGTACTTTAGAACCCTGGAAAACAAACTGCATCACAATGGCTTAAATCTCAGTCCATTGTATTATATAGACATCATAAATAATAGAGAGCAGGCAGATATTGCTGCAGGCTTCATCTACATAACACATCTGAGCTCTCTATAATGTGTTCAACTTGTCACTTTTAGTACAGAAGAGAGGCAATAAAGCTAACAGCTGACTAAACCACATCAGCCTTGCTTCCACTTCCAGGGTGGTGAATGCTCATTAAGCAATCTTAGCTGTGACTTTTAAAATCCATAACTCTTACAAATGTAAAAAAGTTGCCACAAAAGATTAAGCGCAAAATACATGTCAAAGCATTAATTTTCTGCGTGTAGATTCCAACCACCGCAAACCTCAAATATTTCTTTCCCTTTTGTTTTATATGTGCTTTTGGTTAAAACAGATCTTCATAAAAAATACTTGTTTCCATCTGGGGCAGCAAATAACCTCTGTGATTGTAGGGAGTGAAGGAGAATTGTTTTTCATGCAGCCAGGACAGGCTGTACTTCTGCACCCCAGTAGGATTTTCACTTGGCAGGGGTGTTGGGTTGTCAGCTGGGAGATGGGGATGGAATAAGTCCCTGGGCAGAGTTCAAGTGTGGCAGGACCCAGAGCAAGGTGGTCCCTCCCAGGGGGGAGGATAAGAGCAGAGCCTGTGTTAGAGACAGGGCCAGAAGGACACTGAGGAGCCAGAGAAATGCTGGACTGGCAGGAGCTAAGGACTGGGCACAAAGCACAGAGCCCAAAGCCCTTTATCCTAGGAAGTGGTCTAGGACTGAAGGCAGGGTCAGGAATGTGAGGGATGAAGGATAAATGAACATCAAGTGCTGTGGAGCTGCTGTTCTGGGCTGATGGGATTTCATGGGGCACCCATGGGAGCAGCTCCATGGCCGTGCTCAGGGTGCAGGTGTTGTCCCCAGGCTTGCTCTGGGCCCCAGAGGCTTTGTGCCTCTGCCAGCCCCTTTGGTACCAGCTGTCAGATTGGCCCCAGTGGCTCCTGTGGATGCACACATTATCCTTGAAATACCCCAGAGGCTGTGTGGGGTGGTTGGGATGCCCAGGGCAGTGTCCCAGCACCCCCATTTGGAGGTTGGCCAGGCATCTCCAGCAAAATGCCTCCTTGTTCTCCAGCTACCTCCAAACCACCCTCAGCTCCAGCCAGTGAAAGGGAAAAGCCTGTAGAAGTAGGAATTGTCATCTTGTATGGGATAAATGTTTAGAAGAATGTTTGTTGTGGGCAAAAAAAAAATTAAAAAATTAAAAAAGGTTATCAGAAAAAGAGTGTGGCCTGAAGGGTCTCTGCTGGGGTCCGGTGGCCAAGAGGTGCTTTCCCAGGAGCCAGCACAGAGAAGGGGTTTTCCAGTGCTGGGGGTAACCAGGAGAGCCCTGGACTTGATAGCCAGGGGCTCCCAAGGGTTTTGTCACAATCCAGTTGTGAGAAAAACCCAGCTGGGGCTGAGAGGGCAGCCCTGCCCTTAACCCCAGCCTGGGGAGGTTTATCAGGCAGTTAATCTCCAGGAAAGCTAAAGGCTTTAAAGAGAGAAGTAAGTAATATATAGGCTTTGCTTTGGCTTTTTTCACAAAGGAATTTCATCTTGTGACAAAAAAAATTTGCTTCCAATTATAAGGGAAACATTTCAAGGGCAAAAAATGCAACTTGGAAAGCATAATCCCCCCTTGCACGTGGGTGGGTGCCAAGCTGTCCTATACAAAGGCTTTGTTTTTGTAGTGCTGAGACAAGTCTGGATTTAGAATGGAAAAGTTCTGAAAGGAGACACCCCTCCCCCCTTTACCCCTAATTTCCTAGCAGATATGAAAAATGCTCTCTGCAATAGAAGCAGGGGTGTTGCATACAGTCTGGGGCAGAGGTCTGTGTGGAACAAGCTGCCAGGGCTGTCAGAGGGAGTTGTTCCAGTTTCTCCAATCCAGCCTTTTGGCCACCCCCTTCCCATGTCCTCACTGAGGTCCCTTGTTAATCAGGGACAGGGGATTGCATGGGCTCCTCTCAGAAGGAGGGAGCAGAACTGAACAGGCAGCTTCATGTCTCATTAACACCCCTTCTCTGGCAATCATACCGGTTCAGTGTCTTATCTTTTACATCTTCAAGCAAAACATTAATACCTGAGGCTGATTATTCTTGAATTCTTCAAGTGTGCTGTAGTCCCCTCCTCCCCCCTAATGGCACCTGGGACTCTCAGAGGGTGTGATGCTGTCACACAAAAAGTCTTTAAGAATCTTTCACTCCAGGCTGACATCCCCACAGGATGCATTTTAGCAGTTTCAGAAGCTCTTCTTTCCCAGGGGGGTTATTAAATGTCTGTCGTGAGTATGGACTGGTATTCACAGCATTCATTTCAGATTTAAATCGGTTTGAAAGTTCTGTGTTAGGTGGTAAAGAAAATGCAATATTATTTAGAGGCTGTGGTCTTGGGAGCAAAATTGGGAATGATGTGACAGCTAGGAGCCCTTAAAGAATCAGAGGTGAGGAAAGGGAAAGGATTGTCCCAGCAGTGTCATTCTGCTGCTGAGGAAAATGATAAAAATGCCATCCTGTGTGTCATTTCCACCTGGGCAGCGTGCTGGAGAAGTGTGAGGTATGGATCTGTTCTGGCCACACAGCAGGGGAAGGAATAGGGCTGGACAGTCAGGCAGGTCACCTCTGTCTTTCATGCCCAACATAAAACCAGAAAATTCTCTGCATTTTTTGGTGACTAGAAACAATTTCTTTTATTGGAACATAAATATAACCTTTTTTTTTTTCTTTATTTTCTACTCTGTGTATGCTTATCTTGCTCCTGTGAGTGTTGAATGGGGCTTCCTGTACTTGAAGAGGGAGAGCGACTTTTTAGATGGGCTGGCAGTGATGGGATAAGGGGGAATGATTTTTAACTAAAAGAGGAGAGATTTAAATTCAGTGTTAGGGAGAAACCCATGACTCAGAGCAGGGTGAGGCCCTGGCACAGGGTGCCCAGAGCAGCTGGGGCTGCCCCTGGATCCCTGGCAGTGCCCAAGGCCAGGTTGGATGGGCTTGGAGCAGCCTGGGACGGTGGAAGCCCAGGGGAAGATGAGCTTTAAGTTCCCTTCCAACCCAAACCATTCGGGGATTCTATGAAGGAGAATTGGTTTATTAGCTAGAAAGAAACTGGAGTACAAAAAACATTGTAGCAGGAGGAGGTGGACAAAAAGCTGGAAAACACAGAACCAACGTGCTCCTCTGTAAAAGAGGTATTCATTCAAATTCTCCAGTTTCCTCAGGATATGTCTATATTTCAGTGCCTTGCCATATGTTGGAATGACAGCAAAGTTTACCCTTAATATTTTTCCAGGCACTTCAATGTTAAAATGATAGATAGACTTCACACATGCTCCCAACGTGCGGCGTTGGTGCGAACGCGGAGGATGGAGAGGCTGAGCGAGTCTGTGAGGCCTTTTTATCATCACTGCTCTGTGCTTGAATTCTCATCCTCACCATCCACTGCATCCCAGCGTGCATCAGTGAACACCAGTGCTGTGCAATCACAGAATCACACAATCATTTAGGCTTAGGTTGGTTTGTGAGTTTGTTTCCTGGTTTTCCACTCTTTGCCACAGGGATTAGATTTGAGCTCACACCCATGGGGGTACAGAGAGCAGTGCCTTCTGAAACATGGCCACTTTGCTTGGCTTCCCTTTGGAGGCCATCCAGGAGGAACCTGTTAGGAAGGGTCACCGAGAGAAGAACAAAGCCTGTTAGCTTTCCATGCACGGGGTAATTGATGTGTTAGGGCTGGTACAAGATCAGCCCAGCTGCAACATTTAATAGCCTGTCTGCAGATTGCTCACACTGTGAGGACCTCAGAGGGGACACATGCCAAGGGGCTTTTCTGCTACAGCTCTGCAGGAAGATCAGAATCAGCCATCCACAGTGCAGCCTGATACCTACCTTTCCCTCCTCTTTATTGCTATTGATCCAAAAGAGAAAATGTTTTAGCAATTCTGGACAGCTAATCAGTGTCATCTGATTCCCATCTCGGTGTGCTGGTGAAGGACAGCGTGTGGGAGCGTGTCTGTGCTCTGCCTGCTGGGGCAGAAATAGAAGCCTTTGGTCTCCCAGGCTGTCAATCCAGCAGCTCTTCCTAAGTGCCAGCTTCCAGCCTCACACACTGCGCTGCTGTTGGGAGGCAGAGTGGAACCAGCTCCAGAGCATCCTTTGGATGAGAGTGTTGTCTCCTGCCTCCCTGGAGGCTCCTGGCAGAGCCACTTTTGCACTGGGCAGTGCAACAAACTGCCTGCAAATAAATAAAGTGACTCGCAAACAGCAGCGATGGGGGAAAAAATGGTGCGATAACATTTGTGAGTGAATAATGTCGCTGGGGCGAATGGGATCCGACAGGAATCTTAGCTCAGCAGAGCTCCTGAACTCTTTACAGCACAGCCAGATGGCCTGGTGCAACAACAGCCTTTCAGAATTAATAACTGCTGCTCTGGAGGGAGCTTCATGCAGGAACAGTTTCGCATTTCGGCAGGAGTATTTTATTTTTTTTCTTGGTGCTTTCTGGCCGCTTTGCTCTGGTTGAGGTGTCAGAAGTGCTCAAAAGGGGGTTTAAAAAAAGGAAAGATTCTTCATCTCCTTTTCCACTTTCTTCTCGTCCTCCACTCCCTCTGTGCTGCCTCCCCTCTGCCTTTGGCTTCGAACGTTGCAGCTTTTAATCTAGAAATTATGGTAACTTGTATGTGCATTTTGAGAGTATATCATTGCTGCAGTTAATTAACAGTTATTAGCGTTAGCGTACTGTGCTGTATTATATGTCACAAATCATCGAGTCTCCCTGTGCAGTTACAGCAATTAAGAACTCCATCACACCTTCTGTATAGTCATTTGGTTCTCTTCCAGGTCTTTTCAAAACTGGAAATTGCTAATCAAATCATTTCTGCTCTGTGCCTCGGTATCGTTTATTCCATTCCTAATGATGTGCGACTTTTTTTTCCTTGGCCGTTAACAGAGGCATCCATGCGTCTAACCCATTTCACACCACCGTCATGCTTTGGAGAGGCGATAATGAACTTGCAGGAGGAAGTGGAGGCTTTGCTGCTTCTCCCCCCTGCTTCTGCTGCTGCTTCTTTTTCCCCCCTCCCCCCCCCCCCTTTTTTTTTTTTAAGCCAATGTCTTTCCTGCTGTTGGGTGATTGAATTTTGAAACTGTAAAATGCATTGACAGACTGACAAACCCAAGTTGCCAGAGCAGGAGCTATCACAGTTTAGCTTCAATTCAGAGCTCAGTGAGATTCCTGCCTGATCAATTTGTCATCCCTCTAAATGGAAACTAATTACTTCCCAGGGAAAGATTGCAGGCAAATATCACCCTTTACATCAGCAACCTTCTGCAGTGAGGTGGAAGCAAAGTCCAAAGGGTTTTAACTAACAGAGGAGAGCATGAACCACTTCATCTCTTGCCCCTTTCCATGGCCTGTCAGGGAGAGTTTATTTTATTCATGCTGTCAGTAAAATTGCCTCCACGTTTGCCTGGGTCGTATGTCAAGGGCATATTTCGCTTTCCAGGTCAGCTGCAAGGGAATGAACGTCATGATCCTGACAAGGATGTTTGATGTCATCTGAGCACAAAGTCCTTTCTCTTATCCTGAGATTGATGATTCTGTACATGCTGAAGCCCAGGGCATCCCTCTGTGGGTTTCTGTGTCGGCTCCACTTTGCTTGGAGTCTTCCAGCAGTGTCCAAGGGCACCACAGTGCTGGGTAGGCTTGGGACAACTTTGTCATGGAGTCCCACTCCTGGACACAAATAGCTGTGGGTGTTATGTGTTGGAGAGGAGCCATCCTGTGAACTGTTAGGAGCTGTGGAAGTCCAAGGGATCATTACTGAGCCCTTGGGGCCCTACTGACCACTCAGCATTCCCACCTCCATTTTCCAAATGGCCATACCAAGGAGGCCAGACATCACCTTCTTGAGCCAGCTCATCCATTCACTTTTCCTTGCCTTGATATATCCTTCTGTAAAATATGTAACAGCATAATGAGACTCTCATGGCAAGATTTTCTGAGGATTATATTGTCTTAACAAAGTACACCTGGAAGGAGTGGGTGCAGAGCAATAGCTGGTACCTGCTGCAGGCAGAAGGAGCTCATTCAGAAAGCAAAAACATCTCCTGTGGGGATGTGGGTGCCTCCCTTCTCATCTCCCCTTGCCTTGGCCACCTCCATAAACAGCACTGGCCACCACAGCCTTGGCCTTCTGCTTTTGCCTCTCCAAATATTTTCATGACTTTATTAGACAACATGACTGAATTTAAGACTGAATTTCCCAATTTCATTCTCTTTGTTTTACTTTAGCTGCAGCTATGCAGCCGTAAATATTGTAAAAGTAGAGTTTTGTAAGAAAAACCTATTACAGAATGAAGTTTAACTGATGTGGTGAGCCTTCCTGTTGGTGAGGGATCCATTTTTTTGGAAGACAGATGTATGGAAAACTTCAAGTGCAAAGCTTGTCTTCCTTTTCTTAAGCAATCTTTGTCTTAAGCAATCTCAGTAGCAGAAAGCAGGTTCAGATCATCCCCCATGCTCGTTCTTGTGCTATTCTCTAGAAACACATTGCTGACTTTTCTCAGAGGCTTTTGGTCTGCAGCAGTAGGACTGCAGGAAGGAACATACCCACATGTCCATATGATCCAGAGTCCCAGGACACACCATGGACTGAGGAGGGCCAGGAGAGGCTCCCCAGTGGGAGATGGCAGCAGCTCCCAAGGAGCTCTGTGTTGGGGCATAGTGGGGTATGTGAGATTAGGGAGCAGTGGGATGGGGGGTCCCTGCTCAGTGACTTCTTCCCGTCCTGTTGTACCCACACAAGCTCTGGTGCCCACGTGCTGCAGCACTGGGAGCTGTTTGGAACCTCCCTGTGTGTCCCCAGGGCCTGCTGGGAACTTCTGTGGACATGCAAGTGCAACAGAGCCATGGTCAGTGCCAAAGGTCTGAGCTGCAGATTCCTACAGATCACTCCAGGTGTAAGACATTAATTTGCCACTCTGCAGAAAGGTGTTGGCTCCTTGTGAGCATTGCTGAAATGGGGGTGGAATTTGAGTCAGCCTTGTCTGACAGTTTCCTCCTCAGGTTAATTCTTCGGTATGTGAGATGTGAGAGGTCTGGGACTTGCATCCAGAAAGTGATTTGTGTCATATAAACAGATGCAAGTGAAGAAAAAGAGGCTCTGCAAAATTACAAACTTCAAATGGATGGAGGTTACGGATGCCAGAAACCCTCTGCTGCTTTGGGGATGGGTTTGCTGGCACTGAGCTCATCTGTTGTCGTTTTTATTTCAGAAATGTAATGATGTGAAGGGCTGAAGCCTTGTCTGGTTTCCATTCTTTTCTCCTAATGAATTACCGCTGTTGGGCAAAAATTGGGTTTTTTGGCTTTTTTTTGTTTGCTTGTTTTTTCCCCTGGAAAGATCCTGTGCATCCCCAGTGTAAGACTTGGGGAGTTGATCTGTGTCCCTCCCCAGCACACAGTGCCATGCTGATGGGCAGTGACCTCAGCAGCAGCATGCTGCCACTAAAACGAGTACCAGGATCCACTGGTTTCTGTGAAATGCTGGATGTTTGAATTGTTTATGGGCTCTTGAAAAATTTATGCTCTATCATAAGCTCCCAGCAGCTCTTTGCTTCACTGCCTTGCCTGACTGCTGCTGCTCTCCAGGCTGTGGCTCAGGTGGGTTTTCTGTCCCAAAGCAGGGGGCAGTCACACCAGGGGGGAGCCTGGGGGCTCACTCAGAGGAACCTGTCCCACGTGGACATGCCTCAAGCTGGCAGCTCCTCCCTGAAGTCACACATTCTCATGGTGTCTCTCTTGACACCATGAGGGAATGTGTCAGGTGAACAGCCAGGCCAGGTTCCCCCTCTCCCTGCACATGTGCCATGCCTGGTGCCAGCTCCAGACAAAAGACACCAGGGGTAGTTTTCCCAAATCTTCTCCACATTGGCCAAGTCATTTTCCTAAATGTGTATCTCCTTCCCAAAACCCTTCCTGGGTTTTGCTAGCCCAGCACAACCCATGCTGAGATAATTTTGGAAGGCCAAACCTGTAATTATCATAAACCCAATCCTCATGAACAGTTGGGCTGGCATCTGCTTTTCCTCTGAAGCATCTCCATTTAGGAGCTAGGGAAGTACCTGAGTACTCTTGCTGCAGATGGACAATCCCTTGCAAATCTGTGTTTTAAAAATGAGGTATTGAGAAAATCAACAACAGAAACCTCTTAAGCCTTAATTTAAGACTAAGGTGTAAATTGAAAACAAGTCATTAAGACAATGCTGCCTTTATAAATGTTTGTGTTTCAGTTTGACTGACTTTGGTCTAGCTCAGGTCAAGTGGGAGCAAACTTCTGCTGAATGGGAATCAGCTGCTCTTTAGAAAAAAGTCTTGTGTCCCCACAGCTTTTCCTGACACTTTAAATCCCTTGAAGTCCCTTTAAATCCCTGCAGAGAGACCTGGAAAATTAGAGAGATGGGCAATCACCAACTGTACAAACCTTAACAATGGCAAGTGCTGAATTCTGCACCTGGGGTGGGGCACCCCTGGCTGTGTGTATGGACTGGGGGAGGAGAGGCTGCAGAGAAGCTGCAGGAAGGGACTTGGGGGTCCAGGTTGATGCCAGCAGGATCAGAGCCAGCAGTGCCCTGGGCCAGCAGGGCCATCCCTGTCCTGGGGCTCCAGGCCCAGCAGGGCCAGCCAGGCCATGAGGGGATTGTCCTGCTCTGCTCTGGGCTGGGGCAGCCTCAGCTCCAGAGCTGGGGCAGGTTGGGCAGCACAGAGTGAAAAGGACATTGAACCATCAGGGAGCACCCACAGGAGGACACGAGGATGGGAAGGGTCTGGAAGGGAAGCTGTGTGAGGAGCAGCTGAGGGCACTGCAATGTTCAGCTGGAGGGGACTGAGGGGAGACTCAGCACGGCTCCATCGTCCTCATGAGGGGCAGAGGAGGGGCAGACACTGATCTCTGCTCTGGGGGACAGGGACAGGGCCCAGGGAACAGCTGGATCTGGGCCAGGGCAGGCTCAGGCTGGATTTCAGGAAAGGTTCTTCCCCCAGAGGGTGCTGGCACTGCCCAGGCAATGGGCACAGCCCCGAGGCTGCCAGAGCTCCAGGAGCTCCAGGGATGCCCAGGCTGGGATTGTTGGGGTGTCTGTGCAGGGCCAGGGCTGGACTGGGTGATCCCTGGGGGTCCCTTCCCCCTCAGGATATTCTGTGACTCTTTGAAATACAGCAGTTAACTGTAAACTCAGTAATGTCACACAGCCAACCTGCTCAACGAGTCTCAGTCACAGTGAGCTGCCTTTTGCCATGTCATGAGCAGGACAGTCTCTCCAGGCTGGCTGGGCTTGCTTTTTGCCAGCCTGAGCCACCTCCAGCAGTTCAGCTGCTGAAACTGAATGGTGCTTCAAAGAGGAGCTCGTTAATGAGCTGAGCAGCTTACGGTGTGTTCCTTGTAGCTCAGGTATTACTGCAGACACACAGGGATTTGGGACACCCAGTGTGACCTGACTGAAATGCAGGCTTGCTCTGAAAGCCCAGATGTAGCACAGCTGGATTGCTACAGCTGTACCTTTAGAGATGTGCACAATGAGCATTATTGCAACTCTGTGTGGGGTTGGGTTTTTCCTCCTATTTAATGAAATCTTTTAGAAAAAACATGTATTGTATCCTCACTCCTAAATCTACTTGGATTGGGTTTTAGAATCAGAGGATGGTTTGGGTCAGAAGGGACTGTAAACATCAGCCATTTCCATCCCTCTATGGCAGAGACACCCTCCATTACCCCAGGTGCTCCCAGCCCTGCCCAGCCTGGCCTTGGGCACTGCCAGGGATCCAGGGGCAGCCCCAGCTGCTCTGGGCACCCTGTGCCAGGGCCTCACCACCCTCACAGCCAAGAATTAGTCACATGGTTTGACCTATGAGCTTTAAAGTCCCTTCCAACCCAAGCTATTCTATGATTCTGTGCTTTAACATCCCCAAAGAGTGGAGAGGTTTCTATTTCAGGTTTTGTATACAACCCAAAACAGAAGGTAATTGCAGAAAGTTGAGATGTGACCAAGGTTTGATGGCCATTGATAAGAGCACTGCACTTCCATTATTGGTCATTTATGTAGAGATACCCTTCAGGTATCATTACTAAACACACCAAAAGGATTGATCAGTGTCCAAAAACACTTGCCAAGTTACCAGACAAAAAGAGGCAGCAGGAGGAAGGGAAGGGTGAACCGGTTTCTCTGTTTCCACATGGGGGGGGTTGCGTGTTGGGTGGATTTACCCCCAGCAGAAATCCCTCACTGTGTGCTGGTGATTTAACCTCAGAAGATCATTCCTCTTGGCTGTGTGCACTGCAATGAAGGAATGTCCAGCGTGGCATTGCTCACACTCCTGGAGCTCCTGCTCTAAAGGATGGGAGGGCAGCTGTGGGCTGTGGTGGCCTTTGTCATGCTCCACTTGCAGGCTGCTCCTGCCATGGCACTGGGCTCCAGCCTGGGTTGTCATGCACCTGGCTGCCTTCAAGGAAGGTCTTGAGGTTTTTTTTTCTTTCTTTCCCAAAAGACGAAGAAAACATCTGGTAATTTGAGAATTGGTCTTTGTGAGAGAGAGGAGCAGCTCCCCCGCTCACTGCGGTGTCACTGTTCTCTGTTTAGATACCATTAACTCATCCTTTGAAGGCAGTAGATGAAGTTGCCAACAACAATTAAAAAACAATTTTTTGAAAGTCTTGGGTTTCCCGGGCCCTTCTCAGATCAGGAAATGAGATTAAAATCAGTTGCTGAAAAGCCACTGTGTTTATTTGAATACAGCCGAGCATGGCAGCTCGGCCGCCTCATTAAAGGAGGCATTATGAGCAGCCTGGTGTTGTGTTCCCGGTTTGATAAAGAGCATTGTCTGACAGCAAGCTTGGTGCAGCTCCCACTCCATGCTCTGGCACATATTTTCTGCCTCAGTGGTTCCTCTCAGTAGGATAGCCAGCCTCTGCCTTTCTGTTTGACGTTTTTGCTAATAATTACTTGAAAAATCATCCACTTCTATTTAAAAATTGCTACATGAAGTACTAGTCCGTCTTTGCATCATGACAGCAAGAGGCCAGTGAAGTAAGGGGTGTTCAGCCACATGAAGCTAACTTCATAAAGCATTGCCCAGGGTGCACTGCAGGATGACTGGAAATAATTAGCCTCTGGAGGTTGGAAACCTATGCCGTAAATCCCAGAGCTTGGAGTGAGGAGAGTTTTTTATCACTGTCCTTGACAGAAGAATTGTAACATCACGGCTTACTCTGTCTTTGACATAATAAACTCACAGTGGTGCTTTGCAGAATCCCGTGCTCACAGCCCCGTTTGCCTCTCCCCTGTCCCAGCCTTGTCCCATGGGTTACAGCTGGGCTGTAGGAAGTTTCCTTTGGGCCTTAAAGCATCACACAGACACGTAATAGCTTCCAGGCGTCTGGCTCCCAGCGAGAATCAGCCCTCTCGGAATGAGACACATTTCCACTGATGCAATCGCCGCGACCTCAGAGGACAGCAGGATCTGAAGGTGAATGAGCTGCTCCGAGCCGTCCCCGCCGGCGCCACGTGTGCTCAGGGATCCCTGCCCCGGGGTTTGCTCTGCAGAACGGGCACAGAGCATCCCTGCCCCGGGGTTTGCTCTGCAGAACGGGCACAGAGCATCCCTGCCCCGGGGTTTGCTCTCCAGAGCAGACACAGAGCATCCCTGCCCCAGACACAGAGCATCCCTGCCCCGGGCACAGAGATCCCTGCCCCGGGGTTTGCTCTCCAGAACGGGCACAGAGCATCCCTGCCTTGGGGCTCGCTCTCCAGCAGGGACACCGAGCATCCCTGCCCCGAGGTTTGCTCTCCAGAACAGACACAGAGCATCCCTGCCCCGGGGTTTGCTCTCCAGAACGGGCACAGAGCGTCCCTGCCCCGGACACAGAGCATCCCTGCCCCGAGGTTTGCTCTCCAGCAGGGACACAGAGCATCCCTGCCCTGGGGCTCGCTCTCCAGCACAGACACAGAGCATCCCTGCCCTGGGGCTCTCTCTCCAGCAGGGACACAGAGCATCCCTGCCCCAGACACAGAGCATCCCTGCCCCGGGGTTTACTCTCCAGCAGGGACACAGAGCATCCCTGCCCTGGGGCTCGCTCTCCAGCACAGACACAGAGCATCCCTGCCCCAGACACAGAGCATCCCTGCCCCGGGCACAGAGCATCCCTGCCCCGGGGTTTGCTCTCCAGCACGGGCACAGAGCATCCCTGCCCCGGGGTTTACTCTCCAGCACGGACACAGAGCATTCCCAGCACCACTCTGGGAGCTGGGAGCACTTTGGGCTTGGAGGCAGAAATCCAGAGTGGAGACGCCTGCCCGGATCCTCGGGTAAATTGTTGTGTATATCAGGAATGTCTTGTAAATGATAATGAACAGATGCCTTGTACGTATTACACGATAAGCCACTTGAAGTTGTCACCAGTTGTTTATAGATGTTATTAATATTAATAATTTACCACTCATTTCCATATGAAACCACATTAGGCTTGTCTACACTGCATCCAGTTACCTGCAGAAGCTGCGAAGCTGTGGCAGCGTGCCCGAGCTAACACGACCTGCTGAGAAAATGCTGCCTTTGTTCAGGGCTGTGGGGAAGGACAGGGATGGGGAGAAGGACAGGGATGGGGAGAAGGACAGGGATGGGGAGAAGGACAGGGATGGGGGGAAGGACAGGGATGTGTGGAGGGACAGGGATGTGGGCAAGAACAGGGATGTGTGGAAGGACAGGGATGTGTGGAAGGACAGGGATGTGTGGAAGGACAGGGATGTGGAGAAGGACAGGGATGTGTGGAAGGACAGGGATGTGTGGAGGGAGCAGGGATGTGGGGAAGGACAGGGTTGGGGGGAAGGACAGGGATGTGGGGAAGGACAGGGATGTGTGGAGGGACAGGGATGGGGAGAAGGACAGGGATGTGGGGAAGGACAGGGATGTGGGCAAGGACAGGGCTGCTGCTGATGGCTTCTGTCCCCACACACAGCCCAGGGAGCTGCAGGAATTAGTCAGCCCCTGCTCCAGGGACTGTTTTAAGGGATTTGCAGAGATGAATGCCTGCTCATCAAGGGGAGGCTGTTGGGTGGTGAAGGTGCTCTTTGGGTCTGGGAGAGGAGGGTCAAAGCCCTGGGATCTGCCCTCTGCAGAAGACTTTAGAGGCACCAGGTCTGTCTTCTTAGGGAATGGGAAGAAAAGATGAATCAGAACAATTTGCCCAAAGTTTAATCTCCTCTGTTTTAGGCAAAGTTGAAATCTTGGTGTTCTGCACACAAGAAAAGCAAGAGTTAGATGATAAGTGAGATTTTCTACAGCTTTCAGCACTGACCTGCATCTTCCCCCAAGGAATTTAAGGGGAATGTGCCAGATAATGTCTATAGGAGGCCAAATGTTTGTAAAATGAAGTTAAATGTTCCTTTCATTCCATGTGCAGAGGGAGATCCCCAGTGAAGAGGTGACCCTGCAGGACTGGGAGTCACAGCACTGACCTCTGGTTCCAGGTGTCCTCCCAGGGAGTCTGTGTGGCATAGGAGGATCTGGAGTAGCCTCAAACCAGGGAGGATCCCAAACCTTCAGGATTTGGGGGTGCTGAAGTCCCATCCTCTATCACTGCCTTTCAATCCAATGTTGTGTAATTTCATGTGAAATATGCTCTGCTGAGGCTGGGTACAATTATCAGTATTTATTCCAAGAAGCCTGAGGAGATATTCTGTTTTTCAAAAGACAAAGCAACAGAAGTTCCACAGTATGCAAAATACAGACCTTTGTATTTCCAGTGAAATACTTAGATAGGAATCATTACTGAGTCCTTTTACAGCAACCTTGCCAGAGAAAGAGAGAGAGAGGGCTGGGAAAGAAAACACAAAGGAGGTAATAATATCTGATTAGCCAAGCAGCTGAAGACCTGGTGGGGATTGTGAAGCCTTTCCAGGCATTGTGACTTCCCATGTGAGTGACATTCCACAGCAGGCAGCAGCCACCAGCCAGGAGCTGCTCCTGAATATTCCCCTCAGGACTTGTCTTTCCTTGGTGACCTTGCAGCACCCTTTGCTGGGGCTGTGTGTCCCAGGAATTCGGGCCCTTGGCTCCGGGGTGGCGCTGGCCGTGCAGGGGGGGCAGATATCTCACAGCTGTCCTCTGTCACTCTGTGTCTTCTCAAGGCTGACCCTGCTGCAGTGACCTGGACAATGCCTGCCATGTGTTCTGTGAGTTACTGGAGCTGTATTTTCTGGATGATGCAGTGCCCCATGGAACATTGTGCCTCTCATTTCCACCACAGCAATGCTGGCATTTTGGGGGAATCACTCATAATTTAAAGCTCTGTGCCAGAGAGAAGAGTCTATCCCTTTATGTTACAGGATTTTTGAGATACAACCAAAAGTGCTGAGCAGCCTTAGGAACTCTGGTTTTGTCACTGGAGGAGGCTTGTCCATATCTTGTTGGCTGTAGCTTTTGTTTTCTTGTTTAATTTCCTTGAGGGTTCTGGTATCCACAGGTACCTTTCTTTTTCTCCTCCTTAAGGCTGCATTCAGGTGTGAGGGTTGTTTTGCCTTCCTTACAGCATCACCACACCAACAGCTGGGACACCAAGCTGCACTTTGGTCCCTCCTCAAACCTGTGGGATAATTCCTTAACTGGAAGAGGGACAAGGCAACACTGCTCCGTCAAGGCTGGGCCAGCAGAGGTGTTCTCCACAGTAATTTCCATATTCACTTTTTTAGTGGTGTGTCCTTCTTCAAAAACAGCTTCTCATGTCACTAATAAAGCCATCTTAGATTGGAGTAAAGAGGATTCCAGCTGAATCCTGTAGGAAATCAGCTCTTTTAGGAGAGAAAAACCAGAGAATTGTCCTTGCTAGGTATTTAGACCTGGAAAAGGGAACATGAACTTGATGTTGATGAAAGTGAGATTACATTCTAGCTGCTCTTTACTTACTTTCATTTCTAATATCAGTGGATATCATAGATTTAAACTTTCAGATTTCACAGTTGCAGGTAGGATCTAGTTTAGAGCATAGCATACAATATGTGAGCTGTAAGAAATAGGGCTCCAGCTTCCTGCAGCTGGAGGAATTGGCTATACCAACTTAATCTGAGTCCACCTCCCACAGAGAGGATGTAGGAATGAAATGAAAAGTATATGTAAAGTTTTGTGTATTTATGACTTTTTAAAAACACTTTTCATGGGTAAAATCTGTCTTTAATGATGCATTCAAACTGTGGTGCTGAGAAGTATTGCATAGCTAATGCATTGGTTTGTTTTTGTTTATTCTGCAGAAATGATGGAATTTCATTTTTTAGCAAAATTACCAGGGCTCCTTTATTATTCACAGGGCTTTAAACCCATGACAGGGGAATGCTAAGTCCTCAAGGATTTTAATACCAGCTTCTCTGCAAATCTAAACTGGTTTTCCAGCCCACGACTTGGTGGGCCACAGGGGTTTTTCCTGGAGTGTAATACACATTTAAAGCTTCTTATGGATGGCTACGTCTGCAAATAAGCTTAGAAAGGAGAAGAGGGAATGCATTGTGTTATCTGGGGCTGAGCAGGGAGAGATTATCATAGGAGAGAGCTGAGCAAGAGGTGTGAGAGCTGAGCAGGCAGGGTGCTGACTCCAGGGACCACAGACACGGCAGCTCCTGCAGGATCACTCCAGCCTTCACTCACCATTAGGAGTGAGGAAACTTCTGCCTCCCTGGCTGGCTTTTTATGAATTGCAAAGAAGGAAAATGTCAGGTAGTAAAAACTGTGTGTATTTAATTCCTGACTAACGTTGGGGTTTATTTTGTTTGCCTTTTCATTTCTCCTCTGAATGCTTTTAGGAAGTAAATGCAGTGCATTAGGCTGGATTCAGCTGGGCAATGAATGTCTCAGTGTGTGTAATGTACAGCTCTGAGACAGAGATGTTGTTTTAGACACCCAGCATCCAAGTTCATAGCAAAGGCTCTTAGGCAATGCAATAATATAAAAAAGCAACACTGGAATTTCTCAATTATACATTTTTAAGGAAATGTACAAACCTCCAGTTTATATGCAAGACTGGCATGAGGGGAGTTTGGGTTTCCACCTCCTTTCCAGGCTCATATGCCACATAGCTTTCCTGAGCTCACCTGATTTCCACATTTGGTCTAAAATTAAGGAAATCAAAGCCTGTCATGACATGATTTGAGTTCCCTTATTAGTCACTAAGACAAGCTGATGGCTGACAAGTCTCCAGCAGTGCCAGCAGGCCCCACACCATGGCCATGCACAGCCCCACGTGCTGGAGTGCCTTGGAGAGCTGCTGTACTTCTTGTGTACAATATTTATACTTTATTTAAAACTAGGCCAGTAGGAATGATTTAGTGAAATCCACTGCTTTTGGAAGCTGCTGCCATTCTGGAGTACGTGCTTGAAACTTTCTAAAAATATTTGCACATGCATATATTTAAATAAGGATGGATTTGTGACCTAGTAGAGCTGAAGTGGTGTGTGCCATTGCCAGGCAGGGCTCCCATGGCTTCTCCAGCCTTTCTGGGGCTCTTCCAGCCCCCCTGCACCACAGTGGAGGGAAGGGAACACCTCAGAGGTGTGATGGGATGTGGGACAGCAGCCAGCTTGTCCTGGAGTCCTGGAGCTCCCCTGGCACTTTGTGAAGCCAAATTCCCAACATTTCCATGGTGTCCATGGTGTCCATGGCTGTGCAGGGTGCAGGGGAGGATGGCACAGGGGATCTGTATGTGTGTGTGTGTGTGTGTGACACACACTGCTGTGGCACAGGGAAGCTCTTGGACAGGAGCAACTGTGCTGTCCAGTGTTTCAAACCTCTCTCTAGACCAAGTCACCCTCAACACTGCATACTGTGGCCAGTTAAACAGTAGGCAATGTGACAAATAATTTGTATTTCATATTAAGTCTTTTAAATTCACACCTATTTTTAAATTCTTTTCTTTTAAAGGGTCACCATTGTCTAGTGTGCTGTAGGGATGAATGACAGGAACAGTTAACTCAATAGATTTGGATATTTAAGGCACCTGGGAGGTGGGTGTGAGGCAAGGCAATGTGACACTGATGTATTCCCTGAAATCTGGCTTAGGGAGAGGAACCTGGCTTCAAGGACAAATCCCACTCTTGGAATGTTTCTTTCCACTCTGTGGCTGACTCTGGTGAGCTGCAAGGCCTCATCAGCCCTGCCAACAGGCCCAGGATCACAGGCATTGGGCTGCTGCAGCTTTGGGGGACACAGGGCTGACCTCAGCATGTCCTGGCCATGTGGGATGGGGATCCTGGCTCTTCCAAGGCATTTGTAACTGTCTGACACCAGCAGTGTGGAAGAAATGGGGTGAATGATTACTAATGAGCTTCAGACAGGTGAGCAGTTGGGCTCTGTTGTCATTAGTGACCCATTTGAGGAGGCTGATTGTGCCTGCTCTGTCCAAAACCTGAGATGTTGTTCTGTGAGTGACTCTGGCCTGATCTCACCAGATCCTTGGATGTGCTGAGCTTTCTCATTTCCCTGACTCCAAGAGCACAATGTAGGACTTGGATACTCTCCAGGGAGGTCCAAGCAGCAATTTAGGCTGCTGTATCTGTAGCCTGGTCAAAAGCAAGATGTGTTCAAAAGCCCAGGAGTAATGCCAGTATTGTGGTGCTTTTGCCCTAGGCAGGTGCACAAAGAATGAGAAGTTTCTTGCTGAGTGTTTATTCCCCCAAGCAGGATTTTGCAGATGTGGGTAAACTGAATCCCTTCTTTCATCTGCTTAAAAGACCTATAAAAGAGCTGTCTGCTGTTTTACAGAATTGCAGTGTAATTCCAAATCTGCTGCAGACATGCTGCATCCTCTCAGAAGAGTTTTATCTGGTGGTTTAATGTTGGTTTTTACCCAAGTGTGATTTATTTATAGAATCAAGAGTCACAGGATGGTTTGGGTTGGAAGGATCTGCAAAGCTCATCCCATCCCACCCCTGCCATGGCAGGGACACCTCTCACTGTCCCAGGCTGCTCCCATCCCTGTCCAGCCTGGCCTTGGGCACTGCCAGGGATCCAGGGGCAGCCCCAGCTGCTCTGGGCACCCTGTGCCAGGGCCTGCCCACCCTCACAGGGAACAATTCCCAATTCCCAATCTCCCATCCATCCCTGCCCTCTGGCAGTGGGAGCCATTCCCTGTGTCCTGTCCCTCCACCCCTTGTCCCCAGTCCCTCTCCAGCTCTCCTGGAGCCCCTTCAGGCCCTGGCAGGGGCTCTGAGCTCTCCCTGGAGCCTTCTCCTCTCCAGGTGAGCACCCCCAGCTCTGCCAGCCTGGCTCCAGAGCAGAGGGGCTCCAGCCCTGGAGCATCTCCATGGCCTCCTCTGACACCTATTTGACACATATCCAAGTTTATAATGGCATTCACATACACACACAGATGGATATCAACAAGACCTAAAGGCACGAAGCAAATCCAACCCCAGCTCAGCCTGCTGGAAATTGTTGAAGTTTTATAGAAAATCAGTCACAGCTCTGCAATTTCATGCTTTATCATTTTTGTTACATGTATGAGGGAAATTATAAACCTTGTAATTTCTCTCTTACTATATAAAAAGCTTTAGATAACATCAAGATATGGAAGTAATACAAAGTAAGATGCCTCGATACATTAATGAACAAGATCTAAAATAGACACTGTTCACCTCAATGACATGGAAAGGAAAAAAGAATTGAGCTCTGAATGGGAGGATTAAAAAACCTGGGTGAGGGGAGAAAAAATAGTATAAGGAAGAGGCTTGGAAATGTAAGGCAAAGCAAAATATGCTTCAAATACAAGACTTTGTTCCTGTCTTATTTTAAAAATTGTAACAATTGGTAGGTGGTTTGTGACTGGGGGGTTCCTGCCTTCAGACACCTGCAGAACTGAGTGCCAGGGCTGAGGTCTGACCCCATCTGTGTGTCCCTGTCCCCACTGCCACCACCACTGGCTCCTGCCCTCTTCTTGTATCCATCTCATCCAAAAAAAAGGGTTTATTTTTCCAACCCTCCTATTGGAGATCTAAGCCTCATACAGGAATATTTAGATGTGTGGAATATGTGCCTGGAGCAGTCTGTGCTGCCATGCTGTTCTGTCCTTTTGGAGCCATGCCCGTGGGGATGCTCCAGAGGCTTTGGCTGCTGCAGGGTGGGATGTGCCTTCCCTGGCTGTGTGTTCTGATCTGTCCCTCCCTTCTCAAAATGGGAGTCCAGTGTTTGAAGACCAGGCTTTTGAAACTGGCATCTAATTCAGTTTTATCTGCCTAAATTAAACCACCAGATCAAAGCCATTGAGCAAATAAGGACATATATTTGATTCTTTAAGGTATGGATTATCTGTTATCAATCTCTAAAGTACAGTGGTTTGGTCTTTTCCAATGTTAATGATCCTGTGATTCTGTGTTTTGCCTGCTTTATGTGCAAGACTATCTGTGCTTAAATTCAGTGTGTGAGTTTGTAGCACAAGGCCTGTAGATTAATTTCAACTGCAGTTTTTTCAAAAGTAATGTCTAGACATTACTTGTGTACCTGTAGTAATTCATTAGCTCAAACTCTCCCTTTCACTGGCTAAGTTTCCCTTTCCAGTCACATTTTAAAGATGCATTATTTAATCATAAAACAATCGACCCTGTTTGTATTTCTGGTTCTTTCTGACTGCTGTTCCCTCTGACGGGCTAAGCAAAGAGATGCTTCTTCCCAGAACACCAAATGATTGGAGTGGGCAGCATAGACTGTGTGTTAGCACATGTGGGAAGCTAGGATGAGGGAGAAGGAAAAATATTTTCAAATACCTGCAGCCTACAGGAAAGCTGGAGAGGGACTTTTTGTAGTGATAGCACAAACTGGAATGGCTTTAAACTGAAGAAGGAAAGGTTTGAATGGGATATCAGGAATAAATTGTTCCCTGTGAGGGTGGGCAGGCCCTGGCACAGGGTGCCCAGAGCAGCTGGGGCTGCCCCTGGATCCCTGGCAGTGCCCAAGGCCAGGCTGGACAGGGCTGGGAGCAGTCTGGGACAGTGGGAGGTGTCCCCATGGCAGGGGTGGCACTGGATGGGCTTTGAGGTGCCTTCCAGAATCTTAGGGATGGTGGAAATGCAGGGGAAGAGAAAAATTAAAGAGAGTTTTTAATTAATTAGCTTTAGCCCTGTGGGTCTAAGCTGGTAGCAAAGCTGAGGGTACATCCCTGGGATGCACCAAATCCTCAGGTGCCCAGTTCTCCTGCTCTGCAGAGCTGGGAGCTGTACATGCAGCAAAGCTCATTCTGTGAAGGCTCCACTGCCAAAAATAAACCTCATTGGGATTCCTGAGATGGCTGCTGTCAAGGAAAGTCAAATTTGGAGCTTTAAGCATGTGAACAGTGTCATTTTAAAAAGTCTGTTCAGCAAGGAGATAAACAGGGATTAGCCACACAAGCTGCTCTAAGTCCCCACATGCAGGGAGGGGCAGGTGGGGCTGGGCTGGGCCCACTTGGCCAAATCCCAGAGGAGCTCCTGGGGCAGCAGGGGAGGCCACAGTCCCAGCAGGGCCCCTGGCAGTGTGCAGGGCTCTGGCTGTCCTGGTGGCTCTGAGGATGGACCCTCCCCAGAGGCCTCCTGAGCCATTTCCCCAGTCTGGCTGTGCTGAGGTTTCTGGGGCAGAGTGGGAAGGAGAAGCTGTGTTGGGCTGGGATGAGCATCTTCAGCCCATAGCCATGACTGGTGCACCCTGAGTGCTGGGAGCTACCTGGGGCCTGTTACACCAGCTGAAAAGGCAAAACCAAACCAGCCAACCCAGAAAACCACCATGTCATTTATCTTTGCCAGAACAACCTTACTCTTTACAATTCTGTCACCTGAAAAACTCCCTCTCTTCATAGGTACTTTGTCTTAGTGACTATGCAGTTTCCTCTCTCTGGTAATTCCTTCCATCATGTTTTCCTCCACGTTTGCTTTATGGGTGCAAACCATAAGTTTTTGGTGTAGTTGTTGGATAAATTGTTGGAAAGAGCTCTCTGAAAATGCTTCAACAGAGATACTAAATCAGCAGCAGCCTCTTGCCATTGCAAAGAATTGCCAGGTACATCCTGAAAGCAGTTCCTTCCTCTTGTACAGTTCCAACAACATCATTAAGAAAAAAATCTTGTCCTTTGTACTTCCTCCCCCCTTCATACATGCACATATCTTGTAGTAAATTCATTTTTCAGTCTTGACTTTGTGCAAACACAATGTTGTGCTGCAAGCATTAAAAGGCAATTTAGTACTCAAAGGATTAAAAGCTCATGTTAAATTGAAGACTACACTTGGCATAAACATTAAAAATTGACAGAACACCCTACACATTAACTGCACCAGGGCTCCATAATTAGCATTTAAAAGTAAAACATCATTTCCTTACTGTTTCCTACTTACTCATTTATAATGCATTTATTATAATTCAGATGTGAATATGAGGCTTTCCACCATTGTCAGTTAGTAAATAAATAAAAAACCCCTACTCCTGTATGAAACAGGGGCCTGCACACAAGGACTGGGGGATGAATGGTTTGTTAATCCAAATCTCAAACGCCTGATGAATCAGCAGTGACTAACTAACCTCATTCCAGGCCTAATTCTCTTCCTGAGCATCCATGGAGAAAGCTTGGGCTCAGCAGCACCAGCTTCCACTGGCACCAGCACAGGGAACATGGGATAAACTCTACTTCTTGGGATTTGGATGTATTGTGTTGGATCTAGTGCTGTGCAATGTGGGAAAATAGATATATGGTTCATCCTGTAATGTGGAAAATTCAGTGCAGATTGAAATTTGAATGCAAAAGGAAAAGAATGAGGAAGCCAATCTCATTAGGGAAGCGGAAAAGAGGGACTATCAGACATTAAAGGGATAGCACTTGGGTGACTTGTGTTATTTTGGGATGAGATGGTGTTTTGTTCATCCGCACTAGTCCAGACCTTTTTTTGTTCTTTTGGGTTTTTTGGAAGGTGAGGTGGCCAAGTGCTGGGTTCCAGTGCACTTCTGTGCTGATTTAAATCATGTAAACCCATCTCTGGCTGACCTGGCACTGCCTGTGGAACACCTGGCCTGAGGCTTTCTTCTCATCCCACATCCCCTGAAACCACTTTCCTGTACTTCCAACTAATCTATCTGGCCTCATCCAAACCTTCTCTTCCATAGCTCTAGACTCACTGGAAGAATTTCAGTGAGGCTGTTTAAATCAGCCTGGGCACTGTTTGGTCAAGAGAAAGTCTCCACCTGCAGACCTGGCTCAGCGGGCAGAGGTTCTCCCTCTCCAGCCCAAAGGAGATCTCAGCTCTGCTGTTCACAGCAGCCACCCTCAGCTGTGTTTGGCTTTCCCTGGTGCTGCAGATCAGGTCAAACCCTGCCCCAAATCTTGGCTTTGCAGATGCCCCACGTTCAAAGCTGTGAGGAGGGGACTGGCCACAGCACTTCTGTGAAACCCACCCCTCCAGAAACGTGGCAACATGCAAATGATCCTGCAGAAGCCTCAGCCCTGCCTCTGCACGGCCTGCCGACATGATGAATCTCTTTTTGTTCCTGCTCTGAAGCCTCACATCATCTCCACGTCCTCCGGGGTCGCTGCTGTGTGCGAGACAAGACCACGTTTTGTTCAGGCCCTGTGAAATGCAATTAGAAGCCCCTCCAGAGCCAGCAGGAGCTGAAGTTAAAAGGAGAGACAGGGGAAGAAAGGGACCTCCCCGCTGGCCAGCAGTGTGCTGGCTTTGAAGTCCTGGGCCATCTTTTGTGTCCCCGCTCCAAGGGCCTTTAATCAGGACCTTTGCCTCGTCATTCGGGGGGGACAAACCCCACACAGTTGGTGGGGCTGTCCCTGTGTGTGCCAGGAAGAAAAGTCTTTGTCAGAAATTTCCACTGACCCAAGCACTTTGTTTCTTTGTCTCTCCCAGACGACGTTTGAACTAAAAAGAAGACCAAAACTCTTGTCTGTGCTAACAGTATTTTAATGGGGAGCCCCGGTGACTTCTCGGAGCCTCCCTGCCAGGCCCAAGGCGGAGACCAGGCCTTTGGTCTGAAGGCCTCTTAAAATAAAACCAGCTCAGGCAGCTTTTTATAACCTTCTTCTCTGGCTATGTCCTGGGTGATACAAAGAGGCTCACACCGTAATATTGCAACGTGCTGCTAAGGAAAAATACTTCATTCTCATATTATGTAATGTTGTATAGACAGAACCTGGGATGGTGAACATCTTATTTTTTGTTGTTCGCACAGCAGCGAGTCACAGATCAGCTAAAACTCCCCAAATAAATGGCCATAACCCCAAGCATGAGGCTCATTCTATCAATCTGACAGAGCTGGAGGCACTGAGGTGGCCAGCCCGTGTCCCAGCCCCAGTGATGGACGGCACAGCCCCGGGGCAGCTGAGCTGCTGCGGCTGAGATGACACAGGGCTGAGCAGGAATGATCTATTCTCTGTTTGCTGTAGCACTTTACAGATAAACAAAATGCTCCACTGAAATGTGAGAATGATACTAAAATTCAGGTTGCCAGTGTTTTACTCATGAAGAATCTATTTGAGCTACTTTTTAAAGAGATTTTTATGTATCTGTTGCAGTCTCACTTTTCTATTGAAATATGTACACCCGGACTCATAACTATGACTTTTATTCCTCAGGAAGAGGCATAAAATAGTACTCAGTGCTTTTTAAATGATATAAAATATTTCTAAAATAACTATTCCTTCCCAGTTAAACATTATCTCCTTACCTATTTTCCCATTCACTTTTTGATATGCTGCAGCTTTTTCCTACCTTAAATCAGTTCCACTTTAGAAAAAGTAAACTCCTGAAAAAGGAGGGGGAAATGAGAAAGTTTTATAGGAACAAATAGATTAATAACTAATGGTGATGAGATCTGGCAGCCTTTCTTACAGGTGTGTGTGGAGAAGAACGTCACTGTATTATCAAAGCAGGTTAAAGTTTTATCAGAGCTCTCATGTGTTTTATTAGATTCTCAGAGCACACCTCCTCCAGTAATGCCTGGAATAATCCAGGCTGATCCCATAGATCAGCTGATTAACTGAACCTCAGCAACAATAGCTCAGCTTTGGTATTATTTTTACTCTTTCAGCTTCCTCTTTGTGAGCTCCCCGTCATTCATTTGGATCTGTTTATTTTGTGTTGGTCCCTTCCTTCTTGTAGGGTTGAGCAGTGATTTTGAAGCAAAGGCCAAGCCTTCATCCCTGCAGATCCTGCAGGTGTTCCATCCCATGGATGGAACGGTACCTCAGAGCAGGAATAACCCTGCCTGCTCCTGCTAACACAGGGATATGTGCAACTGTAATTACACTGCTGAGACGTTAATTACTGATAGACACTCCCCAGTTCACCTGGGACTCAGCTGTACTGCCTCTCACCAGCTCACCTGTGTGTTTCTGGCTGGTTTTGCTCTCTCAGGAACTGAGCCTTGCAAAGGCTCTGTCCCTCATCCAGCCAAATTTATACAATGGTGCTGAAGTCTGAATGCCAGAGCAGCCCCATTAGCTTCAAAAGAACATATTTTTGTTAAAAGTTAAGCAGATATTTAAGTGCTTTGCTAGCTTAGGGTCAAAGTGTTCAGCACCTTGTTGGACTGTGTCTTGCCTACCTCCTCATTAAAGATACATCAGACCAGTTGGCTTGTCTTTATCAAGCAGAAAGGTGCAGCCAATTGACTTTATGTGACAGCTAAAAGTGAAGGAGATCAAGGAAGCTTGAGAGACAAAGAAGTTAGGTTTTGTTAGAATCTTAAATGAAAGAAAAATAGCATTTGGCAAGCTGCTGAAAATTGTTTCTTACTGAAAATTGTATCAGAAGGATTTTATTTTCCAGGGAGTTCTGACTGGGATTTTTGGAGAGATTTGGATTTGTGGAGGTTGGATTGGGCAGAATTGACCTGCTTATTTTGTTGCTGCCTTTTTTGTTGTGAGTGTGGTGGCCTTGCTCAGATCTTTGAGTGCAGACTCCTGCAACCCAAGGTGAGGATGCACAGAAGAATTGGGAACCTCAGTGTAAGTGTTAGTGAGGCTCTTGCATCGTTCTTACAAGGGATTAGAAACAGCAAAGTGCCTGGTGGGCTAAATACTGAGTGCAACTAGGCAGGCAGTTTACAGGAGATCAGCTCAGATGACTCTCTGAGTCATCTCCAGTGATGACCAGGGAGGGATTTTCTCCTTTAGCCACAGCATTAGCTTGATGGTTCTCACAGTACAAATTATAAGGTCATTTGCATTTATATTCCTGCTAATGATTATATGAAGAAATAATTTGTTTTCAGCACAATACTGTGGCTGTGCTTTCCCTCATGCTGTAAGGTCAGCACCTGTGTGTGATGGACCCGTGGGTTCCACAGCAGGAGGCTGTGAGGTCCTGGATGGGGTTCTGCTCTCACCAGAGGGTCAAACAGTGCAGGAAACTGGGCAGCTTTCAGTGTTTGGCACTACCTGCACTGGCCTTGATTGATGTTCCTCCTCTGGGAGTGGGAAGCAGCCATATCCTCTGTCTCCTGTTACTGTCCTGCCTCATGGGCTGCAGGGACCCTCTTCTCCCCTCTGCCTGTGCTGTTCCTCATGCCATGAGATTCCTGTCAAAAGCTTTTCCAAGCAGTGGAGTGGGTTGGTGCAGGGGAGATGTGCCAACACCAGGAGCCTCAGGGTGGTGGCCAAGGTGTGTTCCCTGAGAGGGGAATAGAAATATCCCTCAGCTGATAATGGCCAAGGTGTGTTCCCTGAGAGGGGAATAGAAATATCCCTCAGCTGATAAAGGCCCCTGCTGCAGGAGCAGAGCTGGGGTCCCCTGAGGACAGCTGCATTTTGGGCTGATTTCAGGCAATTTTCTCTTACTTGATGCCCATATCAGCAGCCCTTGTTGTGAAATGAGAAGTCTCTCCTTCCCTGAGCCAGAGGTTTGCACAGGGAACTGCCCAGGTTCTTCCCATCACTTTTCCCCAGAGCAGGTAACTTTTCCTGCCTGCGCCTTCTTTTCTACATCCTGAAGCTGAGATGCAACCAGAAATTTCTTTTTTTAAATTAAAACCCAGCAGAAATCTAAACTGTGCAGGGTCAGGTTTACATTTTCCCTTCTAAGGCCCATCAGCAGTAGATGGGTGTTTCTGGCAGCCCCAGCTATCAAAGTGTTCTGCAAGGAGATATCCCTGGTGTTAATTTCAGGCTCAATGAACTCCAGCATATATTTGTGATTTTCCCCGTTATGATGACATCAGGGTGGAAACACGAGGCTGGGGACTCGGTGACAGCAGGCAGCTTTCCTGCCACTGCTCATTTACTGCCTTTTTGAGAGCCAGATCCTAAACACTCGAGTATTAACATGATTTCAGCTCTTAAGTAAAACTAAAGAAGTCTTTTCATCTTCCCATTGAGTGACGAGCTCCTTAAGTAGATCACAAGCTTTCTGCTGCTTTGTCTGAGTGAGGAGAAAAACTTTAATTGTTCCCATCTTCTAGTGCAGGTATTGATTAATTAAATGTATTAGCAAAGATCTTGGCCTACTTTTTTGCACCATCAAACAAGTACTTAATGACTATATTACTATGAAAATGGCATTGCTTTAAAGCATTGCATTGGAGCCCCTTTGTACTTTGCTTTCATTTCTTTTTTCCTTTTTTTTTCTTATCCCATTATGAACAATAAAAGTTTCTCCTGTTAATATAACACAGAGAAAGGGAAGGGAGGTGGAGAGGAGCTCTCAGCTGAGGGATCCCATCTGGACCAGGCTGGGGCTGTGGCATTGGGATGTCCCCAGGCAGGGGGATGTGCTGCCAGCTGGGGAGGCTCTCTGCAAGTGCAGGCAGGTCAGGGAGCAAATGTTAGATGGTAAATCTGTATAATTTACTCTAATTTAGCATTTGGTGGGTAGAAATATGAATATGACTCACATGCTAAGAGGGAGAAGGCAGGTTTATGAGGAGCAGAACTAATAGGTCTGTGTGAGATAAAGAACACTGCCTCCCACCTCACTTAATCTCTTTCTTCCTTTGGGTCCCATTTGTAGAATCTCATTTATTTGCACTTTCATACCTACCTGTAGGTCTGCCTCCTTCCATCTCACAGCCCTGTGCTCACCAATGTGTATCAGAGATCCCAGAATGGTTTGGGTGGGAAGGGACCTTAAATCCCACCCAGTGCCACCCCTGCCATGGCAGGGACACCTCCCACTGTCCCAGGCTGCTCCCAGCCCTGTCCAGCCTGGCCTTGGGCACTGCCAGGGATCCAGGGGCAGCCCCAGCTGCTCTGGGCCATCCATTCAGCCCCTCACCACCTTCACAGGGAAGAAATTTTGCCTATTTTCCTGTCTAAATCTACCCTCTTCCAGTAAAGCCATCCCTTAGCACATCCTACATCCTGCACAAAGGTTCTGTATTTTGCACACTGAATGGCAAATCCCCATCAATCTGCCCCAATTCACACTCACTCTCAGGGCTCCATAATGCCATCAGGTTTGAAATGCATCTTCTCCTATTCTATCCAGGAGTTTTTGGAAATCCTACATTTTCCTGGTCTCCAAGTTCACCTGGAGTTGGTGTTGCTCAACCTCTCCAGTTTGCACCTAGCCAGGCTGCGAGGTTGAACAAAATGCTTTCATTTGACAGCACTCAGCATTTCTACAAAGTTGTTAAGATCTGACACCAATTTGATGCTTTTCAATCTTGATGCTTTTATCCCACCTGTCTTTGCCTGTACCTGCCAACATGTGCCAGCCAGGCCAGCAGCCAAAGCCAGGCAGGGCTTCACTGCCTGCAATGACACAGCATTTCTTGCTGCAAAAAAAGGATTATTGCAGAACACTTCATAAACTGGAAATTTGGAATTAAGGCTTAACATTTTATAGTACCAGCACTGGGAAGTCCCATGCCTATAACTAAAATATGTGCCATGGTGACAATAACACTTGGGTTTTATGCAATGCTGGAAGTTGAGGTGCAGAGAAATGAAATGAGAGCCCAACAGCCTTCAACACCAGGGGAAACCTGAAAATACACCCACAGCTGGCTGCTAGTCCACAGCTGCTGGGTCACACTCATCCCTGCAATAAAATGCACATTGGCAACCTCTGCAGACAGGGAGGCTGAGGGCTGTGCTGCACAGGAGTGACTCGGGTCCCATGTTTGGGTGGGAGGAGTGGAGAAACACAGCTGAGTTGCTTAAAATAGCCAGAAAAGGACCCTTAGTCCTTTCTTGCCTTGTTCCCTTCACATTCACAAATGTTCATCTCTGTCTCTCCTTTTTTTCCATCCTTCCTAGGGGCGATGACTGACAGATTAATATATGTCTAGCTACGTGTCTTAGAAATCAAAAGGAAGGTGCTGTCAGAATCGCTTGTCAGAAAATGAGATTAGGCACACTTGTCATTTGCTGAGGATTGCAGTCTTTCAGAGATAAGGTTGCATTTAATGAGTGTAAAAAGCCTCCTTGTGAAAAAGGGGGTGGTGCAGGAGAGAGAGAATGATTATTTTTCTGGTGTCAGCTGAGTGCTTTATCATATAACTTGATAGCGTGGCACCCTGGCAGGCACTGATAATGGCTGCTGGGGCTATTGCACCTCTTCAGCTGCTCTGCAGCTTCAAAAGTGATGACTTGTTACCTGCTTTTAAACTCCTCTTGGATGTCGAAACCCACTATCCTGGGGGAAAGGAGCAAAAGCATGTACAGTGTGTTTTAAAGAAAGACCTGTGAAAACACACAGCATAAAGGGAACGTGCTAAATGTATAGCCACTTTCCCCAGCAAACTAGAAAGAATACTCAGCGGGTTTCGGTGAAATATGGAACTTGTCTGACAAGTGAAGGATAACTAATGAGAAACAGAGCTGTATCCCACTGAAACCAATTGTGTTTTGTTACGGAAAATATTTATCAAGCCTTTTTTTTTCATTTGTTGGTTCTCCTAACAGTGCTATAATAACTCCTCTTATGTATGTGATTCGGTTTCTCTCATATGCATCTCAGTTATTTAAATCTGCAGTGGGGTGGGTGCTTTTTGGTTATCAATTGGATATTATCATCTTGTACATGAATATTTTAGGTGAATGTTTCATTCATCAAAGTAATGGTCATTCTTTTGCCAAGTTAATGCCTTTGCATGGTTTAGAAGCTGGCTAAAGGTACAGATTTATTGTTCACAGTCTACTTTCTAAATATGAGCTGACAGTCAAAAATGGAATTTATCTGTTCAGCAGAAGAGCCCCTACATTAGCCATGTTTTTGCAACAGTATTTCTTGCCTTGGCACACCTCTTTGAAAATTATCCTTGGAAGAGGAGATTTCTGTCATATATTCTTCTCATCAAATGAGATGTGATTTTCATTATTTTGCTTGAATGTTAGAAAATGAAAGAAATTACTTGATTGGTTTATGGTGCTGATTCAGCATTTTCTGGACTAAAAATGACCTGGACGACAGAATGGGATTACAGCACGCAATAATGGATGCTTTATTTGGTGATAAGAAAGTCTTTTCTTCTGACTGAGAAGAAGAGAATGAAAAATATTTCTCTTATTAGGTGATTCAGTACCCAGATATTGACAGACAAATTAATTTTAAATACTTCTTCAGTTGCAGAACGTGCTAGCAGGCAGAAATTAGGGGAGGATAATGGCCACAGCTTGAAAGTGGTGCATTTATGAAGTGCACAACAGAAGTGCTGGTGGATGGGGAAGAATTTATATTTTATCCTCTTACCCAGAGATAGGATCTTATGTTCCTGGTTAGACTGCAGGGTGGATAGCAGCTCAGAGCCCAGAGAGGTCTCCAGGAGCTACATCCAGCCAACCCGTGCTCCCTGGTCTCTTTAGTAACTCGGAATTCAAACCCCAGGAAGGGTTTTAGAGGAAGAGATAAAATGCAGGCATTTTCTGATGGAAAAGTTACAGCCAGGGTTCTCAGTCCTCGTGGTGGTTGAAGGGAAGGAAAGATGGCTGTGGTGTTCTTCTGAAGGATTTCACATTGTTTGGAGAAGCCTGGGGGAGAAATGGCTTCACACACACAGGGCAGTTAGGATTTGTCTTTGGTACAGTGCCTGGGTTCAGAAAATTATCCACCCTCCCCAGGTGTGCAAATCTGGGCTAAATTCTGTCCTCGGAAGCAGTGGAGACCACTTAGTATTTTATAGGGCCAAGCTGTAAGGATAGGGAAGAGAGAGCAGCCCTATTGTTCCCCGAGCCCCAGTTTTTATCTTTGTTTCCATTTGAAACCCTAATCATAAAACTGCCTGCAGAGCGGTTGCCTTGCTGTTCCTCTAAATGAGAATTCCAGCTTTTATGCTAATTCAGTTTCAGGTTTCTTTGAACCTGCAGTTTATGGGCCTCTGCTTAAAACTGCAATCTGTTCTGCATAAAAGAAGGGATTACAAAGGGGTTTAGTTTTGCAAATGCTGCAGAAAAATAAAAATAATAAAAAAGTTGCACTGTCATTAATATGTTCCTGCAGAAGTTTTCTGCTTTGTCAAATGAAAAGCATTACTTACATGGGGATTTACCCAGGATGGATAAAAATCAGGATTTTCTACATCCAGAGCTCTGTTCCCTCAGAAAGGGACATTTGCTGATTGTGTCCCCACTCCCCAGTGCCCTGTCCCTGCTGGAGGGGACACTGAGGGAGCATCACTGTCATGTGATGTGTTGGTGCTTGCCCTGGCTGCTCCCAGACATTCCCCCAGATCCAGCAGAACCTGCTCTCACCACCAGTTCCTCTTCCATGACCTTTTTACGGCCACCCCAGCGGTGATTTTGCTGTTATTGAGGAGAGCAGGTCCTTCTCCTGCCCCTCTCACACTGCTGCAGTTCAGGCACCTTCTGAGTGGGACATCATGCCGTGGCTGCTGTTCACAGCCATAAAACTCTGCTGACAGCTCCATAAATTCTTTTCTTGGGGAAAGGATCCTGCATCTCTTAGCCAGTAATAGGCAAAATCTTGTATGTTTTCAAAGCATTATGGAGGGCTTTACAAGGCACCATAATCACGCTCCAAAGTCAGATACCATGGTGTCTTCTGGGAAGGTTAGCAACTTAATGGAAACATAAATGTTTCCAGGCTTTGACAGAATACCAAAGAATTGGAATATCCACTTTTCATGTTGCCAGGAAAAAAGCTGCAGAACCTTCCAGGTGAGGTGAGTTTTGCCATAAATAATTTAATCCAATATAATCTGCTGTAATTTCAATATTCGTTTGCCTCTTGTGCCAGAGATGGATAATTCTTCTTTGGAATTACTCTATGACTTGGAAACGAATGTCTGCTTCCCTGCCTGCTGTCTGGGCAGCTTTAGGTCATTTTAATAAAATACTTGGATCTGAAAACCTCTTCCAGAGAGTGAAAGATCTTGAAATTACTTTTGATCCAAGTTCAATGCACTTCATTTGGCTGTTGTTGTGGCAGAAACAAATGTCGACACTGACAGAGACCACAGACAGATGAAAAAAATTCTGGCAAGGTCCCACATAGATAAGAGACAGAAGGTTTCAAAAACCTATCCAGGCATAACCTAAAGCACAGGAAAGTATTGTCAGGAGGGGGGGAAGCTTGATCCAAAGGCATTGAAATCACTGTGGGGAGGAGGGGTCCCTTTGATTTAATTTGGCCTGGAGTGAATTTCTGAACTCCAAATTTCTCATTCAGAATTGAGGAGGGGTCCCTTTGATTTAATTTGGCTTTGAGTGAATTTCTGAACTCCAAATTTCTCATTCAGAATTGCACAATGCATTTTGTCCATGTGTAATTTTGTAGCAGGAAAACAGAGGTCCTCAATTTATCTCTAAGGCATGAATAATGAACATAATGAGGCCCAGAGCCCTGCCAATAAACCCTCACAGCCCCGGGGAGATGAGCAGGTAAATGCATTTCTGACTCTGTGTGAGCTGAGATTTCAGGTGTGGCATGTGGTTAACATTGGAAAAATCCAGTACAGACAAGCCTGTTGTTTAATCCAGGCTAAATGTATCAAATTAAAGTTTTGTGATGAACCTGGGCTTTAATTAGATCCGTTCTTACCATGTCAGGATGTGGAAAGTCTTGACCAAGGTGCCCATAGAGTACATGAGCTGCCACACCTTGGTTCTGTGCCTTTAATTGCTTCACCTCAGTCCATGGAGTCCCCAGGTGCTGATTGTACAGAGAACACTCTGCCAAGCTTAATGCCTTTATCAGTTTATTTTTGGTGGGGACTGGAATCTGCACTCAAGAAACATCCATGGCCAATGGGCTGCAATGGCTTTTGGCCACTGCCCACTCTTGATTCCAGAAACCAGACCTGAAGCCATTTCTGTTGGGTTTCCAAGAGGAGATGAAAACCACCTCTCTGATAGCACAGGGTTATCTTTGCAGTATATATTTATTGGATGCAAATACATATTTATTAGATGTAAAAACCTGTGAAAGTTTAACAGCTGAAACCCATGCTCAGTTTTGGTGTGGAAGTGTGGGGATAACCTACTCAGCTGGACAGTCCTGGAGAACTCATTTCCACTGCCATACCAGGATCTGAGGTTGGCCACAATTCTTTAATTTTCCAGTGGAGACCATTTGTCCCAGTTTCACCGAAGTGTTCCCACCCTGGATCAGCCGTGGCACGAAAGCAGTGTGGTGTCTGTGGCCATGCTCTGACTCTGGAGCTGTGCTGGGTGTGCTCATCTCCTGTGAGCCTTTATTGCTATTTGTACATCTTCCCACCCCACTGTCCCAGCAGAAACCACCACAGTCACTGGGACTGCACCTCAGATAAGAATGTTGGAGAAGCCACTGAAGGGGAAAACTTAAATGGATTCTTAAATGGATCATATGGTGATGGAATGAGGAATTGAAGGGGAAATATTTCCACAAAATCCTGTAGTTCTACATGTGTAACTGGTAGGTGTTCTTTCTTAATTATGGCACTGGTGCTTGTGTGGACAGTCAGATCCTGATTCCCCCTTCCCCTCACCTGTGCTTGTGTGGACAGTCAGATCCTGATTCCCCCTTCCCCTCACATGCTGTGGGGTTTGCTCAGGGCCACCAGAGCCGCTGCAGCCCCTGCACTCTGTCACTGCTGGGGAGAGCTCAGAGCCACCTCAGTGCCCTGGGGCAGGAGAGGGGCAGTCCCTCATCACCCCACATCCCGAGGTGAGCTTGGAGCTGAGCCAGGACATACATTAATCTTTCCAAGCTGCTGTTGGATTCTGGCACATAACAATAATCCTGGCTCAGGTGAGGCTGAGCAGGCACACACAGCTCTTGCTCTGCACTCGTTTTCTGGCTGATATAGGTAGTTCCCATCTTTTCCTTAGGAGAATCACCTCCTCCAGGCTGAGCTCTGCCACAGGAGTTGGAGTGAATAGGACTTGTCAACCTTGTTTCTGAGGATTTAGCTCAAATTCAAGTGGAACCCACGGGAGTTTAATTCCATTAGCACTCCTAGCCCGGTATGGGATTGAAACCCATTTCCAGGTTTGAAATCTTGAAAACACTCCCTGGGCACGGTCTTGCAAGCCCGTAAATCCGCTCTTAGCACCTATCTCTTTCCCAGGAAACATCTCACCGTATGCAGCTACTGTGCCAATGTGCATAACTGCCTCTCATCTTCCCAGGAAACATCATTTGGCTCCGAGTGCTGTGCTTCAGTGAATAATCATTTATATCATCACGTATCTGTGCGTTTATTTTCGCGGTGGCCATTACTAATGGTGTGCTGCACTTAAGGAAAACCTGCAGCGAGCGGGAAATCCACTGCCCGTTGACAATAATGTTCAGTGCTGGAAGTAGTCAGGCGAGTCTCTGCACGGGGGGCTCAGAGAGAAGACACAGCTCAGCGAGCAGCCCGGGTCCCGGCAGGCCGCCCTGCCTGCAGCTGGGGACACTGGCTTTTCCCGCTTTAAAGAAAAAAAAAAATAAATAAAAAGAAAATTAAATTTCCGTCAAAACCGAAAAATTCCTAAATACAATGCGATGCTTTCGATCGTGTTTTCATCCCGCGGAGCTGTAGAGAGCGATGTTCGTGTAGCTATCGCGACCGATGCTCGTGTGCGTGTGCCGCCATCCCGGGGCAGGGGGGACTGTCCGGCTCCGCGGGTTCCTCGCACCGCGCCGAGGAGCCGCTGCCGGAGGAGCCGGTCCCGGAGGCTCGGCGCAGCTCCGCAGGCTGTCGGGGCCGGCCGCTGGCGGAGGGAGCGCGGCTCCCGCGGAGCCTCCCCCGCCCGGCCGGGCCGCCCCCGCCGCGGGGACCCCGGCGGAGCGCGGGGCGGGGCCGGCGGAGGGCGGAGCCGGCGGGCGGCGGCGGCGGCTCCGGGAGCGCCGCGCAGTGCGGAGCGGAGCCGGGCGGGAGAGGGGTCCGGCCGGCGCCTGCAGCCGGGCCGGGCGGAGCGGAGCGGAGCGGCCGCCCCGCGGGGATTACAGGCTTGGAGGCTGTTTCGGAGCCGGGGCCGGGCCGCTGCCTCTCCCCCATGGAATTCACCTGAGCGCGGCCGCGACGGGAGGGACGGCGCCCGGCGGGAGCCCGCTTTGGCTCGGGAGAGGACGGGCATGACTTTTTAACCAAAACAAAACCAATCAGCCCCCCAAACGCCCCGGCAAACAGCGGAAGAGAACCCAAAAAGCCGCCCGAAGGAAGGGACGCGCAGCCGCCGGCGCTGGAGCCGCGGAGGGAGGGAGGAGGCGCCGCGGCCGCACCGCCCCGCACCGCCCCGCACCCGGAGGTGCCGCCGCTGTCCCCGGCCGCCGCCGCCGCACATGGTTTTCTTTGTCCTGCTGCCGCTTCTGTAGCGCCCGCTCCGCGCCCGCCGCGCTCCCCGCACGCCGCGCTCCGCTCGCTCCTGCCGGGAACCATCTTGCGGGAGCGGGGAAGGGGTCGGCGGCCCGGGGAGGATGCCCGCCCGGCGGCCCGCGCGGCCGGCCCGCGGAGTCGGTTCCCCGCGGAGGATTAGTTGGGGTTTGGCCGCGGGACGCTGAGAGCCGCGCTGGATCGGAGTTGCCGCACACGCCCGTCCCTCCCGCACCGCCATGAGCCGCGGGCCGGCCGCCCCGCGGAGCCCCCGGACAGCAGGTAACCACGGCACGGGGGTCGGCGCCGCTCCTGCGGGCCCCGCGGCGGGAGGGAGCGGCCGCCGGGCCCGGGCAGCCCGGGACGGGCCGGGCGGAGGGGGCGGCGGGGCCGCGCTGGCTCCGCGGGCAGGTGCGGGGCCGGTGCAAGTGCCGCGGCGGGGCCGGGCCGTGCCAGCCGTGAGTCAGGCTGCGCTGTCTGGACAGGAAATATTTTAGTCATTCATCCCTCGAACGGCAGCACATTCCTTGGTGAGGGAAAAATACTCTTTGGGTCATTTTTTTTTCTGTGTGGTTTGTTGGGGTTTTCTTTCTTTAAGCCCAGGGATTGCTGACTTGTTTCATTTCGCGGTGAAAAGGATTAAGCTGCGCTTGGTAACAAGGGGATTTGTAAGGGAAAACGGCCCAAGTGCGAGGAAGGGAACTGAGTGTCAGCAGCTCCGGCTCTGTGCAGGAGGAACCGAGGGGCTCCTCGGGCACAGCACCTCGGATAACCCGGTGCTGTCCCCAAATGTCACGGTGCCAGCAGACAGTGCTCATCAGCTGCTCAAACGAGACCGGGGGAGATCGGGATAAAGGGGAGCGTAGGAAGAGTTGTTGGTGGAAGGGAAGGGAGAGCCGAGCTCCTCTCCGCCGCTGGAGCATCCAGGTTCGGCCGCATCGCACCCAGCGTGCACATAAAGGCACTTTGTTGTCTGCGCCGATCCCTGTCAGCGCAGAGCGGGTTTAGTCTGCACTGCACGGGCACCGAATTTCATCCGTCTGGGGTAGTGCTGAGTTGTTGCGGCTTTTTGAAGCAGTTGGGTTTTTTGTTCCTTTAGTGTTGTTTGATGTGACTGCCTAGCTGTGGAAAAATAACAGTTGCGTGGAAATTGATACACTGCGTGTCTGCTGGCAGAGATTGTGTTCGCCTCTGTGTCACCGGTACCTCACCCTAATTGCTATTTTGTATTTAAAACCCAATTTTTGTGTAAGGAAACAGGCAGGCCAAGTTTATCTCACTGCTCCAGCCAGCGTTTGGGTTATTTTCTCGGTATGTCAAGGTGGTTATTTCAAGTTGTTCTTCCATTCAGTTGTGTGTGGTCAGTAATGCAAAATGAGCTTCACTCTTGGACGAGCTTTGTCTTTGTAAAATAATTCCTTTTTTAGATGTATGTTACGTGGATAATCATCTGCCGGGTTGCTCCGGAGCAGTCCTCGGGCAGGCTGCGTTTTGTTCGAAGTGTGCCACTTCCAGGTGGCACAGCCCTGTTTGTCACTGAGGTGTGCGACAGCACAGGAAAAGATTGCACCTGAAAAACCGTGGCTTCAAAAACAATCTCTTGGGTTACGCTTGGCATTAAAGCAAACTTCTTAAAAAAGATGTTTTCCTCTTTGTAGTGCTTGGGAAAATCAAGCGAATAGGAAACGTGGAGCTTCCCTGTGCTGTTCTGTTTTGAAACAGTAAAATAAAGTAATAGCTGAAACTGTAAGAAGTTTGTTCAGTTTTTAAAATTGGATTTTCTTTCTAAAAAGAAGGACTGGTTCAGAGAGTTTTGACTTCAGAGAAAAGCTGCATTTGAGAAGACAACAACAGCTGAAATTCACTGAAAAAGATTATTTTTAAGCAGGCTGATTGGCAAGAGTAGGAAAGCACTGAGCCTCTTGTTGGAGTAACATTGAGCTGCTCTTTAAAGCACATGGCCCTCTTGATCTCTTCAATTTGTGCATTATTCACATATTTTCATTAATTTAGAGAAAGTCATCACTGCTTAATAAATCCATCATTGGGTAATAAATCCAGTGTTTACAAGGTATTTAGTTGAGGCGAAATTGCACCAGCTCGGCTTTCAAATAAGCCAGCAGTAATCTTGTAAAATTTGTCTAGAAGTCTGAAAAAGAATGCAGCTATTTTTAATAATTAATCATAGAAATCTTGTCTGTCACTAACTTGAGGGCAAACAAATTTTTTCAGTGTATTCCTACACTGTGATCCACGGTCTGAGCCATGTCTCACTCATTTATTGGGAGTTTCACATCCAAGTTTTTAGTGCAGTGGAGATAGCGAGCATATTTGTTGACTGACTGGTGATTTTTATCTGGTTTTGAATTGAGAAATTCCTTCCCTTTAACAAAAAACCCCCACAGTCCGCTTTCCAGTGTTTTCAATTATTGTTCCTGAATCCAGCAAGAAAACAGTTTCTAGGGAAAAATTAATTTTTCTCAAGTGTTACATTTTTACCCTGTTTGCAGTGTTCTGCTCCAGAGCACATTTTCCCTGGATTTTCCAAGAGCAGCCTGGTTCTCAGCAGGGCTGGCTTCGGAATTGAACAGCTCTGTGCTTTCTTGGGTGCTTTTTGTGGGAGAAGTTTGAGCTGTAGCTGCCTGTGTGTGTTTTGTGTGTGTTTGTGCCCAAACACAGCAGCAGAAACTGAGTGTTTGGTGCTTTTGGGCTCGAGGTGTTTGCAAAATGAACATTTTCTGTGTTCCTTCCCTGCCTGGTTTTGTGCCGTTAGAATTTCTGAAAGGGGGAGATCAGTGGTTTTGTGTGAAACTGAAATAAAGCTTTTTAAATGGGTAGAGAGCTGAGCTGGCACCCTGGCATAGAAACAGCAGGAATAGACAAGCTACTAACACAATATTAAGGGGAAAAACCTCCCTGGATAAAGGTGGCTTGATGAAAAAGAAAAGGTTTATTAGTTTACACAGCGAGGTGTCAAGAAGCAGTTATTCTGGGGAAGGCAAAGCTGACGTGGAAATATTCACTGATCCTGACACTCTCTTTATTTTTCAAAGAGTTTGCAACAGCAATTTATGAAATTACTAACCTAAGTTATCAACGCTGCTTTGAAGGTGGTAAAAATCAAATGTTCACACAGCAGGGATCCCAAAAATAGTTTAAAAATTAATTAAGAAATCTGCAGTTCTGGAAATTCCTGAGGCTGGGCTGTCTGGTTCGAAATTGTGACTCTTCTACATCGCAGAATCAATGTCGGAACGTATTGGATAAAGGCAGTACAAAGATACACTGTCTGTGTAGCTAATGTTGAAGAAAAACCCCATTTCTTTATGAAATAGAATCTTTCCAAAGCAATATCTGCACTGCAGGGCGGCGAAGCACAGCCAAACAGCTCCACCTCATGGACACGGCCTGGGAGCCGCCGTTCCAGCGGCCCTGGTTTTGTCTCCTGATTTGTTTCCCTAAAATATACACACCTCAGCCTGTGCATAAATACCCCGTGCCTTGGAAATCTATCACTGCTAAAAAATGTAACTTCTTTTTTTTTTTTTCTTCTTTTTTATTGGTCTTTCAGGCATCTGATGCCAGCTCTGAGAAACTGTTCAACGCTGTCACAAATAAAGGTAAGGTTGCAATTCATATCCCGAACAGATTTATTTTCCTTTTTTCCCCACACGTTTCTTTTCATGGCAATTTCAATGGGAGATGAAATGTAACTTGTCTTGCAGAAATGTCGCAATCAGCTTGTTAGTGCTTTTTATGTTTCTCTGGGTTTCAGACGTGTTCTGTATGCTTGGTAATTGCTTTGCTTAATATAAAATATAGGCTTTAAATAATGCATTGCCTGCCAGGTCAGAATTAATTTAAATAACAATATTAGGGAATAGTTTATTTTACAAATGGCTTTAATTTAAGCTCATTTAAATAACTGTAAGAGTTTTCAAAATGTTTTAACTTGATTGTTACTCATCAGCTCCATGATAGACGTGGAATTATGAATAGCCAATTTGCACTGCTGACAGTAATAACCAGCCAGCGTTTAGTATTCACAGGATAATAGTCATAAACCATGGCTTACTGTGCTGTGTGCTTTCTGTAGAGTTAATAAATGATAGAGAGGGCCACATTTAAATATTCAGTATCCCATTAATTTCTTCCAAACAGCAATCCAAAGACAGAGCTGCTAATGATATAACAGCACATTAAGGGAAAGCTTGCCCTAAATCAGCGCCCGTGAGCGGCCGTGTGGAGCTGGGCCCTTGTTAGAAAGCTTTGGGGATCCTTTCCGTGTAATTCCCCTTTTTGGTCTGGTCGGTGTTTTTGCAAGGAGGGTGGAGGGAGCAGCTCCAGGCGTGAGTTGCACAAACAAGTACAATCCAAAGCCTGGAGAACGTGGCTGGTTTTTACCCCAGTGTCCTGCTTTTCTCCAGCAGCACATGGGAAGTGCCTGGAGCAGGGTGAGCTTCTGGCTGTAAACCTGGGTTTTGTCTGGTGGGGTTTGGAGCACTCCTGGCCTTACAAGAGGCAGATTTGACTCGTTTGAAATTCAGGTGTGTTCTGTTGGCCGGGTGTGGGTTTGCTCAGTATTTGCCCTGTGTGCTTCTCCCCGTGTTTGGTTTGTCACTCCAGTGAGCCATTCCAGTGTTTCTCTGTGCTTTTCAATTCCACAAAGCTGGGATGGTTTAACTGGGGACAGAATGTGACCCCGTTACCTTTGGGATTCCCATGCTGATCTGCTACTGCTTCTGAAGGCTTCTGCTGCATATTGAATTATACCTGGATTTAATTGCATTATGGATCCATAGTCCTGTTTTTCAAGTATTAGCATCCTCTGGAAGTAGAGTCTGGATTATTTCTGTGGTCTAACCAGGTTATCTCAGTTGGCAAGCTGATTTATCCTTTGTGATTAATGGCATTTACAGGTTCCCCAGGCCCCTCTGGAGGCTGAGAATAGGTGGCACAGCCATTGGAAGGGAAGAGCTTCGTGTCTGGAGTGACCCCAGGCCCCCAAACTACATGTGACTGCATCTTTATTTTGCTAATTTGCTGTAAAAAGCTTTGGCATTTGAGCAACCCTTTCTTGGGGCTGGGCCAGGGCAGGAGAAGCCGGGTGAATCCACATTCCTGTCACAGGCCTGTAACCAGGGTGAGGGGCTCCTCTCCTCCCGGGAGGTGACTGATGAAGAGTAGGCCCCTCTTCCTCTTCCTTTGGTTTTCTTTTTTGACTCAAACACATTTCCCACATTCTTATTGCTGTTTACTTATGGAGCTTGATTCGTGGCATCCCTTTGGATGTGAATACCCATGCTTGACAGGGAGCCTTTTCTTCTGAGGTACTTTTCTTTGGTGATTTAGTTCCCTTGAAAGGATTAGGGTTTCTTTGTGTAGCCTAAAATCAACATGGGCTTTTCGAAGCTTTGCTTGGGAAACCGTACACAAATAAGCTTTTTAGTTGATGGTAGATTATTCCTTTGCCCCTTATTTCCATCAAAATGGCATCTTTCTTTTCTCCTCCTGAGTTTCCCCTTAAAGCCATATGCTAATTCCTGTTGGTAACATGAATGACAAGGGAGGAATCAATGCAAATCCAGGTGCGGCCAAACTAGGCTGGCTGGTATTTTCTTTTTTTTTTTTTTTTTTCCCTTACCCTCTTTTTTTTTTTTTTTCTTTTTTCCACTGGGAGAAAGAGATTAAGGGGAAAGAGAACGGAAAAGGCATAGGGGACAGTTTTGTCAAAGGGATTAGCATTCAGACTACAAAATATCAGGAAAAGAAGCTCAGAAAAGCTCCCCTGTTTGGAGATAATGTCAGTAATTGCTGGCAGGCAGGTGCTGGGCTCTCTGCTGGAGCTGGGGGGCTGTTCCTGCTCTGAGTGCAGCCCAGGGGAGCTCTGAGTGCCCGGGGGCTGTCAGTTTGATAAATTCCGAGTTCAAGTTCCCTCTCCACAGCTCAGACTGTTCGCTTCCAAGCCAGCTCTTCCCCACTGTGTTGTCCACGGCTGCTTTTGCCAAAAGCAATAAAAGTCACTCGTAAGAAAGGTCAGATTTGCATTGGGTGAATCATGATGAAGCCTGCCAGGCTGGGAGGGCTGGGCAGGCTGACAGCCTCCAGCCCTCTGTGTCCATGGCCTCTCTTCTTGGGTGTCCCACAGCCACCCGTGTCTCACACACTGCTTGGCTTTTTCTTGCCTTTTAAAAATTTTTTTTAGTATTATTTCTAACTGAAGTAGCAGAAATTACAGAAGCAATGTATTTACAGAGCAGGTACAAATCCCAAAGCATTTTACATCTCATATATACACTTTGTCCCCTTTCTGTCATTTCATTCTGGACTTCAAGACTTAAGATGTGCTCAGGCTCAAGGAGTGATGGATTAGTGTGGATGTGTAATGTGGAACAGTCCCTTCCTCAGAAACACTAAAAATTTTAAAAATCCAGAGCCAAGTGAAATCCCCTCCAACCCTCTTTAGAAGAGCTGGTAAAACCCCTTGAGGAGAAGTCTCTGAGCTCCCATTTAGGACTTGGCTGCCCTTGGAACTGAATGGAAAGGTGCATTGCTGAATCTAGAAGGGTTCTGCGAGCTGTGGGGGGCAGCCAGTGGATGTTGGGGTCCCTCAGGGCTGTGGGGTCACCCCTGTCACCACCATGCTGTCACCATTCCCAGAGGTGTGCAGCAGGGCTGGGAATTTGGGAGGGATGGAGCTTGGTCCCCAGAGCAGGAGCTCCTCAAGGAGGAGAGGTCCCTGTTTGTGGATCAGAGCCCTGCATCCCTTGGCTCTGGCAGGAACACCCTGTATAAATTACCCAGGGAGATGGCTCCCTTGGGAACCCAGGTGGCTGTGCTGGGAGATGAGCCCCCAGGGGTCTGGGCCTTGGTGATGCTTGACAAAGGAGCTGTCAGTGCCTGAATAAATGAGCTGGGGAAGAGCTGGCAGAGGAGAGCATCCCCCACCTGCAGCTCCCACTCTCCCTCCCTCACTCCCTGTGGGATGGCCCTTCCAGTCGGGATTGCTGCTTGTAGTGTGTGTGTCACTGAAGGAGCAGAGCTGCCCCACACCCTCTGAGAGTTTCACCTCAGTACCATTAATCCCAGCCAAAGTACAGGGTTTGTTCATGAATTTTTGTAACATGACTTCTCAGTGTAATTAAATTCCATTATCTCTCAATAATTTAAATACACACATCTGAAGCTGCAGAGCAGGCAGCTCTTACTACGACTGTGTGGTTCATTTATGTTAACTCCCTCCTACATACCCTTGGAAAACAGCTTTTCCTGAAGGGAGAAATGAGTCCCAGAGTGGTGAAGTTTTCATTTGTGCTGTATATTGAAGTTTGCCTTTGATCAGAAGCACAATTGGGCTGTTAGAGCTTTTTATGTTCAAATTGTTTACAGGATGTTCATGTAAACTTTATGAATCCTTCTGCTGCGTGGCACCACCAGCTGTCAGGGAAATATTTATACTCTCAGCTGGAGGTAGATCAAGGCATCTGGGTTAGGAGGCTGCACTGGTGGCTGAAACACCAGTCAGATCAAGCCCTGGCTTTTTAGGTGCTTCTACAGCAATATCCTGCCCTAAAAATAAAACAGGCATGTTGTTGTTTCTCCCCTTGGCTTCTGTGGTGAACCATTTCTTGAGGATCCTCTACAACATCTGTTCCTGTAAACAAGCAGGGAGCTGAAGCTGGCAATTCCTTCCCTGCTGATCCCTTCACAGGAGATTCTTAGCTGTGGAGAGGTGCTCTCACTCGTGAATAAACCATCCCCACACGAATAAACCATCCCCGCGTGAACAAACCATCCCCTCATGAATAAACCATCCCTGTGTGAATAAACCATCCCCATGCGAATAAACCATCCCCACGTCAATAAACCATCCCCGCGTGAATAAACCATCCCCATGTGAATAAACCAACCCCACATGAATTAACCATCCCCACGTGAACAAACCGTCCCCACGTGAAGAAACCATCCCTGCGTGAATAAACCATCCCCGTGTGAATAAACCATCCCCGCGTGAACAAACCATCCCCACGTGAAGAAACCATCCCCACGTGAAGAAACCATCCCCACGTGAATAAACCATCCCCACACGAATAAACCATCCCCACGTGAGCAAACCATCCCCACGTGAATAAACCATCCCCACGTGAATAAACCATCCCCACGTGAGCAAACCATCCCCACGTGAGCAAACCATCCGCACATGAAGAAACCATCCCCACACGAATAAACCATCCCCACGTGAGCAAACCATCCCCACGTGAATAAACCATCCCCACGTGAATAAACCATCCCCGCGTCAATAAACCATCCCCGCGTGAAGAAACCATCCCCACTTCTCAGGGAGGATGGAAGTGGATCCAGCACTCTGCAGGCAGCACATGTGCAGTGTTAATGTGGTCATTGTGGCAGAGGGGCTGCCTCCCTCCTTTCCAAGGTCTGGAGGAATCCACAGAACATCCTCACTTTTGGGATGTATTCTCAGCCTCACTTGCAGTTTTTGGGATGGCTGCTCACTGAAATGCCTCTTCTCACTGAAATGCCTCTTCCTGCCCTGCTCCCGAAGCTCTGGAGCAGCCCCAGCACTGCAGGGAACTGGCCCCAGGCCAGCAAACCTCAGGGACTGCTGAATCATCCCTGGTTTTGTGGCAGTTCTGATGTGACCCCACAAGTGACACCCCAGCAGTGGCATCTCCTCCCCTTTCTGGTGGAGGCTTCCCTGGTGGCTTTGAGTCACTGCTTTGCTGGTGTTTTGTGGGTTTCAAATGCCTTTTCAGTATTTTCCATGTGGAAGTTCAGTGTCTCATTGGGGAGAGGCTGAGCACTGGAAAAAGCTGTGGGTTTGGGGAGCCTGGGTTTAGGGTACCCCTGAGTTAGACAAGAAGAGCTGCTGGGTCACTTCACTGCTGACTTGTGAGTGAAGCAGAGAAAAAGGTCAATAAATGCCTTGCAGTGGTGCTTTGTTCTGCTGCACAATGAGCAAGGCAGCTGTTCCTGTGCCAGGGAGGCTTCATCTGAGCAAGGAATTGGTTCAGAACATCCCTTATGGCTGCACCTCCTCAGCACAAACCACCCCTCTCCAGTCCTACGCCTTCCATGCCCTCTCCTCCATGTGCTCGTGGTGTTTTGGCTGGACTCTGGCTGCCAGCTGAGCTCTGGGGTCCCAGGGCTGTGGGGTCCCAGGGCTGGGAGATGCTGGAGCTGTGGGATCCCAGGGCTGTGGGGTCCCAGTGCTGGAGGTGCTGGAGCTGTGGGATCCCAGGGCTGTTCTGTAGGTGCAGGAAAAGGTCACTGGATAGTGGGATGTGCCCAGAGGGGCAGGTGAAAGTCTGAGGTAGCCTCTTCAAAAAATTTCAGATTTTTAAGTTGTTGAATTTACAAAACAGGAGCCTGTCAAGGCTTCACAGGCAACCTGTAGGTCAGTCATTCAAAATAAAAGCAGAAAGCAGCCAGCATGGGACAAGCACACCTGAAGGCTTTGGCTTTTCCTGACCAAAGCCGCAGAGGGAGAAGTTGCAGGTGTTGTTCTGGGCATCCCTGCCCCATTGGGCTGGCATCAGGTGCCCTTTGTGGTCAGTTAGTGATCACATGCACCAAGAGTTCATTTAAGGCTGTGGATTTTTGCAAAGTCAAGCTATTCCAGGCTAGGGAGCAAAATGGCAATATTTGCCAACACAATTGTATCTACATGGAAGGAGTATTTGTTTTGTAGATTAGCCTGTATTTGATTTTCTCAAAAAAGACATCAGTGTTGGGCTGTAAAATTGTGCTAATTGGCTGAAAAGAAGGTGGAAAAATTCTTGGGATAGGAATGTTTTGGTGACAGAGATCCTGCCTTGCCATACCTGTGGTTGGGGGGTCCAGGCTGGAGGTTGCTGTGGGATTTGGTGAATGGAGCATCCTGCAGACCTCCCCTCTCTGGCCTGCTGTTAGTCTCTCCCTTGTAATAAAATGTTATTTTCTCTGAAAATGTATGTTTATTTAACTAGGTCTCTTTTTGCTTCACAATCTGGATTCCATTCAGTCAGTTACCACTCCAATTAACTAACAATTATTTAACATTAACAGTAATTACAGACGCCAGTTAAGCGCCTACAGATGTCAACTGTTAGCTTTGTACCTAATCACTCAATGAAATGGAGAAAGTTCAACAAACATCAATTAGCCAAGCAATTAGTATGAGGTAGGAAAGAGCATGTTATCGTGTGTGAGCTGATTCAATTTATTTTATTTTGTCAGTAAAACACACACAGGCAGACAAGCAGCAATAAGTTGCTGAGATTAGATAAAGCTCTATTGTTTTGCTGCTTATACAAGATTTTTCCCCCCTCCCGTTCTCTCCCTTACATAGCTTCACTGTGCTTTGCCAGGCATTTGTTATCTTATCAAATGCATTTCATTTCCCTTGGAAAGCAGAGCAATGGCACAGCAGAGGGGTTTCCATCAGGTGTCACGAGCAGAGCCACTCGTGCTCAGCCTGGCAGTGGGTTTAACCCAGGCTTAACCCAGGAGTTAGGCCAAGGACAGCACACAGTGGATCTGTGGTTGTAGGTGAGCTCCTTCACTGGATTTGTCATTTAGTGTTGGTTCTGGATGGATTCTGGTTCCACAGCCCCCTGCTTGGGTTGTGAGGGGACCACAGGGCATTCCCAAAATGTGCCACTGTCACCCCCAGCCCTCCAGGGGAGCAATGCTGCCTCCAGCAGCACCATGGAACATCCTGGGGGACTGTGTGCCCTGCCTGCCTCGAACATGAAATTAAAAAAATAAAAAGAGAAGGAATGGGCCATAAATTAAGTAAAGTGGTTCATTCCCAGCCACCAACCAAGTTGCAGCACCAGCCTCTCTTCTAGGATGGTTTGAAGAGCTGTGCAGAACCTGCTCAGGCTGTGCTTGTGGGGTGCTCAGGCTGTGGCTGTGGGGTACTCAGGCTATGGGGTGCCCAGGCTGTGCCAATGGGGTGCTGAGGGTGTGACTGTGGGGTGCCCAGGCTGTGGGATGCTCAGGGTGTGTCTGTGGGTACACAGACTGCCCAGGCTGTGGTTATGGGGTGCCCAGGCTGTGGTTATGGGGTACCCAGGCTGTGTCCATGGGGTGCTCAGGCTGTGTCTATGGGGTGCCCAGGCTGTGGTTATGGGGTGCCCAGGCTGTGGCTCTGGGGTGCTCAGGCTGTGTCTATGGGTACACAGACTGCCCAGGCTTCCCAGACACCCAGCTGTGCCTCCAAGCCTCCAGGTCACCTCCCAGGCCCTTCTCCCATAGGATCTGCTGCCTCCTCACTTGGCACAATGACACAGCCTGAGCAAGGGCTGTTGGACAGCCACTGTGGCATAAAAAAGAAAAAAGCACCCCAGAATATCCCACATCCTACAGGCTTGATGTCAGTAGGAGTTTTGCAGGGACATCTACAGGAATTGTGGGTGGGATTTTTTTCCTTTTTGTTTTTTGTTGTTTTTTTAAATGAAGTCTTAAAAGGTGCTTTAAACCAAAGTAAAAAGGTTGTTTTTTTTTTTTCCACTTCTCAACTGTCCCCCAGACAAGAATGCCTTTTGTCTTCAGAAAGGTTGGACAGGGTTTGGAGCAGCCAGGTCTGGTGGAAATGTCCCTGTCCACAGCAGGGCTGGAATGAGATGAGCACTTCAGGGTCCCTTCCAGCCCAAACCATTCCAGGATTAGTCACCACCCTGACATATTTTAAATGTTTCCCCACACAAAACGATCCCACAAAGTCAGATGTTATTTTATCATGCAGACTGCCCACAAAAACCCATGGAGTTCTATGAATTAGTCCTTGTTTTCTAAAGTGTGGGAACAGGAGTGGAGAACCACAGGCAGATCTCACTATTGCTTTCCAAAATCTCAGCTCTTTTTCCTAGAAAAACACAGAGTCTGAACATGGGAAGGAGCTCTTCAGTGTATGACCTGAGTGCAATAATATTTGTCTGAGTAGGCAGAAAAACTGAAATCAGCCTTCCCAGTGGGAGCTGCCACGTTCCTTGTGGTGGCAAAGAAGACTTTGTGAAGGATGACACTTCAGTCTGGGGAGTTTTCAGCTTTCTCAGGGCTCAGCACAGATTATCCAAAGGAAAAGGCAGGGCCTGGCTATGAAGGGGTGCTGTGAGTCTCAAGAGATGGAGGGGTTGTGACAGAGCATTTCTGGGCTCAGGGCAGGATAAAAAGGCTCTGGTTTGTCCTTGTTTAGGCTTCAGCTCAGTCTGGTGCTTCCTTGCTCCACTGGTTTCAAACACTTGTTAACAGCCAGCATTTACCTGAGTGCTCTTCTGGATGGGAGTCACAGGAATAAATCCTGGGACACCCTGGGGACTCTCAGCCCCCCAGGATCACTGAGATTTCCTTTTTTCTTATCCCTACTGGACGCTGGTGAGTGAGGGGGGCTCAAGCTCCTTTTGCTGTCCCTGTCCCCAGCAGGTCCCATTCTCTTCCCCCACCTGGGTGCTGAGTTGGGCAGTGTGAGCTGAGTGATTGCTCACCAGAAACCCAAACACAGAAAGGAACAAAAAAATAAAATAAAAGTAGGGTGATTTGGCAGCTGAGTTGCTCAAGTGGAAGATGGGGTGAGAGGAGGCAGAGCCTGGGGAGAGGGACTGCCCCCAGCAGGGTGAGAAGGATCAGGACAGGGCTTCAGCTCCATCAGCCCTGGTCCTGGTGGTGTCCAGGGCATTCAGTTACCCAGTGGAACAGAAACTGTTTCCAAGCTGGATGTGACTGGCTGAGAGAAGCCTCAAGTGTGTCTTGCACAGTGTTCAAGTGGTTTAAAAAAGCCAATGTCAGTGTATACTTAGAAAGTGGCAAACAGAGGAGCAGATAAACTGAGTGAAGTGCTGTCTAGAGCAGTCAATGGCCTGGGCTTACACAGGCTGGGAGAGTGAGGTGGGAGCTGGGAGGGGGCTCCTTCTGAAATTATCATAGAATGGTACAGTCCCAGAATGGGTTGGGTTGGAAAGGACCTTAAAGCCCATCCAGGGACACCTCCCACTGTCCCAGGCTGCTCCCAGCCCTGCCCAGCCTGGCCTTGGGCACTGCCAGGGATCCAGGGGCAGCCCCAGCTGCTCTGGGCACCCTGTGCCAGGGCCTGCCCACCCTCACAGTCAAGAATTTCTAAGCCAAAGTTGTTGTTCCCAAGAAACCTTTTTCTTTCCTTTTTTTTTTTTTCTTTTGGAGCTGAAGACCTCAGCTGTTGCTAAGGCTGCTCAGAGTGGGGCCAGGAGGGAGCTCACAGGCCCCAAATCCCCAGAGCTGGAGTCTTTGCTGATGCAGCAGGATTCCCCCTGGCACTCGAAATCCTGGCTCAAGGCACACTCACAGCTTGCCCTGAGCCCTCCAGAGCCACCTGATTTATTCCCATCTCCTGTTCACAGTCAGAGGGGCTCCCCAAACCCCCTGTTCCCCCCCAACCTGTACTGATTCAAAATTCATGCATGGCACGGGCCAATCCACCTTCTCCAGCCCCCTTGGGAGCCTTCCCTGGGTCACTTTGTCCTTCATGGGGCTTCACAAACTTTGGGGGTCTGGAGAGCTGGGGCCACCTGGGCCAGCTCAGGCCTTGGTGAGGGAGATGGGGAAGAACCTGGGAAGAGGGATGAGGTCAAATGCTGCTGAGCTCCCCCAGCCATTTGCTGTGCTTTCCAAACACTTCCAGTTAGTGGGCACTTTTGGAAATTAGAGGCAAAGGAATTTGAGTGGCTGGTAAGAGAAACCAGCTGCTGCAGAGCAAGCTGGGTCCTAAGGAAAAATGACTCCATGGAAATGGGTCTGCCAAGTAATAAAGCCACAAATAAATACTTAGTTCATTTACTAGGTTGTTGGTCCCATAAGCACTGAAACTTCATTTGTTAAGAGAAACAGCATTTAATAATCAAAAGCAGATGAGCAAGGTCCTGGTTTGCTGCTGCTGGCTGGGTTTGTTGCTGGGTTTGTGTGCCTGGGGCCTGTGCAGCTTTCAGCAGGTGTGGGAGCTGCCTGGGGACCTCAGCCCCAGTTTGTTCTGTCCTGTGATAATAACTGTTGGGTTTTTCTCTTCTCCTTGCCCATGTTGCTGAGATAAATGGTTATTGGAATCTGACTTTGGCAGTTTTTCAGCACCAGGCAGGACCTGCTGCCCCTGGGGAGGGGTGGGAAGCTGTGCCAGGAGTACAGAGCCTGCTGTGGATCTCAGCCTCAGGGCTGGGTCAGCCTTGGAGCTGCAGCACCAGCTCCCCTGGCACCCTGGGGCAGCACAAAGAGACTGCTGTCATTAAGGGAATTGCTCTCCCAAGGCAGGTGATCCTCAGGTGTTTTGCTTAGGGAGGCAGGGAGACACTTGAGGCTGTGATAGATGGAAAATCTGGTGCTGAGTTTGTGACATTCCCTGAGAGAGAGCAGCTGGAATGTCTCCTCTTCCATCTGACTGCATCTAGGGGAGCTTCTTCAGGTTCTCCTGATGATCTTCTGAGGTCTAAACAGGTTTTACATCGTGGAGGAGATGGGGTGAGCTCCTGGGCTCTCACCTCATCACGAAAGGCAGAGGAATGATCTTGGTCTTTGTTCTGGTCTTCATTCATTGCCAGAAGTTCAGCCTTGTGTTCCTCACTCACAGTCAGGTGGGTGTTGATTTGGAGCTGAGGATTGCTGCTGTGTGAGTGCACAGCCTGCAGAGCCTTTGGGATCTGGGAAAGATCTCCCATGTGGGTGGAAGGATGGAAAGCAGTCAGGCTTTTGGAAGGAGCAGTGTGAAAGGTTATTCCAGGTTCTCTGAACACATTCAGGGATGAGAACATGCTCAGGAGCAACCCTGGAACACCAGGTTCCACCTCTTTCACCACACCAAGAGAAATCCCATGGCTGCATCAGACACATCTAAAGCCACTCCAGCCAGAGTCATTTTGAAGGCATTCTTGAGCAAGCAGCTCATTATAACCCAGTTCATACTTGAACAGTTGTGTCTGGCTGCAGACAAGGTGAGCAACCCTCAGAACACACCAGCAGCTGCCTGTCTTGGGTTTCTGTGATTGAAATGGCTCCCAAGGTATTAAAGTCACTTTTTTTCCCAGCCCCACAGCAGAAGAAGTCAAGATTCCCCAGCTCTGCTTTTCAAGGTTGTTTATTTTCTCTGATCTGTTCCATTCTCTCTCTGACCTGCTGAGATCTGCCCAGCAGGTCGGGTTGTGGCACAGTCCCTGCCCTTGGGCTGGTGTTGGCTTTTTATACTGAGAACTGTGTGTGCTTTATTTACAATCATTTTCCAATACCTATCACCTATCTTAGATAGTCTGTCTCTACCCTAAACCAATCCAGAAGTGTCACCATCCCAGCAGAAGATGAAGGGCAAGAAGAAGGAGAAGAAAGACAGGGCATGCCCAGATTCCTCCATTTTGCTTCTTGAATCCCCAAAATTCTACTTTTTCACCCTGTGATAAATTCACTGTCATTCTACTCAAACTCTTGTGGCTTGTAACTCTTCACACAAAGTTGGGAATTGTTTCCATGGGCTAAAATCAAAGGCACAGGTGTTTGTGACTCTGTGCCAAGGTCTCTGAGCCCTTGCCAGGGTCTGGAGTCCTCCAGGGCAGCCAGAACCATGACACCTGTAGTGCTCAGAGGGGTGAGCTCACCCTGCACTGGGGATGTCCCTGTGCCTGTGGGGTTTTCTCTGTGCAGCTGGAGAGGTGTCCTGGCATCTGCAGCCAGCCCTCAGCCACAGCCATGGGCACACAGCTCCCTGAGACTGCCCAGCCCAGGCTCCAGGAGGAATCACAGCCTCAGGGTGCAGAACCTCCTCCTTGACCACTTGGAAGGGTAAAGCAAAACCAACTGGCTCTGTGGGCTGAATTAGAAAACTCTTGTTTCTGTGTTGCAGAGGTCATTTTTCTTGTCCAACAGCTTTTTTCCATGCTGGGGGTCAGTGTTCCTTCAAACTTGGCTGTTGTACTTGCTCTTGTGTGTTCCCAGTGATTTCTCTTGATATGTTGTGCCCAAATTAGTGACCTGTGAGTTTGTACTTGGAAGGGGCTTACCCCTAGAGATACATGTATCTGCATAAATATTTTACAAAAATAAATATCTTCTAAAAGTGACCCTCTGGAACCGCCCAAGGCCAGGTTGGATGGGGCCTGGAGCAAGCTGGAGTAGTGGAAGGTGTCCCATGGAAGGGGGGTTGGAATGAGATGAGCTTTGAGGTCTTTTCCAGCCCAACCCATTCTGTGATTCTTTAGAAGATCACGGCCCAGTGCTGCCCTCAGATGCTGTGTGCACTCCTGAGATCCAGGTTGGGCAGATAAAGCCCAGTTTGATCAGTCAGACAGGTCAGAACCCTTCCCCCAGTGTGACCTCAGCTGGTGCTGAGGGTGTCCCCTGCAGTGCCAGGTGTGTGTTGGGGGCTCCCTGGGTGTGGCACCATCACTGCCCAGTGCCATGGGCACCAGGGGACACCAGGGGACACCCAGGGAGCAGGGGCAGGACTCGTGCCCATCCCTTGTGCTCCTCAGGTCACTCCGTGCCTCTGAGCTGCCTCAGGGGTGATGGGGCTGTGTTGGGGAAGATGAAACAGGAAAGCCTTATCAATATGATTGCCTGGCAAAAGATGTTGAGAATATAGAAACTATAAGTGAGATTGAAATGAAAGCAAGCTTTGAGATCCCTCAGTTACTGAACAACTGGAAAACAATGGCATGGCCAGCTGAAGGTGATCCCCTTTGGATGGAACAACACCCTCTGCTTGCAGACAGGCCCAAGGGTCAGAGCAGACCCTACAGCTTGGCAGAAGGGGCCCAAAGAGGAGTTTTTAGGGTTTAAAATGTAACACAGGATGGTAATGTAGTGATTCTTATAGGTTGTATGGAAATGCTGTAGGATTTGTATATTGTACTAGATTGGTTAGTGAGAATGAGAATATTCAACACAGATGATGATTTATTGTATTGGAACGGGAACTTTGACCACTTTTTCTTCCCTTCCCTTCTCTTCTCTTTGCTCTTTCCACTGCATCTTCCACTGCTTCCCACACTCTTAGTTCTCACCCCTTTTACTCTCTTACCTTCTCCCCCTCTCTTCTCTCAGCCTGCTCTGAGCTGTGGCTGCAGCTCCCAGCAGGGCCCTGCCCCAGGCCCTTTGCAATGAACCCCAAGTTCCTGCCCTGGCTGCAGAGATCTCTGCTCTCTGTCCATCCCCACCGTGCCACCCGTGCACCCATTCCAACAGGCCTGCCCTGAGCTGTTTGTCCATCTGCTTCTGCATCTGCTCTCTGTGTCTGAGGCTGACTCCAGGTCTGCAGTTCTCACTGCACAGACACCTCTGGCCCTGTTTGCACAGCCCAGCTCTGTGCACAGCAGGCTCACAGCCAGCACTTGTGGGAATCACTGTAATACAATTAAATGGTGATAACAATCATCTGGCAGGCTGTTCCACTTGTCTGGAAAGGGCTGGGCAATGTGTGCATGTGGGACAAGTCTGTGCATCTTTTGAATTAATAAAAAAAATTAAGTTTGTCGACAATCCAGCCTGCAGTAAATTAACACCTTGCTTAAATAGCTGACAACTTGAAGGAGGGGGTTGGTGTTTTAATACTTAAGCTTGTTTTCTCTGTCTTCACATGCCCTGTCCAGCATCTCCTCTTACTCAAATAACCTAATTGCTCTCCAGCCTTTCAGCAGCACATCAGCTCAGTGCCTTGCTGCCAGGCTGGTTGTTCACCTCAAGGCCTCATTATGTTCTGCCACTAAATCAGGGCCAAAAATAACTTGACAATACCTGCTCAATGCAGAGTCTCTCAAGTGACAAACAAATAATTGGGTGAAGCAAACCCTGAGCACACTGAGCTGCCACAGCCTGCTGTGTGCACAGCCCCTGGTGACAGCAGCCACCACACTCAGAGAGTGCTGGGACACAGGGGACAGCTGGGGAATGTGTGTGGGACCTCCTCAGCAGCCCAGGGCAAGTCATGGTCAGCTTGCTGCAGGTACAGGGCTGGCAACTTGGAACAAAGGCTTAACAGAGGCATTTGATGAAACAATAATTAAAAAACAGTGGCACTCACACACTGTCATCTTAGGGGTCTGGGGGTGTGACAGGAAGTGATCCATCTGTGCCTTTTAGTCTGATATTTTCATTAATTTAAAGCTGATTGCTGTGCATATTTAAAAATTAGGTTAGCTGGTAACTTGTCTCTAATGATGGTTTGAGTGCTCTGGCAGTTTACAGAACAGCAGTGGAACCTCCTGTCTTTGGGGAAGGCAGCAATGGCTGCAGCAGGGTCCCCAGAATCAGGTGTCCCCAGCAGGACAGTCCCTTTGGGGCAGTCCCTGTCCTGCAGCCCTTTGGGTCAGCACATCCTCAGGGGTGCTGGGTGCTGCCCTCCCACAGCAGCACAGCCCCAGCTCTGCTCTTGCCCTCCTGGCACCCCCCAAATCCCCCAGATCCCCCAAATCCCCCGGGGCTCTGGCAGCACAGGGCTCTGGGGTGTCCAGGGAGCCCCAGGAACACAGCTGGAGTTCACAGCTGGGGCTGGGCACACAGGGAATGGCTTCAAACTGAGGGAGGGCAGGGATGGATGGGATGTTGGGAATGAGGAATTGTTCCCTGTGAGGGTGGGAAGGCCCTGGCACAGCTGTGGCTGCCCCTGGATCCCTGGCAGTGCCCAAGGCCAGGCTGGGCAGGGCTGGGAGCAGCCTGGGACAGTGGGAGGTGTCCCTGCCATGGAGGGGTGGGATGGGATGAGCTTTGAGGTTCTTTCCAACCCAAAGCTTTTGGGGTTCTCTGGGTAGCTGATATTGCCATTCCTGCGTGACTTCGTGGATAAAATAAAAAAAGCATATTCACAAGTGTGTGAGAGACTCTGAAACCTGACATTTCCTGGAATTGCTCATTTTTTAGCAGTTTTTAACTCCTTTTTTGTGCTTGTGAGTGAGCAGCAAGTTGGGATTTTCTGCCAGCTCAGTCCCAGTGTGTGCCCAGCAGCTGAGCACGGCATGAGGATGTTCCTGTTCCTGTTCCTGCTCCTGCTCCTGTTCCTGCTCCTGCTCCTGTTCCTGCTCCTGCTCCTGTTCCTGCTCCTGCTCCTGTTCCTGCTCCTGTTCCTGTTCCTGCTCCTGCTCCTGCTCCTGCTCCTGTTCCTGCTCCTGCTCCTGTTCCTGCTCCTGCTCCTGCTCCTGCTCCTGCTCCTGTTCCTGCTCCTGCTCCTGTTCCTGCTCCTGTTCCTGCTCCTGCTTCTGTTCCTGCTCCTGCTCCTGCTCCTGCTCCTGTTCCTGCTCCTGTTCCTGCTCCTGCTCCTGTTCCTGCTCCTGTTCCTGTTCCTGCTCCTGTTCCTGCTCCTGCTCCTGTTCCTGCTCCTGTTCCTGCTCCTGCTGTGTGCTGAGCTCAGGCAGTGCTGGTAGGCAGAGCAGGAGGAGAGGGAGAAGCAGGATTGTGATGATGTGATTCAGAAAGATGCTACAGGGCAATGTTACTTGTTTTGGCAAAGAATCTGTAGCATTTTTCTGCAGTGTTTTATGATTCTTCTGCTGCTAGCAGTCAGAATGAGGAGTGGCCAAAATAACCAGGGCAGCTATGGAGACTTCAAAGCTCAGGGCTCAGCCTAGTTTGTGAGTGAATAGTCTGCTTTCAGAATTTATGTGTTCATGTTGCTTATTTTAGTAAACATATTAAGGATAAAGTAATTTCCAGATGCAAACAGGAGGTAGGGAACAGGATTCTGTCTTTGAGCTGGTTCTTCAGGAAATGATAAACAGACTTTAGCAGTCTCCATTTGAATATTTAGGTTTTATTTGCTTTCCTTTGGCTAACCATGGAACTTGAGCACTGCTTAAAACCCAGAGTTTATCATTGGGCTTTCATTTTCTTTCTGCAACTTAAACTTTGCCCTTTGTGGAGGGAGTGAATGCATTCTGTTGGGCTGTGGTTTTAATATGGAAAAAGCAGGCAGAGAACTTGCTCTGACAGGAAAAGGTAAATGATTCCCCTACGTCTCAGGCAGGTTAGATTTTTTTTTCTTTTAAATAAAATTGCTTATAGTCTATTTACCTTTTCCCCTGAGGAGTAAAGGGAGGTGGAGGCAGCACATACTTTCTGACACGGTGTGTTTGAGATTTCTCTTCTTTCAACAACAACACGTCAGCCAGCAGTGAATTTCCTGAGGCTGCTCTGCTGATGGACGTGCTGAACCTTGCCTTGTCAGCAGCACATTCCTGGCATGAAATCCCATTCCTGGGATGAAATCCCATTCCTGGCATTGCATGCACCAGCAGCCCTGGTGTGAAGTGGGAGCTGCATGGAGCAATAATTCACATTTATTGGGTAGGTTAGGAACAAACAGCAGCAGGATCAGAGATGTTGTGTTTGAGTACAGGACTTGAAAGGTTGGGATGAGCCCAGAGGAGACCATGGAGATGCTCCAGGGGTTGGAGCTGCTTTGCTGTGAGGCTCTGGAGTGACATTTTTGGGGTCTTCCAGTGTCTGAAGGGGCTCCAGGAGAGCTGGGGATGGACTGGGGACAGGGGATGGAGGGACAGGACACAGGGAATGGCTCCCAGTGCCAGAGGACAGGGATGGATGGGAGATTGGGAATTGGGAATTGTTCCCTGGGAGGGTGGGCAGGCCCTGGCACAGGGTGCCCAGAGCAGCTGTGGCTGCCCCTGGATCCCTGGCAGTGCCCAAGGCCAGGCTGGGCAGGGCTGGGAGCAGCCTGGGACAGTGGGAGGTGTCCCTGCCATGGCAGGGGTGGCACTGGATGGGCTTTAAGGTCCCTTCCAACCCCAACCACTCCACAATTCCATGGTAAACCTTCAAATCCCATTTTCTCAAATATAAAAATAATTGTAGAGTCAGGCATTCCTTGGAGAGCTGCAATTAGTTCTGAGAACAAAAGGCTTTAGAGTTACACACCATTACAATCATGTTCTTTAAAAGTAAACCAAAATTACACAGCCCCTTCTCTCCCTGAGCATCTGCAGGAATGCACTTTCAGGTACATAAATATATGTATGTTTTTAATAATGCTCCCTCATTTGACATGGTGTCTTGCCAGAAATGAAATCATTAATGAACTCCAGAGGGGATTTATGCAGATCCAAAGCTGCTCATTACATCTATTTTTAAGTCTGCTGCTGCACTGAGGGCAAGGGGAATCTGTTGGAACCTGTAGAGTTAAAACTTGTAATTTTGTTTGCTAACACTTGCAGAAGATTACAGCAGTGATCCCAGGCCCTTTGAAGTCAGGGGGAGCAGGGGGATCATTAGCACAGGATTATCCCTGTTTTCCTAATGCAGTGCAGCCAGAGAAAAGCTCCTGTGTCCATGTCCTGCCTCTGGGGAGGGCCCACACAGGGATGGGGTCTGGGGACCCTCCCGAGCTGTGGCTGCTCCAGGGGAGGGGAGTGTGGGGTGTCTGTGCACCCCCAGTGCCCAGGGAATCCACAAAGTCTGGCACTGGATAATTTCAACATAAATAATCTAAAATCTCATCCTTGGAGCCAGGGTTCTGGGTGACTGCTGCTGTGCATTTTGAGAAATCTCCATCTCAGCCCCTAAATATTCCCCAGAAATGTTCTCAGAGGTGTTCGGGGTTTGTCTGGGAGCCCCTCTGCTCTGGGGTGATGAATACACAAACATCTGCAAGCAGCTGGGACAAAGGTGCATCAGGGTCAAATGCAGCTTTTAGGAGGAAGGAGCCTCTTGTGGCAGCAGGGCAGAGAATGGAAAAATAACAAAAGTGTCTGCAGAGGGCAAGGGGAGCGAGGCTGCTGCTGGTGTTGGGTTCCCTGCAGGTATTTAATGGGGTTTGCTGTGACAGGTCCCAATTGGAGAGTGGTTCTGGAGCTGACAGACTGTGCTCAAGGCAAATTCTTTTCATTAAGAAAGGATTTAATTAATTAGAGCCGACTGCCGGCTGACAGGTTAATTGACAAGGGAAGTGGGCCCCAGAACCTGGAGGTGAGGTTATTCTGTGACTTTAAATCTCTGCAGTCTCTGGTGGAACTTGGCCTTCCACTGGAATTCAGGGAAATCTCACTGGCTGTTCTGCAGGGCACGGTGCCTGAAAGGATTTACAAGAAAAGCTGCAGTTTCCTAAAATTCAGTTTTCATGTAAAGATCTGATCTGGCAAATTTCTTCTAGGCTAAGGCTCATTGAAGTGTTTCAGTGGCAGCTTTGCTCACGTGGAATGGGTTGGGGCTGACAGGGAGCTCACATAGAACTTCTTTAATTGGCTAAAATAAAACTTATTGCATCTTCTTTTTAACTGTTCAAATAAGTAATCACTTGCTCCAAGAAATGGGAGTTCTGGAACAACTCTTTTCTAATAATTTGCTTTTTCAAATGGAAATGAGTTTGGGAGTGGGTTTAGTGATTGATAGGAAGGTAACTGAGATTGAAAATCCCTGTGAGGGTGGGCAGGCCCTGGCACAGGGTGCCCAGAGCAGCTGGGGCTGCCCCTGGATCCCTGGCAGTGCCCAAGGCCAGGCTGGGCATTGGGAGTACCCTGGGACAGTGGGAGGTGTCCCTGCCATGGCAGGGGTGGCACTGGGTGGGCTCTGAGGTCCCTTCCCACCCAGCCCATTCTGGGATGCTGTGAAAGGGCAGCACAGGCTGAGTCCACCCTGGGAGCTGCTGACAGGTCTGGGCTCAGTCATTCTTCTCCAAATCCATCTGGTGAGCACAAATGAGAAAAGGGAAAGCTTCTGGTAGTTATTCTTTGAGCCATGTGGAAACCATATTTACAGGGTAAAGAGATAATAGAGAAAATAGTCAAAATATAATGGAGCAGGGTCTGGAAAAATCCAGCTGGAAAACTGTCATGACCTCCAGCAGAGTCCACCAAAGCTTTACAAGGAGGCTGTGGTGGGGAAAAGCCACTGATCCAGATTGAATCCTTTCTGTTTTGTCCAGGTTACTCCTTAGATCTGGATGTTAATCCTTTAATTGTGGTGTTCAGAGAACACAGAGGCTCTGGCAAGGCTGGATGATGGTGAGAACATCGGGGTGTGTTTGGCAGGAGAGCTCAGAGCAGGGTCAGCTCTGGACAGGAAGGTCCCTGTCCCTTGTGCTGCTGTAAAAACCTGAGTATAATTTCAATGTAGGTTTTGGCTGTGTTTCTAAGGAAAATCACTGGTTTAAGAAAGGTGTTTCCTGGTAAGCTGAGAGCAGCACATCACTCATCGGATTCAAAGGAAGAAATCTCATCTGTTACAAATGAGGTGATTTACACTGGCTAATAATAGCTGGGACTGTTCTGTGGGGGTGAGTCCTGAGGATTTGCCATAATGGTTGTTTTCATTGGCACATGAATACCTGGCTGTGAGAGCTGAGACACTCTGTTACAGCCCTTTCCTCTCGGGTAGAATCAGATGCATGGATTGCATATATCAGTATAATCAACCCTGCTAAGATGTCAAAACATCAAGTGTCAAGCCTATCATAAAATCTAAACCCATCTTGTTTTCCTTTCCCTTTTTTCCCCCCTGTGCTCCATCTAAAATAAATAACTGAGAAATAACTGCATGAATATAACCCATTTCTCCAAAGAAAGAAAAATAATTGCCTCCAGACTTCTAACTTACCTGCCAAATTGCATCCTGATGTGAATTGCAATGGACAAATTATAATCTTTTGAGACAAGGGAGGAGATGATGGAGTCTGTGAGTGACCCTTCCCTGGTAGGCACAGTCAAAATGAAGCTAAACTTGGTGAGTGATTTGCACTCACATCAGGGAGGAGTCGGTGCCCAGGTCAGCCTGCAGAGGCTGGAACTGCAAAGGGTGAGGAGGAGAGCTCCAGGGACTGCAGAGGGTGAGCAGGAGAGCTCCAGGGACTGAAAAGGGTGAGAAGGAGAGCTCCAGGAACTGCAAAGGGTGAGAAGGAGAGCTCCAGGAGCTGCAAAGGCTGAGGAGGAGAGCTCCAGGAACTGCAGAGGGTGAGCAGGAGAGCTCCAGGAACTGCAGAGGGTGAGGAGGAGAGCTCCAGGGTCTGCAAAGGCTGAGGAGGAGAGCTCCAGGAACTGCAGAGGGTGAGGAGGAGAGCTCCAGGGTCTGCAAAGGGTGAGCAGGAGAGCTCCAGGGACTGCAGAGGGTGAGCAGGAGAGCTCCAGGAACTGCAAAGGGTGAGCAGGAGAGCTCCAGGGACTGCAGAGGGTGAGCAGGAGAGCTCCAGGAACTGCAAAGGCTGAGGAGGAGAGCTCCAGGGACTGCAGAGGGTGAGGAAGAGAGCTCCAGGGACTGCAGAGGGTGAGCAGGAGAGCTCCAGGGACTGCAGAGGGTGAGGAGCAGAGCTCCAGGGCTGGGCTGGGGCAGGAGCAGCTCAGGGCTGTCAGGGTCACCCACTCCACAGCTCTGTGTTCCACCACTGCAAGGAAAACCCAACCCAAGCAGCCAGAGCAAAACAGGGAAGTGAAGAGCACAGGGGAGGAGGAAGGTCCTGCAGGAGTCTCCTGTCAGTGGGATTTGTCTTGCAAAGGCCTTTGCAGGCAGTGGAGGGGCAGGGACCATCAGAGATTGGGGCATCTCTCCTCAGGAGCTCTGGTATTGGTGGAGGGGTTGGAGGCAGATGAAGTTCAGTGTGTGGGTTGGAGGCAGATGAAGTTCAGGATGTGGCAGGGGGGTGGAATGAGATGATCTTTAGGGCCCCTCCAGCCCAAACCATTCAGGATTCCATGATTCTCTGTTCTGTGCCCCTGGGTTCAGCCCTGCTCAGACATTGGCACTGCTGGGGGCTCCTCCTGGTTCTTTGGTGCCTTTTGCTGTCCCAGCCAGTCCTGGGCAGGGGCTTGGTTCAAATCCAGCACATGTGGAGCTGTCCAGGACAGGCCTGGTGGCTGCCTGTGTTCAGGAATGGCCGTGAGAGTGCTGAGGATTCTTGGGCCTCTAAAGATAAAGAGATTTCTGTGATGTGCTCAAGACCTGGCTGCAGCTTTTGTCCCATTTTCAGTGTTGGAGTGGCTTCTGTGAGCCTGAGGGTTTAACTCCCAGGAGGTCATCACAGAGGGGTGAGGACAGCAGTGCAGAATGGTGCAGGATGTAAAGGTTTATTTTGAACTCCAGAAAACAGCGGTGAAGAAACAAAACTTCATTTTCAGAGGGAAGAGTGTTTTGTGAAAAATCTTTCCACACACCCCACTCAAATCCCCACTTTGGCTGCACACACAGAACCTGAACTTGCCTAAAATTTTTTTTTGTGTAAAATCTAAGAACAGATACAAATTCAGGAAGAAACTGCAGTACACAGTGTAGCATCAACTGTAAAAAACCCCAACAGCTGAGAAGGATTCTCAGTGAATTCAGCACAAGCAGTGGGCACAGGAGCTTCAGTGACCTCAGTGCCTTCAGTGAGTGCAGGAACCTCAGCAGCTGCAGTGCCTGCTCTGGCTGAGTCCTTCAAGACACACATAAAAACTAAAATGAAAAATTGTCTTCCTTTATTTGAACCATCTAGATTGTTGCTTCACCTATTTAGATGCATTTGGATATGGTTTTCTGGCCTTTTCAGTGCTGTGATTAGCTTTGATATTTTTTTTTTTAGTGACTTCCTGACCTGTTGTGGAGAAGTCAAACTATCCTACAGCCTTTGGTGAAACTCAAAAACCCTCTGGTATTTTCCCACTCACTCAGTGCTGTTACTGCTGTGCACATTGGGCTCCATTTAGGTGCATCCTCACAAGGTGCAGCCAAAATATTCAAAATATTTGCTGTGCAAAGGCTTTAGCTGGGTTTGGATGGGGTCAGTGGATTGACAGATCCCCCACTGGTTGAAGCTGGGAGTCAGAAGCCAAGTGGAGAGTTTTGTACCCAGCTCAAGTCACCCAAAAGCTGATCTTGACCTCTGGAATGTCTTTGGCTGTGTGAATGGTGCTGCTGTTGGAGCTGCAAACAGGGATTAAGACTGGAAAATAAAGGAGGGAGTAAATCCTTCCAGCCTTGGCTGTGGGGAGCAGGAGCCACTACAACAGGAGGTCATGTCCCACTGCAGAAAGGCTGGAGGAAAACTGCACCACCCGTGATTGTGGCAGGTTCTGGGACAGTTGGGATTGGGTTTTTAGCCTCAGGAATGATAAATGTCATTTGGTAACTTGTTCTGGAAGGTGATAGCAGGACCATAAGCATTTTCTGAGGGAGGCATGAGCTGTAGAGGTTTATTAATAGGATGTAAAACCATTATTTGTTTGTGTGCTTTCTCCCCTCAGGAATTTTTTCTTTTCTGTTTTCTAAATAACACAAGACATCCTTGGCAGCAGAATCCCCACAGTTGTTAATGTCAGATTGTTATCAGATCTGGCAGTGATTGTTTTCTAATAATAAGTATGTTTTTCCCTTGCTGCCCATGTAAGAGTGACAGTTTGCTGCAACTCAAGGCAAGATGAAAAAGAAATTCAGCATTTGCCACTTACATCTCTGAAAACAAATTATCTAGTTAGTGCAGATCCTTTTCTATTATTTATCTGCCTTTTAGTTATCTAAGAAATGGCTTTCCAAGAAGCCGATGAGAGGCAGGGTTGGAACTCCTTTGCTTTTTAGCTCTTGCTTAGGTCCTGTTCACATTTGGGCTTGACTGATAACTCCATTCCCAAGAGAAGAGCTGCTGAAACTCATTTCAGTTCTGGTAATATTGGTGAGGTTTGTTGAGATGTTTTAATTTAATGAGCTTGACAAGAGCCTGGATCAGTGATCAGATTTCCCACTGTGGAAATCTCCTGGTGAGCCTGGGGTTGCTGTGCTTCTGTCCTGGCTGGGATTCATCCCTGGGGCTGCCCAGCAGACCTTAGAGCTAAATCCTCCTCCAGGGAGGCACTGCAGAGCCTCAGAAGAGGCCCAGGCTCCTGATCTTTCTCATTTCCCTCTGCTGCTGCACTGGGGCTGTGTCCTCTGCTGGTCACTCAGGCTGAGCTGTCCAAGGAGCTGGAGAAGGATTCCTGGAGTCTGCAGAGCTGTGGGATCCCAAACCAGCCCATGGCCCTTTCCCTGCCCCAGCCCATTCCCCAAGCAGGGCTCTGTGTCCCTGTGCAGTGCCTGGGTCCCCTAGGGTAGGGATGGGATAATGGAATGGGATGGAATGGAATGGGATAATGGGATGGGATGGGATGGGATAATGGGATGGGATGGAATGGAATGGGATAATGGGATGGGATGGGATGGGATGGGATAATGGGATGGGATGGAATGGAATGGGATAATGGGATGGGATAATGGGATGGGATGGGATGGGATAATGGGATGGGAAGGGATGGCATGGCATGGGATGGGGATGGAGCCAGCCTGATCCCAGGGCAGCAGTGACAGCCTGGGGTGCCCAGCCAGAGGGGACTGGGCAGCACTCAGAGCTCCTCTCCTCTGTTCTGGCAGCAGCACAGCAGAGGCAGGGGCTGGTGCCCAAACATGAGGCCACTCCTTTCAGAAAGGGATTTAGTAGCTGAAGGGATTTTTTTAGCCTGACAGTGATGCTGTGTTAATATAACCCTTCTGGAGTGCTCCTTCCTGGGGATGATTTTGCAAAGTGCTGTGGCCCTGTGTCAGGGAGCACCCCTTGGTGCTGGGGGCACTGACCACCAGCCAGAGCATTCATGGAGCACAAGCTGCTGTGAGGGGTTTTTTTTCCCTTATCAATCTTCATTTTAAGATTACTGGCAGGATCTTCTTGTCTTCTCTATGTGATATTCTTAGCTGGAAGATTAACTGATGTTCAGTTTCTAGAGTGATTTTAGTCTTATTAGTGAGAACATTTGGTAGTGTGTACTTTGTTTTAATTTAGTTGGCTGTATTGGAATTTTAAGTCTAGAAGACAACGTGTTCTTCTGTTTTAAAAAAGTGAAATCCATTTAGTTGGAGTAAATTTATTCTTTTAGTGTGGGACAGGAGTTGTTAAGCAAAGAGGAGGATATACATGGTAGCCCAGCCCCAACTCCCAGACTTAATGATGCCTGACTGCAAACTGTGTGGGAAAAGGCTGGCATCCAGAATCCTTGAAAATTAAATTTCAAGAAAATAGCGCAAGTGAAGAAAGGATGTTTTTCTTACTCTGTTTTTCTTTGCTGTGTTTTTTTGTGTATCAGATATTGCAACCAATAATCATTGCACTTACTTGGGTGAAATATTCCTCCCTGAATAACTCCTGCTTCAATGAGCTGCTCTGTTGTCATTCCTGATATCCAAAACTGGAGTTCTGGAATGGATACCCAGGATTATTTTGGGAATAGGAAGATGAAGAACTTTCTTCACACTTTCCCCCAAGCCCTTTGACTGTGAGAGTGCTGAGATCTCACCCTTGTGTTGCTGCTGCAGACAGGGGGGCTTTTCCTTGTGAGTCAGTGTTCAACCCACACTCACTCCCATGTGGCATTGGGGATCCTTTGAAGCTGCACATTGGGTGGGGACTCGAACATTTGGAATGGGGAAGGGTCAGGATGGGAGGTGGACCCTGTCCTCAAACTGTGGTGTGTGAGAGGGAACGTTTTAAAGTCATTTTTAATGGATTCAATTATTTTAGAGGTCTTTTCCACCCTTAGTGATTCTATGATTCTGTGACTCAAAGGTGGTGTGCCAGGAGCTTGGATAAACACAGAGCTGAGCATTTATTCATCCTTAAGTATTTCCTGGTATTTTTTAAAGCTGATGTCTCCCAGCTGCAGCAGCTGGTTCGAATCCAGGTGTGGGTATGGTGCCTCTGCAGTTTCAAACAGGTGAATGAAAAAACCCTGCAGAGATTCAGCCCCTGATGGTGGCACTGACACACATTTACACCATCCATTCACCAGGGCACAGCTACTTCATGTCTTCCTTTTGTGAGCTGATGGTTCCTTAAGCAGATTAAAGTTCATTCACAATATTATTGCATATGGTTTGGAAGAGTGGTTTTTTACTGTGAAAACCTGTAAAATGCAGAGATAATGTCACCTTGCCAAGTGTGTGGCCCTGGAAGGAGCTGCTGCCTCATGGTTCCATCTCCTGCATCATTAGCAGAGCTCAACAGCAGCTCTTGTCTGCTCTTAGAGAGGCTCTTACCACTACTAAGAGAAGCTGAATTACCATGGAGTGGTAATAAGATGCAGCATTTACTGTCTTTCATGATTTTATCTGAAGTTTCATCATCTTTTTTTTGTTGTTATCTTAGATCCTTAAGTAATACCATTATGTGAAAGGCATTCCCTTTCATGAGGCTAAAAACTGCAATGCAAATAAAGAAAGCCCTGAATATCCATCCTCTGGTTTTTGAAGCAGGTTCCTAAGAAGGGGCATTGACTTGTGGTAGGGCATTGACTTTTACACTTGAGACTGAAAACACTACAAAGTTTGTCAAGCTGTAAGAGCAGTGAAGGATCTCCTCATTGTGACCTTCTGGTGTCTGAAGGGAGCCAGCAAGAAAGATGGAGAGAGTTTATTTACAAAGACAAAGGGAAATGGCTTCAAATGGACATAGAATGGGTTTAGGTTGGATACAGAAATAAATTCTTCCCTGGGAGGGTGGGCAGGCCCTGGCACAGGGTGCCCAGAGCAGCTGGGGCTGCCCCTGGATCCCTGGCAGTGCCCAAGGCCAGGCTGGGCAGGGCTGGGAGCAGCCTGGGACAGTGGGAGGTGTCCCTGCCATGGCAGGCTGGGATAAGATGGTCTTTGAGGTCCCTTCCAACCCAAACCATTTCATGATTCTATGATCTCACCTAGGCAGAGATTCACACCTTGTGCATATTTGCCATTAGTTAAGCGAATTCCTTGTGTCATCCTCTATGTCCCTGTGTCCCACGTCTGGGACTGTGCCTGTGTTGCTGCTGTGGCCACAGCTGGGCTGTTCCTTCTCCCAAGGCCTGGTGACTCTGGGATCCCTCAGCAGTGTCACCCAGGGGGTGACAGAGGCAGGCACTCCATGTGTCTGGCATGAAAACATTCCCAGCCCTGATGGGAACCTCAGGGAGCTCCACATGCTCTGACAGGCTCTGGGGGTGTTTTCCTGGCTGGGTGTCAGTGCCTGGTCCTGCAGAGGGGGGAGGTGGATCTCCCTGACCCCAGCAGGGCTGCAGTGCTCCCTGCCAGGGCTCAGCAGCTCTCCCTCCCTGCTCCCAGACTGTGCAGAGCCCCCCAAAGTGCAGCCAGGGGCAGGGACTGCTCATCCCTCCCCTTTGTCCCCCATGGTGAATGGGGGATTATCCTCTGCAGCAGCTGCTCGGGGGAGAAAGGATGTTGGGATGAAGTAATCAAATCCTGTCAGGGATTGCACCACGTTGGGAGTAAATCTACTGAATAAACACAGTGGAAGATTTTCATAGGACTGTTGTGCAGAGCCCCCTGCACCTTCCCCCTCCACACCCGCAGTGATGCTGCCAGGAGCAACTGCAGCTGCTCCCACCGGTGCTCAGTGTGGGCTCTGCCTCCTGGTGAATCTGGAGTAACCACACAAACCATTCCCTTGAAGGTTTTGGATGCTTTGGCAGCTGAGTTGGCAGTGTTGAGATGAAAGGGCTGCCTGGAGCACCCTGTGTTATCAGAGCATCCCTGTGAAATGCTTCCACTTGTTTCAGGGAATCTTAGCAGCTCCTTGCCTTTGAACAAGAGCAATTCTTTTTTTCTTTGTGGTTTCTTGAGGTAATTTTGGGCTCCAGCATAACTGCTCCCATCCAATGTCTTCTGGGCAAAGATGGTTATAAAATTGTGGTAGAGCACATTGGCTTGTAGCTGTTAGAAAGATTTGGCTGTATGGATCTGATCTGGGATGCAGCAAGAGCCTACAGCAGAGATTGCTGCTGTTCTTCATCAGGAGTCTGTGGGTAGGGAGATGACAAACTCAATTACAAAAGCACAATTATCTGGGTTATTCAAGATGAGAAAAACCAGCCCTGAGCATCAGGTGAGATGTCCAGGCCACTGACAGCCCCAGCAGCAGCAGAGGAGGTTCTGTGTTAGCACCAGGGAGAGTGAAATATCCATGAACAGCCCCAGCTCTAAGTGCACTGGGATGGCTCAGGGCAGTGACCTGTGGGCAGCTCAATAGATATTTTAGTTCACTGCACCAAAACTGTCCAAATAGATGTAAATAATTAAAATCTGAATAAAATCTCAGAGCCTGGAATAGAAACCAGAGCTGTTCAGAGCAGCTGCTCAAGCTCTGAGGAGCAGCCTGTGCTCCTTGGGCTCCATCCCCTAAAAGCAGCTGAAATCAGGGTTTGTGGGTGCCCAGGGGATGCTCACACATGGAAAGGGCACAGTGTGAGAGCAGGGCTGGGATTGCCTTGGAGGAAATGGTGAGGACATCAGAGGGACCAAGATTAATGCTAGAAATACCTGCTGGAGTAATCACAGGGTGCCCAGAGCAGCTGGGGCTGCCCCTGCATCCCTGGCAGTGCCCAAGGCCAGGCTGGGCAGGGCTGGGAGCAGCCTGGGACAGTGGGAGGTGTCCCTGCCATGGCAGGGGTGGCCCTGGATGGGCTTTGAGACCCCTTCCAACCCAGCCCACTCTGTGATTCTGTGATCTTCTCCCCATGCATAGCTCTGTGGCCTAATCTTGATTTTGCTGTGCTCTGTCTCTATGGAACACCATAATAACCCTATTTCCAAGCACTTTATTATTTTTTCTGAGGTTTTTTTTTTTTTTTGTGCAACAAAGATAGGCTTTTGGTCTGTACTTTGCAGAACCATTTAATGTTGTTTGTTTTTAATCTGTTGTGTGATTAAAATAGATTAATGTTGTAGTAGCATAAAAACCCTCAGGGGGTTTTGTTCTCTTTGTAAATATTCTCTAGGATCTCTTCTGTCTTCTAAACTGTGTGTAGGGAGAGTGTTTAATGGGACCTGGGGAGAAAAGAGACACATCTTAAACTTAACATAAGAATTTAATTTTTAATAAGTTTCATTTGGGGTTAGAGTATTCATATTGGAGTGGAAATTAAAGTGTCTAAATGCTTTGTGTGTAAGCTGTTGGAAAATCTTTAAAGAGACATTCAGGGGAAAATCTTCCTTTCCTTTTTTATCTGATCTTAAAAATACAAAATTAGAGAAGCCAGTGCTTGATGTCATGCACTGATATTTAACCTGGTTTTGCTTTGAGCTGTCTTTGGGTGATACAGGGAGGGTTTGTGTGCAGGGAGTGGCGTGTCCTGCCCTCCTCCTGCAGGTCCTGCTGCTCCTGTGACCCAGGGCTGGGTCTCTGCAGGGCTGTGCTGCCCACAGGGGCTGGCACAGCAGTCAGGAGCCTGGCAGTGTCCCTGGCTGTGTGCAGCAGAGCAGAGCTGAGCCAGGCTGGGTGTGCCACTGGGTGTTTTACCAGGGTCCAGCAAAGGGCCTGTGATCTCTCCAGGCTTGTGGGTGAAAAGGGTGAAAATAAGAGCAGTTGCTTCATAAATGTGCTCTGGTCTTTAGCTGGGAGCAACACTTTGCTGTTTTATTCCAGCTTAGGGAGGTTTTTATTTTGTGTGTGCTGAGAGCAGCTCTAATCCTGGCAGCCTGGAGAGGAGGGGAAGCTGGGCTGCAGGCAGCTCCTGCCTGGTGTGCTTTGGGCTCTGCCAGGCCACAGTCACACCTGAGGGGAGATCACCTCTCCACCAGCACAGCTGCACACCGGGCTGCCCTTGCAGAGGCCATGGTTTGGGATGAGAGGTGTTTGCTCCATCCCTCCCCTCTGTGGGGCTGTCTCTGGTGGCCATGGCCTGCTGCAGAGGCCCCAGCACGGTCAGTGTGGGTGGATCCATCACCCCCAGCTCCCGTGGCTGAATCACAAGCTGAGCTGATTCTCTGCAGCTGTAACTTGCACAGGTGTGTCACGAGTCCTCCTGGAGTGGGGGATGGCACTCAGCAAACTCCAGCTGCAGCCACCAGCCCTGCTGCAGGCACATCCCCAGCCAGGCATTAGTTTAACACCCCGGATTTATCTTGGCACTGTGGGCTCTTTCTGTCTTCATGGGGAGGCATCAGGATATCCTCAGGCTCTTTGTAGGATTAAGACCTTCCCATGGCATTGTGACAAGGAGGAAATTTAAGCAACGAGAGTGTTTAACTTAGAGCTAATCTGGTCCTTGTGAGGGAGGGGGATTAGACTGCTAAATTCTCCTGCTGGGCAGGTTTGTGCCATGGTGGCACCAGGGGAAGAAACCTCTGTGGAGAAGGAGCTCCACCCTGATGGTGTGTGGAGCTGGGAGGAGGAAAGAGAGGGATTTTGAGTCCAGGAATGAGATGTGAAATGGCCCTAGAGTTGTTCTGTCCTGAAGGAAGAAGGGAGGGAATGGATGGAGAGGAGGGGGCAGGCACTGGGCTTTGCTGGGGTCCCTATGAGTGCCCAAAGCTGAGCAGTGCCAGCAGAGTCCTTCCTCACAGGGAGCCACAGGAGAGCTGGAGAGGGACTGGGGACAAGGGATGGAGGGACAGGACACAGGGAATGGCTCCCAGTGCCAGAGGACAGGGATGGATGGGATATTGGGAATTGGGAATTGTTCCCTGTGAGGGTGGGCAGGCCCTGGCACAGGGTGCCCAGAGCAGCTGGGGCTGCCCCTGGATCCCTGGCAGTGCCCAAGGCCAGGCTGGACAGGGCTGGGAGCAGCCTGGGACAGTGGGAGGTGTCCCTGCCATGGCAGGGGTGGCACTGGGTGGGCTTTGATGTTCCTTCCAATCCAAATCATTCCATGATTCTGTGATCTCCTCCTGTACTTATTTCCTGGGCCACAGATTTGTCTCTCCTAAACCTAAACCCTTCTGTTCATCTCTAAACTAATTTTGTGTCTAGAGTTAGTTTTTCAGCCTTGCTTGAAGAAGAGTAACTTGGAGAAAGCACTTCGTGTTTTCATCACCTCACCCCTCCTGAGGAAAAGCTGTTAAACGTTTTCAGCAGTTTCCAGTAAAACTGGTGGTAGCTGGTAAACGTTAAATAGGAATTTTCTTTCCCCTGGGAGTCAAAAACAAACTTTAGGAAGCTGGAAGTGAGTGCTGGAGAGCTTCCAACACAAATGTCAGGCTTGGCATCTCCCGGGAGCAGGAGGGGTTGGATCCCTCCAGACGTGGAGGGTGAGGGGCAGTGTGGGTCCTGACCTGCAGCCTGAACCATTTGCTTGTGCTGCCCTCCCTCCTTCCCCCAGAATCAGTTTGACAACCTTGTCTTGATGATAATTAAAATAAATCCTCCCCACAGGGGCAGTGGCCACAGTTGTGTACGTGTGTACCTGTGCACAAGTGTGCAGGTATGTGCACACACCTGTGGGATAAACGTGTGTCTCACACTGGGTTGATCTGTTGAATGGAGCCACAATAGTTTCTTATGGGCCCACATGATTTTCTGTGTATTTTCTGTGTATTTATATTGATTTTTTTTGTACTTGTATTGATTTTCTGTGTATTTATATTGATTTTTGTGTATTTACATTGATTTTCTGTGTATTTATATTGATTTTTGTGTGTTTACATTGATTTTCTGTGTACTTACTTTGTTGCACTAGAGATCAGTACAGTTTCAGCCTCCTGCATGTTGTGGAAGGATTATACATGATTTGATGTATCAGTGCTTGTCAGGGCCCCATGGCAAAGCAGGTACATGAGCTTGGGACATGATTATTGAATGCTTATGGCTGTCAGCTTCACAGGAAAGGGCAAAAACCCAGCGAGGTACTTCTCAAACATCTCAAACACAACAGGGAGTAGTGCAAGGAAATAAATTATTTTATCTTACATTTACTTACTCAAATGCTTTCTTTGAACCACAGTGAGGAGTTCTGGCATTCTGCCAAGCTTGAATTTGACCTTTTTTAAAAATCCTTATTGTTATTCTCATGAAATGAATACAGAGAGGCCTTAAGCAGGACCTGATTCTTGTTTTACACCAGCCCCTGCCCTGGCAAGCTCATCATCTAAATCCTGGAAAAGGAAACAGGGCCAAGCACTGACCTAACTGCATCTTGAGGGAGCTGGAGCAGAACTTTAATCTTCTAGTCTAGTGCACTGTCCCTGAATCACGGTGATTTTCCATAGTTCACATCATTTTCCCTCTATATTTGAAGATGTTGCAAGATGAGTTTGCCCAACACATCCTCGAGGGTTATTGCTAAAAGCTCCTCATAGCCTTGCAAGAAGGATGTGTTTGGGCATATCTATTACCTATTAAACCTGGTGAAATAGTGCAGCTTTCCCATGTCATAACAAATCACACCCGTGCCAAAATAGCTGCAAACATTCTCTAGGACTTAATGAGCTCCTGCTGGTTCACAGTGGTCCAAACAAGTTGTTATTGTGGCTGTTAGAGAGTGCAGAGTTATATTATTGAAACAGTCTCATAAAAAGACAAGATGGGTGTCAGGGAAGCCAGTCCCACACTGCAGGGAGGTGTGGGGGCACTTTTCCCCCGTGGTAATGCAGTTTATAGATGTGTAATCTTCTGTAATTCTGGCATGATTAAACAGAAGGTGTCTTTCTTCCTGAAGTTCTTTAAGCTGTAAGAGAGGACAAAATAAAGAGAGGGAAATATTTCATATTTACATTATGCTTAAAGCAGCCCTGGATCCCAAAATGAAGCAAAAGAGGGAATTTGAGGAGCTGAAGTCCACTCTGACTTTCAAGAGCTTCTCTCAAAGAAGCTTCCACACACTGTCATAAAAATGTCAGTGTGAAATATCTGAGCAAGAGCAAATTGAACAATCTGGTGATTCTAGTGCCTTCATCTGGAGTTTCATGCCTGCAAGGGTGTGCAAAAGTCAATAAGTGGAATTGGAGGTTATTGATTATTTCACTGGGCTGCTGTTGAAACATCATATGTGCTTGATTTGGTCTTCAAGCACCCGGTAAATGCTTGGGTTTAGTTTTACCTCCCTTTGTGAAAAGAATTGAAAATACTATAAAACTGAAAGTGTCTGCAGTTTTTTCCCCCAGTTTTGAAGTATTTTTCTTAAACTTAAATAAATGTTATTTGTCAAGGTTCCTCTCACTCCAAGATGGAGATTTCATGCCACAGGTGGGGGCTATGCATAATTTATAAGGGATTGAACTTTGTGTTGGACACTGCCACCTGCAGCCCCATGGAGTCTAGGATGTCTGGATTAGATGTCTCCTCTTCCCTCTGCTTCTTGGAAACCAAAACTATTACAGAAATGCCTTTTTACTTTTAAGCTGAGAGAGAGTAGGTTTAGGTGGGATACAGGGAAGGAATTGTTCCCTGTGAGGGTGGGCAGGCCCTGGCGCAGGGTGCCCAGAGCAGCTGGGGCTGCCCCTGGATCCCTGGCAGTGCCCAAGGCCAGCCTGGACATTGGGAGTACCCTGGGACAGTGGGAGGTGTCCCTGCCATGGCAGGGGTGGCACTAGATGGGCTTTAAGGTCCTTCCAACCCAAACCATTCCATGGTTCTGTGACCCAGAGTGCTGTAGGCCAAGCTGAGTACAGAGAGGAGTCAGTCTGTCCTTGGCAGTGTGGGGGGACAGAGGCAGCTCCCTTAGCTGGGAGCACAGTTTTGGAGGACAGAGGCAGCTCCCTTTGCTCCAGCTCTGCAATCCCCTGCTCTGTGCCCTGATGGGCCTGGGAGCTCAGCACAAGCTGCAGCGCTCCCAGGGAGGGATGTGTGCCCTGAGGAAAGGTCTTGGAAAGGATCAACAGAGAGGGGAAAAATAAAATGAAATGTGGGTTGTTCAGCTGTTGAGGTGAAAATGAAAGTTGAGCAATAGAATCTCTCTCGACAGGTTACCTGTGCTGAGTGGGAGAGACTGGGATATTGCATTCCAGGCCAGCTCTGCAGAGCATGGATCCAGAGGAGGGGCTGGGAGATTCTCTGGTTGGGAGATTTTCTCCTTCCCTCTCCACACCAGTCACCCTGACACAGTGGGAATTCCTGGTGGGCAGTTTTGCAACCTTCAGGCCGCTCATTCCTTGCTGGAAAGGCTGAGGGAGCTGGGGCTGCTCAGGCTGCAGAGGAGCCCCAGCTGAGAGGGGCCCTCAGCCCTGGGTGTCCCTGTGTGCAGGGAGGGGCAGAGCAGGGCCCAGGCTCGGCTCCAGGCCCAGCAGTGGCACCAGAGCCATGGGCAGGGCCTGAGCCCAGCACTGCCCCTGCCCAGGAGGCACAACTTGTGCCCTGGGCAGTGCCCAGCTCTGAGCAGGCTGCCCAGGGAGGGGCTGGAGTCTCCCTCAGCGGGGATCCTGCAGAGCCCTGTGCACACAATGCTGTGCCCTGTGCTCTGGGATGGCCCTGCCTGAGCAGGGAGGTGCCACCAGGGACCCTCTGGGCCCCCTCCCAGCCTGACCCAGCCAGGAGTGCTGGCACACAGCTGGCACAATGTGCCATCCTGGCCTGGGGACCACCCCCAGCTGCAGGACACTCAGTGCCCCAGTCTGGCTGCCAGCAGGGAGGTTTGGGGGCACCTTTAATGCCCTGACTGGAAGATCCGGAGCGGGTCCATCCCCAAGGCCTGGCAGTGCCACTGCACCAGCTGGGGCCTCTGAGCCCAGGTGTCAGTGTCACATCAATCCCCAGATCAAACAATCAGTGGCTGCCTAGTCAGGAGGTGACTCCCTTCACATCCAGTTGAATACGTGCATGACTTGAGGGAGGTCTGACCCTGAGCCGTGGTGGTTTAGGAGCTGCAGTGGGTGCTGCTGTGCAGGTGAGGACAGGAGCAGCTCTCCAGGCATTCCTTCCAGCAGCAGCTCTGTTGGAAGCCAGCTTTGCCAGGTTAGGCAAAGGATGCTTTTAGAAAAAGGGGAATGAAGAGGGCAGAGGTTACTTTGAATTCCAGCTGTTTCCCCAGAGCAGCTTATGAAACAGCCCCACATCAGGGCAAGGCAGGGCCAAGGGCTGGGGCCTCAAGCACTCGTCCACAGCACCACTGTTCAACAGGTTTTTTAAATTTTTCATGTAAAAGAAATTTTATGAAGTTAAATTGAAATATTCTGGCAAATATGTAGTGTGGGAATAAGGAGATGGGTTCTCATCTTCCTGCCTCACACATTCCAAGGAAGGTTCAGTTTGGATATTAGGAAAAAAATTCTTTACTGGAAGAGTGGGTAAACACTGGCAGAGGCTGCCCAGGGCGCTGGTGGGGTTCCCATCCCTGGAAAGGTTCAAAAGACCAGAGGATGCAGCACTTTGTGGTGTGGTTTAATGTGCATGGGGGTCAGAGGTTGGACTTGATGATCTCTCGAGGCCTTTTCCAACTTTAATGGTTCAGTGATTCTATAAAAGGAAGAAAAGGAAATTGTAAGTTGAGTTGTAGAGCTCCCTGGTGGAAGGTAATGTTAAGGTAGAGAGCTTAGGAGGGTTCAGAGGATTATTAGATGTTTACAGAAATAATAAAAGTTATCACAGTTGTGCCAGGTGGAATATCAGTTTGCCAGAGGAAGAAGCCCTCAAGGTTCCTCATGTGAACCAGCCTCGTGGTGGGAGGGCTTGAGAGGTTTCCTTGTGTGTGGGCTGGGGCTGAGTGAGAGGCTCCTGTTGTCCCACTGCATCTGCAGCTGGCAGGAGTGAGGAGCAAATCCCAGATGGAATGAACCACTGATGCTCTGCACCACTTGTGAGCTCTGGTTTCTGCTATAGTGTGGTGGGTTTGCTGTACTGACACCCATGGGTGCCTTCTGCAGAGAGAGCAGGAAGGTGAGGCACTGCTGGTGAATGGTACCAATTGTTAATAAGGAGCCCTTGCTCTCAGTGCTGCCAGGTGGGGCTGGCAGGGTGAGACCCCAGTTCCTTCCCAGTGCTGAGGGTGCAGTGGGGCCCTGGGGCCGGGCAGGGGTGAGCCACTCACCCTAAATGTCCCAGCTGACAGCTGAGCAAACTTCAGAGCTCCCAGCTGAGGGTGGTGATACTGGCTCTGAGGATTAGCACAGCAGGTAGCTGTGCTGGCACAGGGCAGGGTTTGGGCTGAGGGATAAGTACACATTCTTTTATTATTGCAGCTAATGGGAATCTGCCAGCCTTTGAGGCACAGAAAGGCTCACTGGCCACCTGTGAGCTAATCACAAAGATTTGCCTCATTCTGTATTGCAGCTCACTTGGAGCCTGTAATCTAATTTCCAAACAGAGATGAGAAGAGTGAACAATTCATTTTCTGCTGTACACGGCTGTGCTGGTAAACTTTTAATCCTTTTAGAATTACAGTTCCCTGTCACATGGAGGCAACACCACACAGTCCTGCTCGTGAGGCTGGAGGCTTTGGATTCACCATTGCTGGATAATAATTAGCCTCAGCAGCAAGGCACAACATGAATCAAAATTAGAGTGAGGAGCACAGGATATTTTTCAAACACCATTATGAATCATACACAGGCTAATGAATCCAGTTTGGATAGAAAATCCCCACGTTTGGGGCCATCCTCAGCCTCAGCCATCACACCCTGATGTTGGTGTCCTCTTGCATGTGGGACACTGCTGTGCCAGTCCTGTGTCCTGCCAGCCCATTAACCACATCCCAGGGACACTGTGGGGCACATCTGACTTTAATCTTCATTGCTTGCCTTTTGTTGTGGATATTTGGGTTCTGAGTGAGGCTCTGAGCTGAGCTGAGATGCTGTGTTGGCTGTGAGCCCAGTGCTCATTCCTGCTGCTGTTTAGGATGTGCTCAGCCTCCCAGACAGCTCCACCTTCATAACAAAACCACCCTGCCCTCTGCCCTGCTGTGCTCACTCTGGACAGGTCAGCTGGTGTGTCCTGGAGGTGAGCACTGCTCCTGGTGGTGCAGAGGCTCCTTGGCAGGGTGTGTTTAGTGATCTGTGTGGGCAGGGCACAGAGCATCCACCACTCTGGGGTCAAACACCTCAGTTGGAGCTTCCCTCAAGGTGTCTGCCCCAGGAGTGAAGAGTGGCTCACAAGGACCATCACACTGGCTTTGTACCTTTGCATGAATTCTGCTTTCAGACAATTTGCAAAGAGCTGGGTGTTACTGGACACGTATAATTAACACATTTAATGTGACAATTTGTTGGCCAGAAACAATAAAATCCCATTTCTACACTTGCTGGTACAACCCAGACCAGAAGAATCCTTTCCTGGGCATTTGGAGCAGAGGGCTGGATGAGCCCTGGCACAGCTGCCCAGGGCAGAGTTGGAGTCACCAGCCCTGGAGGGAGTTCAAAGGTGTCCAGATCTGGCATGTGGGGACATGGGTTAGTGGTGGCCTTGGCAGGGTTGGACTCAATGATCTTAGAGAGCTTTTCTAACCCTGATGACTCCCTAATTCTCTAACATCAACCCTAATTCTAACATCATTTTTTTTTCTCTGCAGCATTGGAAACTCAAGGAAAATAGTGCCAAGCATGAGAACAGTGTAAAGTGACCCTGATGGGGGAGCTGGGATGTGGAAGCTCAGCAAAGTTTCCATGAGCTGAAATGGTTGTAATTGAAAATGGGAATTCTCATGGTCGTGCTGAGCTCCATCTTAGTGTTACCAAGTGGTTTTAAGCTCTGCTTATATTGGCATCATGCCTTTAAAATCAGAAATTCTTTGGCTGTAAAGAACAAATTCACAGAGGAGCCAGGGCAGTGTGGCTGGTGAGCTGGGGGTGTGACACCTCTCAGGGGGAATAGATGTGTTATTTTGCTGTATAAACATAACACACACATCCTTGTGGTCCTTGGTGTATTCAGCTGAGCTGTCAGGTTACATTTGATCAGTGTTCACAGGGTTATACCTTTCAGGCTGCTTTTGAAAGCTGGTTTTGTTCAAGCTCATTCAAGTAATCCTGTCGCACAAAGTGGGATGAGCAGATGTCATGGGCATTTCAGGAATATTGTGGATCTGTAGCCAAGGCAAATCAATCAGTAGGAGGGGCTATTGAGAAACTCAAGGTATTTTCCTCTCCTTGTCCTCTGATGAGGTTAACCCTATGCTGAGGTAATGTTCCTATTGATAATTGGAGAAAATTATCCAGCCTTGCAGTGTTTTCTGGTTTTAATTGATTACTGTCTTGTACTGTCACCTCATTTGTTCTAGACAGGTTTGAAGTGTGCTCCCACCCTTCTGCTCTGCCTATGGATGGGATACTGGGGAGAAATTCCACCCTGTGAGGGTGGGCAGGCCCTGGCACAGGGTGCCCAGAGCAGCTGGGGCTGCCCCTGGATCCCTGGCAGTGCCCAAGGCCAGGCTGGGCAGGGCTGGGAGCAGCCTGGGACAGTGGGAGGTGTCCCTGCCATGGCAGGGGTGGCACTGGATGGGCTTTAAGGTCCCTCCCAACTCAACCCATTTTGGGATTCTATAACTCTTGAGATTTAGGTGCATAAAAAGCCCCTGGTTTTTGCCACAGTTCCAGAGAATCCTGGCAGAAACTCCCAGGTGTTTGGGTCTAAAGCAGTTTTGAGCAGAGATCAGGAGCAGAGCTCGTGGTTGGGCAGGTGGGATTTGTGTCCTGGCTCCAAGGTTTGTGCAGCAGTTTGGGGAAAGCCTTGTGCTGGTGCTGGAGGGGTGGGAAGCACAGCCTGGCCTCACAAGGGCCTTCTGTGTCTGGGTGTGTTTTAAAAGGATTGCCATGACAAAACCTGTGAATGTCTTTGATTAAAATGCAGAACTGAAACAGGAAGGTGAAACTCTTTGATCACAAACCCATTATGAGTAAAGAATATTCCCCAGTGACTTTGTCAGCATCACTTCCCACCTGGGAAGTTTTCCAGCCCCTTTGGGAGCCCCTTCAGTCATCCCTCAGGACCTGGCTCTGGAATACTTTGGGGCTGTGTAGTTAATAATGTCATTTATTGATTCCCAGCTGGATGGATTAGGAAGTCAAGAGATTTTATTGGAAATAAACCTTGGGCTGTGTGTGTTGAAGCAGGATTGAGTTCTTGCAGGTTCTGTGAGGTTAAAGTGCCAGAATTCCTGACAGACAGGTGTTTTGGATATTCCCTTTCCTTCCCTCTAAAAACCTTTACTCCATTCCTTCATACTAAATCAAGAGGTGCTTTAAAAAAAATGAAATGAGTGCTGTCATATGCTCCCAGTGTACAGCTATAGGAGTTACATTTATGGAGTGTTCTCTTTAACAGCTGGATGAAATAAATGGTTTTATGTGCAGCACTGGAGAACTCTGCACTCTCAAATCAAGGCCAGAAGCAGCTCAATGACTGAAGAATTGTCAGCATCTTGTGCAATCCCACTAAGTGCTTCTTTTCATTGATCTGCAACTTCACTGTTGACAATTAAATCCCTTTCAGTGCAGAGGATAAACATTTTTAACAGGAGGTAGCAAAATCTTTTGTCCTGAATGATTTCCTTCTCTGTTTTATAATTAAGTACAAAGTGTGTCACCAGCCTTGCTGTTCACTTGTGCTAAATACCTGCTCACTGTGGAGTAATTGCTATCAGCAGATGACAGAGCTGCAAGGAGCTGTGCTTTCGAAGGCATGTTCTTCATTTGCATAATCAAATGCTTTGTTAGTGTCCTTGGAAATTAGGATGAAAGATGACTGTGTGCTAAAAATGAGAAATTGTTTTTAGCAAATTATGTGCATCCAGTACAACAGCTGAGCTGCTCTGGGGCCTGTTTGATGTGTGCTGGCTGCTGCAGCCACAGCCTCCTCCCTCTGGCAGGAGCAGCTCCTGGCACCTGCCTTCCCCATGCAGACACTGCACTGACCAACGTCTCATCAATATGAAATGGACAATCAGGGCTGCAGTCTAATTAATTATTTCAGGCCTTGTAAAGAGCTGGTGGTCTGTGGGGTAGATGCATTCCAGGACTCCAGAGTTTGTATGGGTTGTGACAGTTTGTACCAACTCCTTATTTATCCATGGTAAAGCTGGAGAAAATGGGTTTGAAAGATCTGGGTTTTTAACTTGCATTAAGAAGTCTGGAGAAAATTTGAGTTAGGCAGATAGATTGTGTCAAGAGTTCAACTTACCAAAGCAGTGAAAGAAAATTAATACTATTTTAAAATTAAATGATGGAATAAAATATTTATTTGGTGGGCTGAATGCTCAGTCACAAATATAATGCTGCAGAACACTGAAAGCTCCTAGAATTTTCCCACTTGTGCAGTAAGGACTTTGAGCTTAATCCTAAACTTTCCTCTCAGGAAAGTGGAAAATTTAGTGCTGGTTCTGAGTTGATCTCTGAAGTTGCCTGAGGCCAGGTGTGGAGGCTGAATCTGGATGCAGGCAGGAGGAGGAGTGAGAGGGTATGGTACAGCCTCATTTCTGGATGGCATCCAGACCTGGCTGTCTCACACCTGGACACAGAAAAGTTGGATGATTTTATGTTTGGGATAAAAGTTTGGCCACTGTGAGTTTGACATGGTCCTGCAGTGGTGTCCCTGAGGGCATTTCATTCCCCAGGGATGGTGCCCAGGGCACTTGGGACTGGCTGGGCTGGGGGTGGCCATGGCACACCCTGTGCTGGCTCTTGGCACCTCCTGAGCTCTTTGGTGCTCCTGGACCCATCTGCAAACGCCTTTGCCAGGCACAATGAGAGGGCTCTGCACTGATTCTCTGGGAATGTCACATCTGGCAAATTCCAACAGGGCCTTTTTGTCAGTGGAGAGCAGCTGGGCTGTTCCTGTGGCTGTGATGTTCCCAGTGGCCACCCCTGGCCAACCTTGGCCTCTTTGGGACCACACAGGTGGGACACAGGAGCCAGAACACAGAGTTTAGGTCAGATTTTAGTGCTTTGCATGTTAGGAAGAGAGCCAGTGATGGAAAGCTGCACATTGCCTGTATTTCTTACACAAATCCATGTCTCCAGAGGGAAATGTTTGCTGGCCCTCCCAGCTGCAGAGTCCCTCTGGGTCACCTGGGTTACCTACAGGTGTCCCCAGGGTGGCCTTGGCTGCTCCCTGGTGTGATGATAGTCACATACAGAGTAGGGTCACGTGGAGGGGACTGGAGTTCTGTGTATTTGAGTGAAAAACAGAGGAATTTGAGATTGAAGGCACATCGAAGGGCACAGGAATGGAAGATGTGGAAGCTGCATTTCCTGTCTGAGAATTGCCAGTGTTCCTCAGTCCTCAGCACCAGATTCTGGCTTTGTTCTTTTTTCAGTGGAAGACTGGCTGTTGGTGGATGCAATATCATCCCAGTGGAAAAAGGGGAGTCTGTGTCAGCATGGAAGTCACATCACAGTCACTGCTCTCCTGAAGCCCAGTGCAGTAATTCCAGTTTATCCAAAGCAGAGTGTGGAGACAGCCAGCAAATAAAGTTAGCTTGGAGCTTGCTTAGCTGTTGGGTGAAGATGAATTCCTCTGGTGATAAACAACCTCAGAAAGTTGGGTTGTCAGTGTCATAGTGACATTAAGGGGTTTTTCCCCCAGAGTTTTTGCACTGAGCCAGTCAGGGGAGGAAAAGAGCAATCTTGTCTGTGTGACCTTGAAGTGCTGTTGATGAGGACTGGAGCCCTCCTCATGAAACCTGTGATTGGTGGTGTTCATCACCGAGGGGGGATTTCAACTCCCCAAATAGATGCAGTGGGCTGGAGAATTGGTTCTGATTTATCCCTTATGGTTATCAGCAGGCAGGGCTGTGTGTGCTGGGACTCCTGCACAGCTGGGCTGGGCCACAGTGTGGGTGCACTGGTGTCACACAGGAGAGGCAGAACCCACGGGCACGGCTGCTGGGAGACTGGGAATAACATTTATCTTGCTGCAGGCTGCATCTCCCAAGGGCAGACTCACAGGGATGGCACTCAGGGCTGTGCAATGGGGATGTGAGCAGCAGCAGCAGGGAACACCCAGGAGACAGGGGCATCCCCAGCCCTTTTCTCGTGGGGAGGAGAAGCAGATCCCAGCACTGAGCTGTGCTGAACAAATGTGACACATGAGAGAGGCTGAAGAAAGGAAAGGATTTAATGAGTGCACTAAGAGCAAGGTGTTCCCTGAAGGTTTGGAAGTATCACCTCTGCAGGATTTCCAGACCACCTGCAAGAATCATGTAGTAGGGCATTGCTGGTGACAAGCCTGAGTCCTCAAAGCCATTGTGTAAAAAATCCCAACAAACCCAAAAACTTGTAACTCCTACAGCCATAGGGACTGGGAACAGCCATTGTGTAAAAAACCCCAATGAATCCAAAAACTTATAACTCCTATACCCATAAGGACTGGGAACACAGATCCACCTGTTCCTGAACAAACTGTTGCTCATTCTCTCCTCCTGGGGGACCTGCCTTGACATATGTGTGCATCACACTCTAACTTGTAATAATGTTTGATCAAAGAGGATTGATCCAATGAGTTAATGCAAGTAAAGTTTCCTTTACCTAGAACCTGCAGTTTATTGCAGTGGGATAGACCTTGGGCATATGGCAGAGTAATTGTTTTTATCTCTCTGGAGTCCCACTCTTGCCCTCATAATTATCCCATCCAAGTTGATGGAGGAGCCTCTCTGCCTGTTACAGATATTCCAGAAGTGAATAAAGAAGGTCCTCATCAAATAAGCCTGTTTACCTTTTCCCTCTCTTTCTTGCTTCATTTTTCTCCTCTTTACCTCCCTTTTGCCTCCATTTGTTCCCCCACTTCCTGTCTACAATCTATGAAAATCCTCTGCTATACCAGGCTGTTCACCCTTGCACTGGGTCTGTAAAACAGTGAGTGAGTCCTGGTGTGGTTTATTTTTGATCTGTTAATGAAATTAAACTCAGCTGATGCCATGCTTGTGACACACGGCTGCCAGGCTGCCTCCAGGGATGCGATGGTTGGCAAACATGTGCCCAAGCCATGGGCTGGCAGAGTTCACTCCCCATCCTTTGAATTTCACTCCTTTACTTCAGGGTTTGCACAAAGGAGCTGTCAACAATTTTCTCTGAATGGATGCACTTTCATTATGCATTTAGTCATTTTACTCCTTAAAACTGGCAGAAGAAGGAGTAAAGTTGTTTTTTCTTAGGGCTATTTAGAACACTGGACACTTCTTTTATTCTAAGCTTGTCCCAAGCCCTTCAAACCTTCCATGTTTCCTTTGGGCTGTGTTTCTGTGATTGCTGAAGGTGTAAGTCCAGTTGTTCCAAGCTGTTGTGCAATATGGCCCTAAATGGGTTCCTGATCCCCCACCTGCAAGGCAGCACCTTTCCCAGTCTTGGGTCAGCAACATTCCCCTGGATTTGTTCCAAGGGGTGCCATGGATCAGATCCGCACTGGCAGAAGGTCTGAGGAGCAGTTCCAATGGGAAAGTGCTGTGGAGCCCCAGTCAGCAAAACTCCAATGTACAGATGTTAAAATTATAATTATATTAATTATTATTAAAGAGTTGGGAAGTAGAAGTAAGTCACTCCATGATCAGCCAAACCAAAAAAGCTTGGGCTGGTGCTAGAGTGTGTTCTAAAGGTCAGATCCTGTGTCGTGGGGAAGGGTCTGGAGCCCCAGGAGCAGCTGAGGGAGCTGGGCAGGGGCTCAGCCTGGAGCAGAGGAGGCTCAGGGGGCCCTTGTGGCTCTGCACAGCTCCTGCCAGGAGGGCACAGCCGGGGGGGTCGGGCTGTGCTCCAGGGAACAGGGACAGGAGCAGAGGGAACGGCCTCAGGCTGGGCCAGGGCAGCCTCAGGGGGGACATCAGCAGGAATTTCCCCATGGAAAGGGGGCTCAGCGCTGGCACAGCTGCCCAGGGCAGTGGTTCAGTCAACAACCATGGAAGTGTTCAAAAACCATGTGGATGTGGGACTTGAGGACATGATTTAGTGGTGAACATGGTGAGGGATTGGACTTGGCGGTCTCAAAGATCTTTTCCAACGTTGACCATTCAGTGAGAAGCGCGGAGCTCCTGTGGTGGTGGCTCCCGCAGAGGGTCAGTTCCCTCAGCTTGTTCCCACACTGGGGGATTATGATGAGTAACAACAATGGAGAACAGCAGTGCTAAACAGGGTCTGTCTTCTCTGGCATGTGTTTTATTTGAAGAGAGTTACTGGGCCAGGTAGATTTGATTCCGTTTCACGTTCGCCTGGAGGGTTCTTGATGGAAAGTCAATGGAGCTGCCCACTCAGAGTGTGAGTGGCTCAGCAGTGGCTTTGGCTTGGTCTGTCTGTGTCACGTTTAACCATTTTCTCTCTCCGTTGTTGTTGTTGCAGATAAAGAGGTGGGAGTTGGTGCACTTGCTGACAATGACGACTCTGGTGCTAGGGGCCCAGCCGTCCCCAAAATATCAGGACTAGAAAGGAGCCAAGAGAAGAGCCAGGACAGCAGCAAAGACCCAATACTTGAGCCTGTGGTGCCTAAAGACCCCCGTCCTCAGGTGACACCGCCGCCGCTGGAGCCGCCTCCCGAGGGCCGCTGCCCCAGCCCCGCGCTCGCCTCACGGCCCGAGGCTCCGGCCCCAGCGCCCGCCCCGGCCGTGCCGGTGCCCCCGGCCCCCGAGGAGCCCGGCCGCCCTCCTGCCGGCCAGCACTCCGGCCAGCACTCCGGCCAGCCCTGCGGCCCGCACTCCGGCCAGCCCTCCGGCCCGCCCCCGGCCGGCCCGCACCCGCCGCGGCCGCAGTCGCCGCTGCCGCCGGCGCACCCGGCCCTGCCCGCCGTGCAGCCCCATCCCCAGAGCCTCTCGCAGCCGCTCTCTGCCTACAACAGCAGCAGCTTGAGCCTCAACAGCTTAAGGTAGGTGCACAGAGAGGGGTCTGGGATGCTGGGCTGAGCCTGGAAGGGAATTGGGTAAAAAAGGGACAGCACAGCCCAGCCCACCCCATCCCTGGGAAATAAAGGGCACTTGGTGCATTTAACCTCAATTCATCCCCTGAGATGAGCCTGGATCACTCTCTGTGACACGGTGATCCCATAAACTGGGTATTTTAAGTTCATTTGCTTTGGATTTTTTTCCCTGCCGTACTTGGGTTTTTGAAGGGGATTCTACACACTGTAGCTCAGGGGAAGAAAAGCCCAGTTCCTGCACTGGGCTGCTCACTGGAGGCTGACAGTTTTGCCCTTCCATCCCTGTAAATACCTGTTTTCTCCAAGCACTGCCATGCCCCAGGGCAGGGAGCCCAGGAGCCCCTCGATGGAGGTGCAGCTGCTGACAGCCCAGCACCAGCAGTCACACACCAGGCATTTCCCAGCTCCATGTTTTCCTGCACTTCCGACACCTTGCAGGTTTCAGTGTTTCTCTCTCACCTGTCCACGGTGAGATCAGCCTCACCTTCTATCTGTGGATAACAGATGAGCACTGAGATCAAACACCATGTGCACAGGAGCCCATGATGTCCCTCTGAGTCAGGGATCTCAGGTTTCCCCTGCTCTAAGCTGGGTTGCCATTCTCCAAATCGAGCTCCCAGCAGGCAGGTGTGACCTTCAAGACCTGGGGAAGTAGCACTGTGGTTGCTTCATGGTTTGACTAAAGGCTGGGAGGTGTTTAAGACCTGGATTTATTTTTAACCAAGCTGGTATGTGCTTGTCTTTAAAAGTCACTACAATAGAAGAACGTTGTTACTTGAAATAAAGGCAAGGAGAATTAAGCCTTCCATGAATGTATTTTAAATACTCATCAGTAGAAAATGAAACCAGAAAATTTGCAAATAGTGTAATCACAAATACTTCATTTGTTGACTCGTCTCATCTCATTTTATTGTGAGGTAGAGAGGGACATTACCTGTACAATAAGCACAAACCTGTTGTTGCCTTCTCAACTTGATTTTGTATTTTCTGCAGTCTTTCATGTTAGTAATTAACTTTTAAAAAAAATAATTTATTAATGCAGTGATTTTGAGCTTCATTTGCCTGAAAACATGAAGCAGGAGCAGTGATGTAGAAAGGACCTGATAATTAAGTCATGAATGCACAGGGCTGATTACTCCTCTGTGCTGTTGTGGGACAATACCAACCTCTTGCAGCAAAGGAGAGCACGGCTCAGGTGTGTGGGGACCACAGGAAGGAAAAGAGACCAGAGCAGGTGTTGGAGAAGGGGTAGGACTGGAAATGGTATCTGGGATTTGTGGTGCTGTGTTTGAGGTCAGGGGCTGCCGAGGCTGTGTGGTGTGTGCGGGCTGGGGCAGTTCTCTCCCCTGACAGCTCCTCCTCTCGTTGGCAGCAGCAGCAGGAGCAGCACCCCCGCCAAGAGCCAGGCGCCGCCCCCGCACATCTCGCACCACCCGTCGGCGTCGCCGTTCCCGCTGTCCCTGGCCAGCCCCAGCCCCCTGCACAGCTTCCCGCCCGCCCTGCAGCCCCCCGCACACCCACACCACCCCAATATGTTCGCCCCTCCCACGGCTCTGCCCCCGCCACCCCCGCTGACCTCAGGGACGCTGCAGGTTCCAGGACACCCAGCTGGGAGCACTTACTCAGGTGAGAGCCGTGAGGGATGCTCAGCTCTGGGTTTGGTCAGAATAAAAACCAAATTTGGGGTTTGGGCCTTGTGGTGGGGAGAGGCTGCTGAACACAGTGATGGCAAAGCCAAGCACACACCTAGGCACAGCCAGGGACTTGCCCTCTGCCCCAGGAGTCACTGCTTTGGGAAGGCCGTGGTTCTCCCTGGTTTGTTTTGTTCAACCCACAGTGAAATCACAGCTGAGTTCATGAGGTGCCCACACAGAATCTGTGCCCCCCATAGCAAAGGTCTTCATGCAGCGCTGGGCTCAGGTGTGTTCAGAAAGTTTGGGTTGGAGGGACCTTAAAGCCCATCCAGTGCCACCCCTGCCATGGCAGGGATGCCTTCTACTGGTCCAGGCTGCTCCAAAGCCCATCCAGCCTGGCCTTGGGCACTGCCAGGGATCCAGGGGCAGCCCCAGCTGCTCTGGGCACCCTGTGCCAGGGCCTGACCAGGTTACTGAGGGGAAGAAAATGGAGCACTTGTGTAGTGTCATTTTGTGTCCATGCACCAGGATGCTCCTGTGAGCAGCAGCCCCTTGTTTGATCACTCCAGCTTGCTTGTCCACCCTCACCTATCCAGGACTGTGTCCATGTCCATAAACCCTCAGAGAAATGGGAAAACAGGCTTGGTGAGAGAGGAAATGGAAACTTTGTAATGTCTCAGGCCTTTGGGATCTGAAGGAAGACCTGAGGAGGCTTTTTTACCCTGTCATGATTATCCACAGACAGCAAAGGAAGTGGCACAAGGCCTGGAAAAGCTTGGGGGAGTTGTTTTATTGTTTGTTTTCCCCTGCACTCAGCACTGGTGAGGCCACACCTGCAGTGCTGTGTCCACTTTGGGCTCCCCAATTTAGGAAGGACATGGAGGGGCTGGAGCATGTCCAGAGAAGGACAGCAAGGCTGGTGAGGGGTCTGGAGCACAAATCCTGTGAGGAGGGGCTGAGGGAGCTGGGGTTATTTATCTTGGAGAGGAGGAGGCTCAGGGCAGACCTCATCACTCTCTATAACTCCCTGACAGGAGGGTGCAGCCAGAGGGGTCAGGCTCTGCTCCCAGGGAACAGCAACAGGATGAGAGCACCCAGCCTTCAGCTGCACCAGGGGAAGTTTAGGCTGGACATCAGAAAAAAGAAATCTTCACAAAAACAGTGATTAGGCATTGGAAGGGGCTGCCCAGGGAGGTGGAGGAGTCTCTGTCCCTGGAGGTGTTACTAAAGGACTGGATGTGGCACTCAGTGCCATGGTGAGTGCCAGGCTGCTGTTGGGTCACAGGTTGGACTCGATGATCTCCAAGGTCATTTCCAAGCCCATTACCTCTGTCCCTCTGTGCTTCTGTGTTTCAGAGCAAGACCTCCTGCGGCAGGAGCTGAACACGCGGTTCCTGGCCTCGCAGAGCGCCGACCGCGGCGCCTCGCTGGGCCCGCCGCCCTACCTGAGGACAGAGTTCCACCAGCACCAGCACCAGCACCAGCACACACACCAACACACCCACCAGCACACCTTCACACCCTTCCCACACGCCATCCCTCCCACTGCCATCATGCCGACGCCAGCACCGCCCATGGTGCGTACCCCAGGCAGAAATGTGAGGATAAGTAGAGCACAACTCTATTCTTTATTACAAAAGTATTGTGGAGAATTTGCCAGGTTGTGGGGAAGGGCTCCTGTGCTGCCCAGGGATGTCTGGGCAGGAGAGGCAGGGCTGTCCCTCTGTCACAGTGTGAGGTTCAGGTGGCAGCACAGGACTGAGGGACGAGGCTCTGGCCAGTCCTGCTTGGAGTGTTTGCTCTGGGGCCTCCTCCTTTGTCCTGTCCCAAAAAGATCCTGATTTACTTTGAAGAGAGAAAAAATCCCGAACAGTTTCATTGGAAACTAATTTTCTGCATATTTTTTCCTTTCTGTTGGTTTCCAAATAATAGAGAAGTTGTCTTCTATTTTGCCAACAGAAGTAAAGCAAGGAAATATAAAGTAACTAGTTTGTGCTTTGATCCCTTTGCAGTTTGACAAATATCCTACAAAAGTTGACCCCTTCTACCGTCACAGTGTGAGTTTTATTGCTCTGTTTCCAACTGACTTCACTGCTTTTCTGTGGTGGGTTGGGATCACCACTCAATCAATGGCACAGTGTCAAATCTCTCCCTAATCATCACTCCAGGATTTACCATTACCGTCCTTGGTTGCTTTGGCTTTTGAAGGCTTGCATTCGTGGTGCTTGTTTCTGATAAAGATGCAGTATCAGCTTTTCCAATCAAAAGATCTCTTGCTCACACACCATTTGGATGCAGGTTTGATGTGAAAAGATGAGACAGAAGGGCTGACTGTTCCATGAAGCAGGAGAGAGCAGTGATTCCATCACAGTGTTTCAGTTGTGCCACAAACCCTTGGGCTGATATTTTTGCTAAGGAACTTAAAATGAACTGACAAACTATCAGACAAATCCTTCAGGGATAGATAATCTAATAGTTTTCCCAATCTATCATATTTTGTTTGATAAAATCTGAAAACCTGTCTTATTATTCAGGTTTCAAAGGCTCATCTGATCCACTGGGCTTGTTATGTTTTGAAAGCTCTGTGTGATGACAGCAACATGAATCCAACTATGCAATAGATGTGTTTACTTAAGCTACCAAAAATGTTACTTATTGAGATGAACTGATTTTTAAAATTCCAGTTATATGTAAAGTTTCTGCAGCTAAGGGTTTGAATCCACTGATTGGTTTGCTGCTGAGCTCTGGGTTGTATTTTCTTCATCCTATTGGCAGAGGCAGGTGTCTGGCAAGAGTTTCTTAATCCAAGAGCAATATTTTGATGAGAGAAGGAGTACTGCATCAGCACTCAGAAATCTGCAGAGCATTTGGCTTTATGTGTTGGTTTTGCTTAGAAGTGGAACTGGGCAAAAAAAACTGGTTAAGACAATGCTGTCTGGATTAAACACAGCCCCTGCTCACAGCCTGTCCTGCCCCTGAACAGTCCTGTCCATGTCTGGCACTTCATTTGAGGAGCTGGGACTCAGTGTTTGCAGGCTCACAGCTGCAGGAGCACAGGGCAGACATTGCCACCTCCCCTCCAAAGGGCACTGCTGCTCACCTGCACCAGTGTTCAGCTGCACTCTGCTTTGCTGAGCTTCACAGGGCTCCAGGAGATTGGCATCAGTGGGGCCTGTGGATCCCAGCAGGAGCACAGAATTGGGAGAGAGTACATGGATTTTAGACAAATCAAGCACAGAAGTTGGCAGTGTAGGATAGGAAGCCTTGCAGAAGTCTCCAGCTGTATCTGCTGTTCAAATTCAGTCAAATAATTTCAGAAATCTGGGAGTTACCTGGATTGCAAAGGTTATGGCCTCACCCCTCTAAGGTCAGGAGAGCTCCATGCTGTGCTCCCTTGGCCAAGGAGGGACCTGGTCTCTCCTGCCTTGCCTGGGGAGAGGTTTGTCCTTGGGAAGGGGCTGCCCTTGTGGGACAGCTGCTCCCAGGGGATGGCATGGTGTCTGTGACCCCAGAAAGGCCCCAGCTGGGAGTCCCCTGGTCCCTGCCCAGTGAGCCAGCCCAGCCCAGCCCAGCTGGGTGTCCCCTGGTCCCTGCCCAGTGAGCCAGCCCAGCTGGGTGTCTCCTGCTCCCTCCCTGTGAGCCAGCCCAGCCCAGCCCAGCCCAGCCCAGCCCAGCCCAGCCCAGCCCTGCTGGGTGTCCCCTGGTCCCTCCCTGTGAGCCAGCCCTGCCCAGCCCAGCCCAGCTGGGTGTCCCCTGGTCCTTCCCCTGGGACTGATCAAGGCACAGGGAATGGGAGCTGTCCCTTAGCTGGGCTGGGGCTCACCCACAGGGCAGGAGAAGTACAAATACTGCCAGAATGTGGCACTTCCACAGAGCTGTTCTAGGGACAAGAGCTCCCACTGTAGATCCACACCTGGAGCTCAGATACCTTAAAGCTGAGTGTGGGTGAACTTTGTAGGAGAACAGGGTCTGTTTGAGACTTGAAATCCATCTACTTTAGAACAGGGAGTGCAGCTCACACAGAAGCTAATGCTGAGTTTCAAATCAGTGTTATTTATTCTCTTTTAGCACAGTGAGGCTTTGCTTTCTCCTGCAGCTGCTGCCAGGTCTAGTTTAGCATCATATACACCTGGCCAAGGTGGTCACTGCATGTTTCCCCTGGGAAAGCTAGAAGGGAAAACTGCTGCTCAAAAGAGAAGGAATTCTTGGGAAGAAGGATGCATTTGACTATGAAATGTGAATTCTGAAAGCTGGAGGAATTTAACTGATACAAATTAATCATGGAGATAAACTATTTATATTTTATTAATAATTCTGACCTTGAGAAAGGTCACATTTAATTAACTTACCACTTGTTATAAAACTGAGGAAAGAATTCCTTATTATTAGTCATAGCCAATAGAATATGAAGTATTACATCTTTTGCCATCACTTAGAATTAGTCCATTACACAGAGAATTAAAGACAGAAGACACTGGAGAATTTCAAGCACATTTTACTCATTAAAAGTTACTGTAAATGAGGACAAATGTCTTTTAATGATTTCTCAAATGTCTACAGTTCAGTATCAACTAATCTCAAAATGTTTTCTGCATCATTGGATGGAGCAGGTCCAAATTAAATAGAATTAAAAACAACAGCAGCAACAGGAACAGAGGCTAAATATCAGGCTTTTAAACTGAGAAAATCTTCTGATACCTCTGAAATATTTTCTCAGCTTTCAGTAAATACAATATGGATAAATGACATGGCAAGATAAGCTAGTTGAAGGAAAAATGATGAAGAAAAGCACAAGTGTGTGCCTGGCATATCCAAATCCATCACAACTCTGTGGTACTGATTTACTCTGGGATGGGATTTGCTCCACCCCTCCTGTCCAGTCTTTGACTTTGCCCAGTCCTGCTTCTGTTCAATTGGCCATTAACTCATTTCTTTTGATCTTAAAAGTAGCACACAGTAGTTTGACTTTGCTCAGCTGTGATCAGAGGGGAATTGGTCTCAGCCAGAGAACCCTGTTAGGTTTTAGGATGGCAATTTCAGTGGAGCTGGATCCTCTCCTAGATCCACCCCTTCCTACATCCATCCCTTCTAGATCCATCCCTTCCTAAATCCATCTCCTCCTAGATCCATCCCTTCTAGATCCATCCTTTCCTAGATCCATCTCCTCCTAGATCCATCCCTTCTAGATCCATCCCCTCCTACATCCATCCCTTCTAGATCCATCCTTTCCTAGATCCATCCTTTCCTAGATCCATCCCCTCCTAGATCTGTCTCCTCCTAGATCCATCCCTTCCTAGATCCATCCTCTCCTAGATCCATCCTCTCCTAGATCCATCCCTTCTAGATCCAGCCCCTCCTAGATCCATCCTTTCCTAGATCCATCCCTTCTAGATCCAGCCCCTCCTAGATCCATCCCTTCTAGATCCAGCCCCTCCTAGATCCATCCTTTCCTAGATCCATCCCTTCTAGATCCATCCTTTTCTAGATCCGTCCCCTCCTAGATCCATCCCTCCTAGATCCACCCCTCCTAGATCCATCCCTTCCTAGATCCATCCTCTCCAAGATCCATCCTCTCCAAGATCCATCCTCTCCAAGATACATCCTCTCCTAGATCTATCCCCTCTGAGATCCAGAGGTTTCACACCAAGAATGGGTTTGGAGTGTGATATTTTGAATCCCTGACTCCCACCAGGAAGCAGTTTGCTGTGTGCTAGCAGCATTTTCATGGAACTGGGAGAGTTTTCTGTCCCAAGAAGAGCCCAAGGTTCACCAGCAGAGCACAGAGACAGAGGCAGATAGGGATGGGATGGTTTATCATGGAATCACAGAGTGGGTTGGGCTGGAAGGGATGTTAAAAACCATCTATCTCTTCCACCCCTGCCATGGCAGGGACACCTTCCTCTATCCCAGGCTGCTCCCAGCCCTGTCCAGCCTGGCCTTGGGCACTGCCAGGGATCCAGGGGCAGCCCCAGTTGCTCTGGGCACCCTGTGCCAGGGCCTGCCCACCCTCACAGGGAACAATTTATTTGTTTAATTTACCTGCTTGTTTCCCTTGTGTTTGTCTGCATTAGCACAGAGCAGCATCTCATTTGTCCCCAGATTCCCTTAGGACAGAGCCCTGGGCTCAGGGAGGTCAGTGGAGGTGGGCACTTTTTGTGCTGAGCATTCTGTCTTTACAAAAAACTCCCATCCATTTCTGGGAGGTTCTGCCTTAACATTTTGTTTAAATACTAATCTTTAGCAAATCAGATTGTCTGTCTGCTAATATTAGATGTGGCAGGATATCCTCTCAGACAGACTAATGAAGTAAGAATTGTGCATATTTTCCTCATTTCCTACAGATACCATTAAAATCCCAACCTACTAATGGAGTTTTAATGATACAATATCCTAGAACTCGTAAGGGTTTTTTCCACTTAAACAGGAGATTTCTGAGCCTCATTCAGCTCAGGATTCTTCCTTTTCTCTTGAAACAAGTCACAGACTGAAACCATTTAAAACCTCTCTCCAATTTAAAAATTAATAATTGAGGAGCAAATGTCTCCCTTATGCTGTGCTGGCCCGAGGCAGGTGCAGGTTGCTGGCTGTCTGATTTTGGAACTGCTTTTAAGCTCTAAACCTCATGACATCTGTGAACATCCCATCGACTGCTTTAACTAACATTGTTGCAATGAAATCACTTCAGTGCTTCTCAGTTTTCTCCATGTAACATTTTCCTACTATTCTGCAGGAATGCTCTCTGTGTCCTCCTCAGCTGCCTGTGCTGCTGTGACCCAGTGTTGATGTTCTTCTCTTTCTGTTGCAGCTGTTTCACTCCTATCCTCCAGCTGTATCAGGTATTCCTCCCATGATCCCTCCCACCGGCCCCTTTGGCTCGCTGCAAGGAGCTTTCCAACCCAAGGTAAGGCAGGAATTACCTGGCACTGCTCAGGGCAGGGCTGGGCTCAGCACAGGGTTCACATCCTGGACAGGCTGAGCTCTCAGAAGCTTCTCTCTGAAGCTACAGCTTCATTCCACAGGGAACAATTCTTTTTTTTCCAGATTTACCACAAAGAGAAGATATTTCTCATTAGGTTCAGATGCATCTACAAACATTTTTTTAATTCTTTATATAAAGGCATGGTTAACTTTAGAAGCAATATAATTAGTTCTGAGATAGTATGCATTAATGAAAGGTCATGTAATAATCAGGATTTTAAGAAATGGTGCTCATTCTTGTTTACTCATTTCCATAATTACCTCCCAGCTCCAGCACAGTGCAGAACACTGATTTGCTGTCCTCATGGGTGATGACTGGGGGAGAGAAGTGTGGAGAGTTAAGGGCTTTTCTCTTTTGTTTTTTTGGAGTCACTCTATTTATCAGTGGGAAGAAGTCAGTCTGTAGTCTTTGCAGCTAAAGACTGAAATCAGGAGTGGAATTTCTGCAGAGGAGACACCTTCTTCCTTAAATTGGCCCATCCACTCTAATGACTGAATATGTAAATTGCAGTTCATTAGTGAGATTCTTGTCTGTATGGTAATCAGACTGTTAACAACTCTCTTACTTAATTGTCAGTTATGCTGGAGCTGATTTCTATTTTCTTCACTTTGACATAGGAACAAGCTCTGTCTAAATGTAGGGGGGTTGGGTTGGTTTGTTTTTTTTTTTTTTTTTGTTTGGGGTTTTTTTCCCCACACAAAACTGCATTGTATTAACTGACTATTAATATTCAAATAATGGGAAGGGATTTAATTTTTTCCAAGTGGATGTTTCCTGATGCCCATATTGTGGCAGTTCCTGTGGATGGAGTGGAGGTCCTGGTGCAGTGTTGCTCTGTGCTGAGTGTATCACTGATAATCAGCAGAGCAGGGGCTGGGTCCTCCACATGCTGCTTTTGATGCTGTGTCATAAATGTGTTCCTAATCAGGTTTTTCACATTAGAAGCTTTTCCAGTTTCACCAGTCACTGTTCCCTCAGTGGTTTTGATTAAAGTAATGGGAAGCTGGTGGATAATCAAAGTGTGGATATGGAGATGATAATACTCATATTACTGAGTGGATTATAATGGTTCTCCTTTCCTTTATAAAAAGTTTATCTCCATTGCTTGGACAATGTAATGATAAAGAACTATTATTTTGCACATTCTGTTGCTTGTAGGCATTGTTACTGGTGTGCAGCTCATTAATGTTGTCTCTCCTTGTGGAATTTCCAGACTTCCAATCCTATTGATGTTGCAGCCAGACCTGGAACGGTCCCACATACCCTTCTACAGAAGGATCCACGGGTCTGTAAAAACTGTTTTCTTTTTTTCAAGTAAATGTGTTCCTCCTGAAAACCTTGAATGCTGGGGCTGCCATCTTGAGAAAGTCCAAATTGACACCCTTAAAGCCAAAGCTGTCTGAGCTGTTTCACCAGGGAGGGCTGCAGAAATTCTGTGGGAACATTTCAAACAGCCCTGTGCAGTGGCAGAGCTCTGTCCTTGCTGGCAGCTCTCTCCTCCCAGGCCCAGGGGTAAAGGCATAAAAGTCCAACTCAGTGCAGAAAATGTACAAACCTCCCTAAGATTTGTGTTTGTACTCTGTAATTGTTTTTAATGTGGGTAATGACAGCTATTCCCTGGGTTACTGTAGCATTGATTGCCCCAGTGAAATACGGATGCACTTTATTGATCATTTGGTGCCTCTGGATTTCTGAGTTCCAGGGGATGTGAACAGCATTTATTGCCTCAGCACTTTGTCCCTCTGCCCAAGGGTTGTTGGTGTGTTTGAATTGATGGCCATTTTTTCCATGAGGAACTTCACACTCAAATATTTTTAGCAGAAGTCTCAGGCAAAAGCACTGAGTTCTCCCTAAAATTCTGAGTTGTGGCATGGCTGAACCTCCAGAGCTGTTTCTGTGTGTTGGGCTGAGTTCCAGTACCTTGGCTTGCTGAGCAGTGGAGCTGAGGCTGAGCTTTACACCAAGAGGAACCACATTTCTGTTTGTTTGTCTAAGTGCAGAGATAACCAGAACCTCCCATCAGGAAGTCATTTAGCTTTATGTTCCCTTTCAACTGGGAGTGAGTTTCGATTATTTCAAGATGATTCATTGTGCCATCACTGCATCTGCTAAGTACCTTCTGCACCTATAAATCTCCCTTAGTATTGCATTTCAAAACAGAAAATCCAAAACAAATGAGCAGTACCCAATAAACTGAATTATTTCCCAGCATTTATTGATGAAATATGAGCAAAAAAAGGGGAATAAGAAAATAATCTACTCAAAAAAAAAAAACTCTAACAGGCCACATCAAAAATAAAAATGAGAAAATTGGGTTTTTATATGGGCCCTGTTTACCAACATCTGTTTCAGTGTGCTCATAATTAAGGCAAAGCCCATTTATGGCAGAGAGCAGCTCGGGCAGCAGTGAGTCACAGGGCCATGACCTTGGCTGGTGGGTGGGCACAGTGCTGGTGTGCAGGGCATGGCTCACCCCCATTCCAGAGCCCTGTCCATTAGCCAGCCTTGCCATGAGCTTGCTCCATGAGGAGCTCTGAAGGATGAGGGCAGGAGTTTGCCCAAAGGACAGATCTGTGCCTCCATCAGTGCAGTTAACCAGCCATTTCTGCACATTGAATCAACAAATTGCTGCTGCTGCTGCCAGGGGCCAGAGCTCTGTGTGAGCCTGGTGGAGCTGCTGTCACCACTCAGGTGCCACAGCCAGGGGGAGGGGACAGCACGGAGATGGAGGCTCAGGACTAATTATTATCCAAAAGGGCTTCATTTGAAAGTAAAATTCTAACATTTTAATTTAGTCTCTTAATGAAGCAATACAGATTTGTTAATTAGAGCAATTGTTTGAGTGACAGGCGTGTAACCAAGCTGTCATTTCTTCTTCACAGTTGACAGATCCGTTCAGGCCCATGTTGAGGGTAAGAAATCTTCCTGTGCTCCTGTTTGTCAAGCTCGGCTCAGTCCCACCAGGCTGCAGCACAGAATAATTCCAGATGAGAGCTGCCAAGTGTTCCCTGGGCAGTTCTGCCCTGCTTTTGGGGAGAGCACGGGCACTGCTGCAGCTCCTGATCACTCAAGGACAAGGCAGAGTTTCACAGTTGGAAGTTTTGCTCTTTTCATGCAACCCCTCACAGGAATACTTGAGCTTAAATATTGCTGATCCTTCCATCATGGTTTCCTGAGGCAAATCCTAGAGATCCTGGCAGTGATTCCCTGTTATTTCTCTGCACTCTGAAGGAGTTTGCTTTATTATTTTACTGTGTGTTTTCTGTGTTATTCAGTGTGGTACATCCCAGCCAGGTATCTCACTGTCCACTGTAGATAGACAATCCCCTTCAAACACAAAATATTTTTATAAAAAGGATCTAAAGATCCAGTTCATCAGTCATCCAAAACAAGTTTTTCTTAATTTTTCAACATATTCAAGAAAAAGGTCTAGATTTTGATTTAGTGAACTTACTAAATCACTAGCACAGTTTTTGCAAATGAGCAACAGGCTTGAGTTTAGGGTAGTATGTCTTTGAGACAGAGTTTATTTTTTTTTAATGATTTAATTATTGGTTGATACCCACCTAGAACTAGAAGGCAGACCATGTGCCATAGTTTCTGCAACATTTAATTCACGAGTAGCTTAAGGTTACTCTTGAATTCCTGTGATAATTTTTAAATCTACAGGAGTCATTACTTGTGTAGGTAACTGCAGACCCCTAAGTAACAAAATTGAAGAAAGTATCTCTCAAGTGAGTCTTTTTCAGACTCAGTTTCCAGCTGTGCTGGAAATGGGGTACAAACTCAACAGGAGGCCTAACAAGCACTCTGGTTCCTGCCTCCCTCTCTCCTCCCTGTGACTTGGGGGGACAGGGAGGATGCAAAGACCCCCAGACAGAGTGAATTGAGTGACCTCCGTTGTTTTCAGCACATTTATGAGCTGAAGTCTTGGGGGGACAGACCAGCAGTTACATGAGGGAGTCAGATGAATTTTGAAAACCAGAGTGACCTTTTAAACCACTTCCATTTTCATCTTTTGCTGGAAATGCCAATTGTGGAAATGCCCTGAGTGTGCAGCTGTGAGCAGTCCAGCTGTGCAGGGCAGCTGCTGCCAGGGACACAGCTCACAGCTTTCAGCAGCACAGGCTGCACTCTCAGCCAGTGGCATCAGAGGGTTACAGGAGTGTGTCCAGCTGGAGATTGATGGATGGCCAGATAAATTCCCTAGCTAGGGACAAGTCTTTCCAGTTCTGGCTTTCCAGGAGGATGGAGAGGGAACCCTTTGCTTTCAGTTGTCTTGGCATGGGGATCCCCCAGACCAACCAGACAGGGCTCAGGGTCTGTTTTCTTCTAGAAATAGAATAAAGCATCACTTCAGGTTTTTGAAAGTTACTGATTCATGTCTTGTTTTTCCAGAAACCTGGCAAGTGGTGTGCTATGCATGTCCACATCGCCTGGCAGATCTACCACCACCAACAGAAGGTCAAGGTCAGTGCCTGGGAAGCCTGGCTGGGGTGGAGGGCACAGAGCAGAGCTCAGAGGGGAAGGGCTGGCTCTCACCTGGGCATTGTGTGCCATGGCCAGTGCCCTGGTAAAGGCACACACACAGCATTGAGCAGAAGTCTCATTTCTGAGGGTTGGTATAAGGGTGAAAAGCTGAAGGCAGAGTCCCGGCAGAGTGTCTGGGATGTGCTGGAGCCAGGACAGCAGATCCTGGGTAAGAGCTCCAGCTCTGTAGCTAGGAGGGGTCAGATGGAGGGGAGCTGCAAGGTGGCTTTTATCTATTTATTTATTTCTGGCTGAGGACACAAATGTATCAAGTGGGAATTTTTTTCTGGAGACCCTAGGCATGTGTATCCACTTCCTCTTGTTAATGTTCAGGGGCAGGAGAGGGTGCAGGAAGCCTTCTCCTGTCCCTAGGATGCTTTACCAGTGTGGGTGCTCAGGCTCCCCTCAGCCTTCCTTCACATCCCCCATGGCTGGAGGGTGGCACCTGGATGTGCCCAGGCTGCCTAGGCAGGCACAGCCTCTCAGGGATGCTGTGTGATCAGACACTGCCTCACTGCACTGAAGGTTAGGGGATGGAAGTCCTGTCTTAATTATTTTTCAAGCTCTGAGGCTTCAAGGGTGAAGGCCATGAGCAGTTTTCCATTCTTTCTGTAACTGAATTTCCATTGCACCTGGACTCTGGGAAAGTGTCTTCCCCTTTATGGTATTTTCACTGTACCCATCACTTTAAGATCTTGTGTTGCTCCTACAGTTTTTCAGTAAGTCAGGAATGGTTGCTGTTCTTCACTGCTCTTACTTCAGGAATCAATAGCTTGTGTTAGAAACTAAAATTACCAGGGAATCCTTAGCACTTTGCAGCTTGTGTGTGCACTTGAATTGTGTAGGGTAGTGCTATAAGAATATGAAGATGTTGAACAGCTATGAAAACCTGCAGCTAATAGAGTTTAAAAATAACCCTTTTAAACAAGGTTGACAGGTTAATTTGCTGCAGTAGACATATCTCTCTTCTCTGCTTCCTTATGTTTCCCCTGCTAGTGATCTTCATTCATCTTCCCATTATCAAAAAAGACAAGATTATAGACCTAGAGAGTTATATGTCCTTTTTTTTTATTTTATTGAAAAGGTATTTTCTTGAAATGAAATTATTATTCCCATGCTATCTGTGTCCTTTGAAACTTCCTTGATTTGATATTCAGAGAGAGGTCAAACCAGTATATTTATAACTCACAGTAAATGCCATTTTCATGCAGCCATTTCTTTTACCTCATACTTTTCCACCTTCCATGTTAAAAAAAAAGCAGGAATAAAGCCCAGAAGCACATGAAAGGATGTTGCTCCAGTTTTTGAGGCTGTGCATGATGATATTTTCAGGAATAATTGAGAAGTGTGTCTGGTCAGTAAGGAGGGTTGGGGTGTCCCTGATACACAGGAACTGTGTCCCCCTCCTGATGTGCCCACAAAGGTTTATCTCTGCCCAAAGGCTCACACAGGACAATTTCCCCTTCTCCTTACTCACTGCCATGGCTCTGAAGGTGCCTTTTCTTCTGCACAAGCTGCAGGTGCTGCCTGAGCACAGAGCAGGGAGTGTAAGGGGCTGGTTTCCAGTCTGCATGTGGTGCCACAGGACTGCTGCCAGTAACGATCTGGCCCAGTAATTGCTTGCAGAGGGCAGCAGCAGGCACTGAAGGGGCAGGCACAATGGGAAACTTTAAAACACAACCTTCCTGACCTCAGGAAAAATTGCATGCAGCTGTGGATGCTGTTTGGCTGCCTGTGCCTCTGCTGCAAGACCTGGGTAACCTCTGCACACCTCAGGGATTCAACAGGGCTGCACAGCAGTCAGGGCACAGAGCACATTTACACCCTCCTTACACTGCCCACTGCTCAGGAGAGGATTTATGCTCCATAATTGGGCCTCTCTCCTTAGGAAGGGCCTTACAGCCTGATCTAAGGGCAGTGCAGACATTTACATTGATTTTTGTGGGCAGCACGCTCAGGTGTTACACATTTTCTGGAAATACATTAGGAAGGATTGGCATCCAGGGGCTGCTCTCCTGAACAGCAGCTGGGGAGAAGAGAAATCTGACCATTTTCCTGGTACTATTTTAAGGTGAACCAACACATTCAGAAATCTTTTAACACATCCATGGTATTCCTGTTCCTCTTCAGACAGGGGATTTGTTCATTATTTAGAGCAGCACCATTCATATGGCTGCAATTAAAGCTTCAGCCAGCTTTTGCTATTCTGAGTAATGCCTGTCAGGGTTTATAAGTTGGTTGTTAAAAAAGAATAAAAAGAGTTCACAGCATAAAAATCTGGCACACAGGCTTCAAGTGAGGCATTTGTATTTTCTGAACTCCTTTTAACTATTAAAGCACTTCAGTGTTACTTCCTTAAAAGACTTGACCTTGACTTGGCAATTTCAGTATTCTTGCAGGCCATTATCTCCAGACATAGATAATGCCTTTGTTTCCCTTTTTCTTTCTTGTTTTCCTTTTTTTTTTCTTTTTTTTTTTTGTTCTCATGACTACACAGACATGTTTCTAGCACTTGAAAAACAGCTATGAGGCACGCACATTAATTTGATCATAACTTTTTAATATGCATATTTATATCATTGTAATAGTCTGTTCTTGGGGCTGGCACAGTATTAAATACTGATTTATAAAGCATAGCCTGCTCCAGAACTACTGTTAAGATCTCCAGGTTCCTTGTTAGCCATTTAGAAATCCTTTCAGCTGCCCTGCACAATTAATCAGCAATCTGCATTTAGGGAGTTCTGGCAGCACAGGTAATTGGGAATTTGGTTTTCTTCCTTCATTCTATAAAACTACTGAAGTGGGCACCCCTGAAATGGGGATGTGCACAAAGAAGAGCACATCCTTCATCCACTTACCACTCACAGTGCAGCTGCCTCAGCAAATTCCCCTCACAAGAGGGAGGCTGCTGACTCCAACACATGTAAATAAAGACATGCAGTAACACGTGTAAATGAAGACATGCAGTAACACATGTAAATAAAGACATGCAGTAACACGTGTAAATAAAGACATGCAGTAACACATGTAAATAAAGACATGCAGTAACACGTGTAAATAAAGACATGCAGTAACACATGTAAATAAAGACATGCAGTAACACGTGTAAATGAAGACATGCAGTAACACATGTAAATGAGACATGCAGTAACACATGTAAATAAAGACATGCAGTACTTTGGGTGTGAGTGGGAGCTGTCCTAGTGGGACTCAGCCACTCCTCTCTGCACTCTGGCTCCCTTCAGCCCCTTGTCAGGCTGAGGGGCACTGCAGGGTGCCCTGCATGCAGCATTTCGTGGTGGCAGCTTTCCCTGGGAAATGAGTGGTTCTGGTGTCCAAGTCTGGTCTTTCAGCACCCCTGCCCAGCTGGGAGCAGGGCCAAGCTGACATTCCCATTTATTATTGTGGGACAGACCTGTCCTTACAGCTCAGCAAGTGTCTGAGGCCTCTTCAGAGAGTTTTATGTTTGTTGTTGAAGGCAGCTCTGTGCTGAACATCCTGGAGGGGTGGGTGTGAGCATAGTGAAAACACTAGTGTGTTAGCAGGAAATATGCAGGGGCCTGAGCTTTTCCCTCTTTGCCTTAGATCTCCCTTCCAGGAAAACAGCTGTGCCTGGGAGTCCCAAAATCCAATATTTGTGCACCTGTGCTTGGGGTCCCAAAATCCAATATTCTTGTTAAAACATCAGTATGAATGAGCTGCTCTACCCACATCATTCTGGAAGTGCCTTTTGCTGTTGCCTTTTCAGACAGTCTCTTCCAAGTCCTGTTTTCCATTTCAGAAACAGATGCAGTCTGACCCACACAAGCTGGACTTTGGCCTGAAACCAGAATTTCTGAGCAGGCCACCAGGCCCCAGCCTTTTTGGAGCCATCCACCACCCCCATGACCTGGCTCGGCCATCAACTCTCTTCTCCACAGCCAGTGAGTACTGAAAGTGAAATCCCCTTCTTGCTCCTTGCTCATTAAAATGCTGATCCTTGCCATGAATTTCCCATATGCTTTGGCTTATGAACTCTCTGCAAGACATGCCAGGGGCTATTAGTCTATTTGATAAATATTTAAAAATGATTCTGTATGCTTTTATAAAAGCCCAACCTGCTGGAACACTGCTAGGTAGTAAATGAAGGAACATTTCCTCACAGAATGATGTCTGATGCATTGTGGAGATCAGATGTTGGAACTAAGGTGTATTTCATATGTATTTCCTTTCTGTTTCTGACTTGAGACATTCATTCCCCTGCATCCCTTATCCCCTAACTGGGTATTTCTGTTTGGAAAAGCAGCTGCTCCTTGCATAGGACCCTGTGAGCCCCATGCAGGGCACAGCAATGTCAGCTCCTGTGAGCTGTTAAAGAAGGGACAGCCCAGAGCAGAGTGAGCCCCTCTCTGAGCCCTTGCTGGGAATTGACCCCTTTTGCTTTGTTTTGGCAGGTGGGGGGCATCCAGCTGGAACCCCTTTTGGCCCACCTCCCCACCACAGCAACTTCCTGAACCCAGCTGCTCACCTAGGTACGTCCTGCCAGCTTGGGGCACAGCTCAGGCTGGGACACTGAGAATTGACACACCTCCTGTGGGGACACTGAGCATTCTGCTCACTAACCTTTACAAATGGCACATTTGAGCTGTTTAATTTTAGTCTTTATCCAGGTAGAAGTTCTAAGTACACAGAAAATGTCACTGACTGTGTTTTGAAACACTTCTGGACATTAGTGGAGCGGAGTGACAGGGCTGGCTGGGTTTTGTTTGAGTTATGCTTAGAACCAGTCCAAAAAATGCCTTAAGGGCAATGCTTCAGATCACAGAGATGTTTCTTCTCCTAACTCCTACTTTGATATCTGTTTTTCCATTAAAGTGAATAGGAACCATAGCTTTAAAATCTTGTGATCTGGCTTCATGTGTCAGTTAGTGAAAATTGGTGAATACCCATTTAAAACCACAACTGCCAAGTCACCAGATGTTATTTCCTTTCTAGCTTACTGCTTTTGTAATAAGGTGATTTGCTCCTTATGGGAGCATCCAAGACCAAGACTTTACACTGGCATTTTATTTTGCATGGGGAAGGATTTGGGAGGGTCACCAGACTGGTACAGCAAACAGACAATGCAGGTTTATCATTCTGCACTTTTCTGCCTATGGAAAATGCTGGCTTTGGGCTTCTTTTTCTTTGTGCTGATACTTATCAGAAGTGACTTCATCAAAATTGTTAGACTGCTCCAAAATAAAGTGAGAATTTGCTTTATATGATTTTCCTCTTGCCTGTATGCATTAACTAAAAAACTGTTCCAGCATTTTTCAGTCCATGCTAGTTTTTTGTGTAGTATGAACAATAAACACCAAGGGAATCACAGAATGCTCAGGCCAGCATGACATCAGTGGAACAGGACATTTTATTTATACCCTGGCTCTGGTTTAGGAGACATGGCCCTAAGGTGTTTGGAGCATGGTTGCCAGAGTTAATGATAGTCTGACTAGTAAGGGGCATTTCCTGAGGAAGGAAATAAAAGGAAGTAAAACCAGAGATGTTTGCAGGTTTCAAATGAAGTATCGTGCCCATTTTAACATCTTGATTTTCTTTAAGAGGGATTTTTTTAGTAGATGATGCCATGGGTATGGCCAGGAACAAAGTCAATGTTTTGTGTCCCAGCCCCTCAGAACCCTGCTGTGTGTGGGGAGAGGCTGTTCCAGCACAGCTGGGCACAGCTGGGGTGCAGGGGGGTGCAGCCTGGGTGGGACTGGTAGCCTCAGGGTGCTGCTGGGTGGGAGCTGGCAGCCTCAGGGGTGCCATGGGTGGGAGCTGGCAGCCTCAGGGGTGCCATGGGTGGGAGCTGGCAGCCTCAGGGGTGCCACTGGATGGGAGCTGGCAGCCTCAGGGGTGCTGCTGGGTGGGACTGGCAGCCTCAGGGGTGCCATGGGTGGGAGCTGGCAGTCTCAGGGGTGCCATGGGTGGGAGCTGGCAGCCTCAGGGGTGCTGGGTGGGAGCTGGCAGTCTCAGGGGTGCCATGGGTGGGAGCTGGCAGCCTCAGGGGTGCCATGGGTGGGAGCTGGCAGCCTCAGGGGTGCCATGGGTGGGAGCTGGCAGCCTCAGGGGTTTCAGCTCTCGCTGTTGGTTTGCAGAGCCCTTCAACCGGCCGGCGTCGTTCAGCGGCCTCACCGCCGTGGGCAGCAACGCCTTCGGGGGGCTCGGGAACCCCACAGTCAGTGAGTACCTGGGCCATGGCCCTCCCTGCTCTGCAGCCTGCCAGGCCCACTCAGGGGACTCTTGGCTCTCTTTTGTGTTGGTTGGTTACATCACCTACCACTAAAAGATGGGAATTTGGAAAGAGACCTTTTCCAGTTGTCAGTAAATTGGTTTTTGTTAATTATTTAATAGTTTGGGTTCAACCTAGTGCAAAATGTTACCATTACATTGTTCATTAAAAAAAAAAATAGAGCCTTTGAGTGTGAAATTTTCCACAGTTTTGTTGCATGTTCAGAAGTAAATAATGTGTGCAGCTAGGGAGCTGTGGATGGAGATTTTTTTTCCTTTCTCACCAGTAATTCAGGCCATGTGCCTGGAAAAGATCACTAACCTGTGTTTACTAGCCAGGTTCATCAACATTTTTCTAAATTTAGCCAGTCACAGAAAATCATCCTTTTAAAAGTCACTCTCTTTCTTCATACTTCAAATCTGGCATGATTTTGGTCACTTATTATTTTATTTTGGTTCAGGATCAAATGCAACAAGTTCCATTATTTATAGTCCCTATAACAGTCATTTCCTGATGGCTCCAAAACATTTGGAATAAGGGTCATTGTCACTTTTATCTTACTCCTTCATCCCTTGTCAATTTTATCCACAGCATTTCCCTTTCCAATTAAAAGAGCTGTCAGATGCCTGCCCATTTTTAGGAATGAGACCCTCTAATGAATCTCTGTTAATTTCCTTTCCTTTTCCAGCTCCCAATAATATGTATTCATTTTAACTCTGAGTGCTGTAAAAGTTGTTTTGGTAAGTACCTTCACTAGAGCATACCTTTTTCTTAAACCTTTTTGTTTTCCACTTCACCATTTCAGCACCCAACTCAATGTTCGGCCACAAGGATGGCCCCAGTATGCAGAGCTTTAGCAACCCTCACGAGCCCTGGAACCGACTGCACCGAACTCCTCCTTCGTTCCCGACCCCTCCGCCCTGGCTGAAGCCAGGAGAGCTGGAGCGCAGTTCATCTGCTGCAGCTCATGACAGAGATAGAGATGTAGATAAACGAGACTCATCTGTTAGTAAAGATGACAAAGAAAGGTACGAAAGAACACTTCCAAGAATTGTCTAGTTCAAAGCTTGGGGCTCCGTTCCGCTTTTAACCCTCCTCAGCCTGGCACGTTGCGAACGCAGAGCTTCACCAGAGGCACAGCTGGAGCTGTCCCCAGGGTGGCACCACGCAGCAGGCAGGTTTGCAGCTCAGGTGTTCCCCTCTGCAGGGTTTCTCTTCCCACTTGCACCTCACACTTCACCTGAAGGAGCTTTGCTGGAGCCCAGTTCAGGCAGTGTCAAGTGGGAATAGAATCAGAGGCACCCGCTCTTACCTTGTGGGTCACACTGTTGTAGGTCTCTTGAAGGGTTAACGTGGAGATAGTGCCTGACAGCATGGAGGAAAGGATTCTGAGCTCTATCAGATCTGCACCTTCAAATACTTAAATAACTTTGTAAATCAGAGTTTGTCTGCAAAACACTTCCTCCCTCCTCAAAAAAACAGCCAGAGGACCAGAGGGACCAGTGCTGAAGGTGTGAGATGAGAAGACTAAAATGCACCAGGAATGTCACGTGCCAAAACCACAGCGAGCTTCAGAGCATGCAGTTCATGAAAAGCATCTTCTTTCTCCTCAGAGAAGCCCCTACACTTGCACTGCTGTTAACACACCTTCCAACACCTTTCTATTCAGTGTTTTACATGGACTTGCATGCTCACATGTCCAGGCTGGGAAGGGTTAACGGAAAGTAAAACCTGGTCATATTTATTTTTTTGTCAGGACTGTTCCCATTATTCAGTTAACGCAGTAAAAATTCCTCTTAACATTGAAGTACCAAATTTATAAGAGTTTGCCATTCAGCAAGTGTCATGCCTTCCTTGAAAACTGTAGAGAGGCTGATTTCAGCTTTTTCAGTTGTGGCTTGATGGCTTTCCTGTTAAGTTTGCACATTACTTTGCTACATAATGGCTATTTGTCTCTAATATTTTAATCTAAAAGAATATTTAGGAGATGTGCTTTTCTGACTTCTCTGTCAATAACCCAAAGATATGCATTAGTAGCCTTTTCTAAAAGAAGTTATGCTAACACATTAGATATTCTAAAACTACATGTAAGAGCTTTTCTACATTGTTCTAAAAGAAAGGCAAACTACAGATCTTTTCACCTACATTTTCCATTTGGAATATTTTCTGTTTGATAGCATAGCTTCATTATTTTCATGTCTGATGTTAACGCTTCAAAAGAAATTGCTGTTACAAATTGGGTTTTCTGTCCTGCAAAAGGCTTAAGCATGTGAGTAACTTTACTGGCTTGAATGGCAAAGCATTTTAGTTACTATGATCTGGGTAGTCTGTAGAATTATGTGATTATTTTGGTTGCTGTTTTGTTGTTTTCTCATGAAGTGTTCTGCTGAAGAAAATCCCTTACTGAAAACATTCATTGCAAGCTGCTTTGGCATTGCCTGAACTCCATATCATAGCTCAGAACATATTTCTTTTCAATAATTTGAGAGCTTAGCAGTAAGCATCATCCATCCCTCACACTTGTGCACAGTTCCAGCTTGCAGTGAGTGCAGTCCTGGTTTCACCCCTGCAGTGCTGCTGTGTGCCCAGCTCTGTGGGCTGGGAGGTGGCACTTTGCAGCATCTTCCCACTGTGGGCTGTGTGAGGAGAGGCTGAGAATCCCCTCCCAGAGCTGTGCTCCCTGTGCAGAGAGTGTCTGAGGAGCTGAGAGCCTCTCCTGCCTCCTCCCTGCCACCCACTGGCACCCAGAGGGTGAGCACAGAGCTTTCTAGCTGAGGTCCCAAGCTCTGTTATCTATTTGAAATTAATTTGCCCAAGCAGGAAGAGCTGGGAATCACACCCAGAGGTTTGATTTCATCTCAAAATCACCTGGTCCTCAAGGGTCTAACCTTCCAACCCAGGAATGGCCCAGGAAGCCAAAAGCATTGAGCTCAGCTGGAGCTCCCCAGCTAAGGTTGGTGTTGGGTGGGATGGAGATCCCTGCTGGCTCCCCCTGGATCAGCTGCATGGCCTGTGCACCCCAGCCCCTGCAGGCAGACTGGGAGAGGGGAATCCTCAGACAGCCCAGACCTGCAGCAGGACCCTGTCCTGGCTGGCAGTGGCACTGCAGAGCCCTGATGGCTCCTGCAGCATTGCATGTCCCTTCCAGCTCTGGGTGTCCTGGGACTCTGTGATTGATTGCAGTTGTGGAGGTTTTTTTTAAAGACTCTTTTATTCCAGCCCAACATTAGGGGGGGAAAATTAATTTAAAATAGCAAATGTGGAAAGCAGGATTTTTTCCTTCTCAGTGGTATTTTGTTTAAAAGATGTCACTGAACACTTCCAGTATAATCATAATGGCATTTAAGGGTCTGCAATTCTAGACAATTAAACCAGACCAACCAAGAATCTGTTGATCTTTGAATCAATATAAATGAGGCACACACACCTCAGCATAAGAAATTCAGTATTTTTCAGTGTAGCACACAGCCTCAGAACTTCTCTTACTTGGTAATAAGTTCATTGGATAATGTGATTTTAACTTTCTTCTTTGTAGAGGCAGTGGCTTAGAGCTGTTCTTATATTGTCAACCTCAGGAGATCTTGACAAATGTGAGGATTAAAAAGTTATTCCTTCTCTGTCCACTGGACTATGTGCAGTTCCTTAAATGAGCTGGATAATCAGGAGCCTCTTGAGATGTTACCAAATCTGTCATTGAATACAATGACATTGGCAAAGGAATTTGTCATTTTGGTTGCACATATATTTCTCCTTAATTACAGAAAACAGCTGTTATATTTTCCCAAATTTTATATGTCATTTAAAGTACATCAATTATATGGAAAATTGATTAAATATCAACAAAAGGACTGAATGAGCTTTCCTAGGGAAATAAAACAATTTAGGGTATCCTCTGAACTAGTCCCATGAGCAAAATAAAGAAAAGATTAGGTATTGCAGAGCCCACAAGCCAGTGTTTTCCCAGCAAAGTAGAAGAATTGAACCTTCATGTTGCGAATCCTTCACTGGAGGGCCTTGGCTTCATCTCCCTGTGTCCAGATGTAGAAGCTGTTAAATGCCTCAGCTCTTGGTGGAAAGCAAGTCAAGGGAAATTAGAGGCAGGATGTGATTTCCAGACTGTTCAGGTCCCATTGAATGAAGGCAGCACCTGATCCCAAGCAGTGAAGTGCTGCACAGTGCAGACCAGGCAGGGCTGCTGTCAGATGCTCTGTCTGCCAAGTGTTTTCCAGGAGTCACATTCTGGGCTTTGGAGGTCTCTCAGACATGGCCCATGAAATGACAGTTTCAACAGTTCAGGCTAGACACAGCAGAAGATGCACCTGGTGACATTAGAATGAGAGTTTCCTTCTCCCAGGCATTTTTTCTGCATTTGTTGCAGTTTCACTGTCCAAAAGTACCTAGATGTACAAATCTTAACACAGCTCAGCAAAAAAGAAGGTGGCAGAAATTGTACAGGTGAAGGAGCAAGTGTTCACTGTGGAGTCACCCTCTGAGCAGCCACTACTGCTCATCCTGCCCAGTGTCACCTGCTGGTGACACTCAGCCTTCAGGTGACACCAGCACCCAGAGGGACACTGTGTCAGCTGAGGGGAGCCTCACTGCTTACCCCTTCCACAGGATCCCAGAATAGCTGGGGTTGGAAGGGACCTCTGGAGATCACCCACTGCAACCCCCTGCTGAGGCAGGGCCACCCACAGCAGGTGACACAGGGACGTGCCAGGTGGGTTTTGTCTTCAGAGAGACCTCCCTGGGCATCCTCTTCCAGTGCTCTGCCACCCTCAGTGGAAAGAAGTTCTTTCTTATGTTGAGTTGGAACTTCCTGGGTTTTAGTTTCTGGCCATAAATAATTATTGCCTTTAACAGCACACTGTCCCTCATCCCACATGGAACAGAATTTCCATGCTCAGCAAACAGCACGTGTCCAGCACTGAATATGTGGAGCTGTCTTTATGGAGAGATTCCAGCTCAGAGGTCAATTGAAATTACAAAGAGGTTAAAATCATGGGAACTGAGGGATTAGATTCACCTTGTGAATTTGATTAGTTTTAAATGGGAGAGCTTTTTCACTTAGCGTTGCCCATAACAACTCCTGGTCACCACTACTTCCTGAAAATAATTGATATGGAACCCATTTCCATATTTAGATTTTTGTTCACTGCCAGACAATAATTCCCCAATCTTTTGTGCACTGATACTAGGTTTGGAATGAATTCACAGTATTTTCTAACTTTATAGCATTGGCCCTGTCCTGCTCAGCTGGTTTTACCCTGGAAATGGGAGGGGTTGGTCATCTGAGAAGCAGCTGACTCTAGGTGTGATGTTTTCAGAGCCAGTCTGAAGGATGGAAGGACAGAGCAGACTTATCTCTGCTGAGGAGGTGGACACAAACTCTGTGTGATGGGCAGCTCTGTTAAACACCTGCACTGAGGGTCACTGCACACTCAGGGAAGTGCCTTCCTGCCAGAGGGCTGGCTTGGCACCATCAGTACTGGTGGTACTCAAAAGGATTTTCCCTCCACTTGAAGCAAATGGAATTGCAAAAAATAAATTGAAAAGATAGACATTGGAAGAGAATAGAGGAGAGAAATTAGTAGTGTACATAGGTCTGGAAATGTTTTTAAAAACCATTTGAAAAGTAGTGATCTGTTTTCCCAAATGTATTCTTAATAGAAGAAGTAGGTAGAATACTATTAACCATGTAATTTGTATTTAATTCCCTCACCTTTTGGATGAAATGAGTATGTTTTTACTTTTCTCTCTCTTCTTTGCAAACATTTAAAGCTTTGAAATACATGTCCTTGAGCTAGATTCCCATGGGAGCCTTCTGTGGAGTTGAGTGTTTGAGATCTCAGTCAGATTCTTCACAGAGCAGCTTTGGAGATCTGCAGCTGCTGTGATGAGATAACAGAGTAGGCCAAGTTTAGAGATGGGATGTTCTGGAGCTTTGGGTGTGCCACAGGCACAGAGCATTTACTGGTGCACGTCACCAGCTCTCTGCAAAGCCACGAGTAGAAAGCCAGGCACTCTGATGCTTTGTTTTCTTTGCAGAGCTTCTCATGCCTTCATTTCACACTTCTCTTTCTTGTAGGGAGAGCATTGAGAAAAGACACTCCAGCCATCCTTCGCCAGCACCTATCCATCCAGTAAACTCCCTCGGACACAACCGCAGCTCAGGTGAGCAGATCAGGAGCCATCTGAATCCCGAGGTTCGAGAAAAAGAGAAACCCAAAGAACGAGAGAGGGATCACTCCGAATCTCGGAAGGAAATTAATGTTGAAGAGCACAAGGTGAAGGACAGCTACGTTTCGGAGAAAGAAGGCCTGAGCCATGAAAGCCGAGTGGTGGAAGAGTCTAAGCAAATGCCCAGGGTTCCTTCCCCCTATGCCAGGCCCCCCGTTGTGGAGAGCACCAGGCCCAACAGCACCTCCAACCGCGAGGCCGACAGGAAGAACGAGCCAGCGTACGATAACCCGAAGAAAAGCAACGAAGTCAAGGTGAAGGAAGAGCGAAAGGAAGACCATGATGTTCAGCCTGAGGGACCTCAGACTCATAGGTCATCTGATCAGCCACCACCTATATCCACGTCCAACGTCCATCCAAGTCCTTTAGTGTCTATGCCCATGACTGTAGGTGTGACTGGTATACATCACATGAACAGCATCAGTGGCCTGGACAGGACTCGCATGATGACCCCTTTTATGGGCATTAGCCCAATTCCTGGTGGAGAACGTTTCCCCTATCCTTCTTTCCACTGGGATCCAATGAGAGATCCCTTGAGAGATCCCTACAGAGAGCTGGATATTCACCGGAGAGACCCCCTGGGCAGAGACTTTTTGCTAAGAAACGACCCCCTCCATCGCCTCTCCACGCCAAGGTTGTACGAAGCAGACAGGTCATTCAGGGATCGGGAACCTCACGACTACAACCACCACCACCACCACCACCACCCCCTGTCCGTGGACCCGCGCCGGGAGCACGAGAGGGGCGCCCACCTGGACGAGCGGGAGCGGCTGCACATGCTCCGCGAGGACTACGAGCACGCGCGCCTGCACTCGGTGCACCCCGCCGCCCTGGACGGCCACCTGCCCCACCCCGGCCTGCTCACGCCAGGACTGCCCAGCATGCACTACCCCCGGGTCAGTCCCCCCACGGGACACCAGAACGGCCTCCTCAATAAAACTCCCCCCACAGCAGCTCTCAGTGCCCCTCCGCCTCTTATCTCCACGCTGGGCCCTCGGCCCGGCTCTCCCAGAAGGACTACTCCTCTGTCCACAGAGATGAGAGAGAGGCCTCCCTCTCACACCCTCAAGGACATCGAAGCTCGATAAGCAGAGTGAGACTCAATGAACACCAGAGCAAGAGGGACAAAAACCTTGTAAATGAACATAATATAAAGACCTTCTTACTAGTCATTGATACAGACTGGGGATGTGACCCCCTGTACAATATGTATAGACCTGAGTGCAAAGATTTTGAAATGATTTTTTTTGTATATTATATGTTGAAATTTTCCAGATCTTTTAGCCAATGTTCCATATGTTCCTCGTGTCTCCTACTCTATTTTATTTCTAGCTTAAAAATTTCAAAATTTGAACTGAAGAACGAGACATCAGTCTGAGCGATTTGACTAGAAACAAGCCACCACCAATGTCAACCCTACAAAGCTCTTTCAAACCAGAAGTGAAGTCAATTGTAGATATTTATGTAAAAAGATTGCTTCATGGATTAATGGTTCATATATGCAAAAAGGGTAAGATGAAAGCTTTACTTTGTACAAATGTAAATAGATAAAATTAAGTAACATAATACATTAATACTTCTTAAACTGTGCTATTTGCAAACTTAATATTGATCAACACAGTCTGCTTATGCTGTGTTACTTATATTGTTATAGACAGCTAAACCCCTTCAACTATGCAATGAATTTTAAGGCTTTTCACAAAAGCCTTTATAACTCAAAGGAGCCTTTTCAACACACAACATAATTAAAGTCATATTTTCCCTGAACAAGCTCATTTCTAATGGAAGCCTACTTCTCTTGTTTTGATGAAGAAACAAACAGCCCTTCAGAGGTGTAGTTTTCTGTGTGAACCCTTGCATCAGGCTGCTGAGGTCACTGTAACTCGTGTGTCCCTTGGATGGTGTCAGGATTAGTGCTCTGTGGTCACTGACATGGAGTTATGGCAGATTGGGTTTCAGTCATATTAATCTGGGTTAAATGGTAATGATGGAATGCTGGAGATTTTCCAGAACTTTTGTCACTTAACATGTCAAATTTATTTTGGGGAGAACATCTGCTTATAGCCATTCATGTCTGGTTTTATTGCCAGTGTGTCATTTTTATCTGTACACACATTTTTTTTGTGTTAAGTGATTTTTAACTACATTGAAACAAATCCTACAAGAAAGTGAATACTTTTCTAAATGATGGATATGTTTTCACTGTGGATCAGTAGTTTAATTAATGAACTCCATTGCAGATTTCATAATGGAATTTCTTGTATTTCAGTTGGTAATAAAATCTGTGAATAGCTAACAGGCCAGCCTTGTTGTTCCCTAATCACAGAAGACATGGAATACCTGAAGAACACGGTCCTTTTTAAAAATATGCATCAATCTTCTGAAATCTGTCTTTTCATAACACACTTTTTTATAATGTGTTAAGTTTCTTGTCTAAATATTTGGAGAGAATATGACTTTATCAGAGAGAATTCAATATCTTGTCTACTGGACTGTAAAATATATGTATGAAATAAAATTAGTTCCATTGGTCTTCTAGTGTATTAAAGTGCTATCTGAAGTTGTTACCCTGTTTTGGCAAAAAAAAAGAAAAAAAAAAGAAAAAAGTTAACTACAAACAGTTGTTTCTAATGATCAGAGATCTATTTTAGTAGTCAACTGAAGGTTTAGTTGTGAGCTTCAGATTTTTGTGAACTCCAGATGTTGTGCAGTGTTTCTTTTTTTTTTTTTTTTTTTTTTTCTACAAACAAAAGGAAAAATACAAAAAAGTCCCAACCCTGAGGAATATGTACACTGGAACCGTAGTGGTAGCTTTCAGTATTGTAAAGAGATTGTTATATACAAACCTTTTTGCTGTTTATCCTGTATGTAATAAAGTCCTTTCTAGATCCTATGTGAACAGAAAAGTGAAGCGGCTCTCAATCTTCAGCATGTTTCCTCCTCAGCGAAGACTTGTGTAATGTAAATTGTGCCATGTTATTAAAAAATGTGAACTAAACTGCTAGGTGCTTCTTTGTGTGCAGTACCCCATCGTTGCTATGGGGAGGAAGTCCTTTTTCCCAACAGTGGGGTTTTGTTCAGGAGTAGCTGTTAAAATTGTAAAGGAAATGGCCAAGCTTTCCTAAGGCATCTTACTGGAATCCTTAGAGCTGTCAGGGAAAAAGAAGCAGAAAGGAGACCAGATCCTTGGCTTGTCCAGATTCTTTAAAATACAGTAACACTCTACTTGGATAGATTTTAATTAGACCATGATCTTGGTCTGCTGGATGCACATCATGACAAAGCTGAGTTACTGAGGGAAGGCAGGACTGATGGCCACAGAAGGCTGGGACTGCTGCAGCCAGCGAGGGCAGCCCCACGAGGCAGGGTCTGACTGACAGCATCATCTTCCAGGCTCATCTCATCCTTGCAGAGGAGCCTGACAGCTCTGGCAGCGTCTGCAGGAGGGAAGAAATGTGGTCTTGATTGTCCAGGCTCTGATCTTTGTGAGCAAACTCTTATTGATGGTCCTTAATTCCCAATTAAGCCAATGAGCCCTCGCTCCCAGAGTCCAGGAAGCATCGAGGCATTTCAGTCCCTTTGAATTCAGTTTCAGTGCTCCAAGCCTTTGAAGATCCACGTGTCTTCTTGTACTGGATGTGCTCAGAGGAGTATGCCTGAAAGGTGTAGTAAGAGATGGAAAAGGATTTTTAATGCTTTTAAACTTCTTCAGATATATTTACTGCTTTCCAGAAGTCTGATATAGGGATGTTAGCTTGCAGGTATAGACAATTTGATCTTTTTTGAAGGATTTTCCATTCAGGACATTTGTCTTAAATCTTCTGTTTTTGAATTCAGTTGTGTTTAAGAAATGAATTTCATTTAAAGACCATGCCAGCTACCATCTGTGGGAATGAAATGAGTCATGAGGGTATTAATTCTGTAGGTTGTGTGAGATTTTGATCATAGAAAACCCTCAGTGTGCTTTATAGCAACCAGGGCTTTGCTTTAGGTTTTCAAGTCCCATCTTCCCAAATTCCAACTAATTTTCCACATAGAAGCTTCCTGTCACTAGCTGAGATGCCAAATACAATGTTTAGGAAGGGAATCTTTGAAAACAGTCCTAACATTTGTTTCCCAATATGTTGTTCATTTTATGCCATGCTTGGTCTCTTCTTTTATAAATTCCTATGTTTGGATCTTTGATTTTCCTTACTGAAACTAAACTCCAGCCTGGTCTTCTGCTTTTCATGCCTTACTGCTCCCCTCTTTGCCAGTCCTGTCCTCTTTCATGGCCCAGGGCAGCTAAATCTTACCAGAGGCAGCAATAAACACTGCAGATTTTTTTACAAAAGTCATATTGTTGTTCCTTTTTACCTTTGCCTGTAGGAGCTCATGAAAACTGTAGTCCTTGCTGGACTGGAAGATAGGCAGATGGAGGTTGGGGATGATTTTTCTGCAAGTATTTTCATTTGCTGTGGCTGTGCCTTGTTGAGGAAAGGTTGAGCACGGTTCTTGCAGATTTGAACTCTGATTACAGCTTCATACGTGCAGGTGACTCTGCTGAAAGGCTCTGGACATGGACCAAGGTCAGAGCAGTGGTGCTGCACTTCCAGAGGAGCTCCTTGGCTCATTGCTTGGTTTCTGGCAAGGAAGAAGAGTGAGCAGTGGTTCAGAGACTGAGGACTCCAGTCACACAGGGTTTTGTTACTGCCATGGTGGCTTGGTTAAGTCCCACCTGGATAAACCAACTTCCTTCTTTGGACTCCACCTGCCAGCTTTGGAGTGGCAGTGCTTGAATTCAGAAGGTGACTTGGAGCACAATTCCAGTGAAATGGTCAGAATTGCCCTTGGAGTGTGACTGCCTGAGCTCTGGATGGAGGCTGGGGTCTAACTCAGCTGGTTGGGAGTTGCATGCAAACGAGTGGTGGGGCTGCCTCCTGCCCTGCTGATGTCCTGCTCCCATCAGATCCTTCCTGCACATGTAAAAACCCACTCCTGGCCATTCCTTACATGAAGCTCTTTGGGACACAGTCTGTCTCTTACTTTGACTGCACCATGATTGGTGCCCTTGGTTGGAGCATTGACCATTTTCCAGTGCAGCTATAATGCAAAATTTCTTTTAGTCATAGTAAAACTGAAGGCTTCAGTGAATTAGCCATGGGACCCTGTATTAAAAACTCCACATTTTTGCTAGCCAAGGAGAACCAGAGCTGCAGATGAGGACTGACTGTTCTCCCTGTGCCCTGTCTCCAGCTAGAGGGGCTTGGACTGTTTGTGGGCAAGGTGGAAGTTCCCAGCTGGCATCTGTTGGGGTCACACCCCTTTCTTTTTCCACTGGTATCTTACAGCTGAAATCGTGTTAGCACAAAGATATTTCCTGGTCATAAAATAGATCCCCCTCCTCCTTTGTGCACTGTGAGGCTGCATACAGGAACAGGTATTTATGGACATCAAAATGCACATGGGCTGTCAGGTACTGCACCAGGGAAGAAGCTCAATCCAGCAAGGAGCAGAGTATAAAATCCTGTTGGCACCTCACAATCTCACACATCTGTTTTGCTGCTATCTGCTGTTTCCTTTGCTGGTTCTGGTAATACAGACTTCAGTACAACATTACCCTCATTTTATAAACAGGAAAAGTGCTGCTGGGAGCTCCAAACACAGAGTCACCAGTGTGATACCAGGCACCTACTGCCTGAGTGATCTCAGGAGTCACCCAGGGCAGTTGGGTTACTGCCAGAGCCACGGGGGAACAGAGAAAAGCCCGAATCAGGCAAATTGCAGAGTCAAGGGTGGCAGGAGATGAGGAATTCCTGAGTTCCTCCTTTGGTTCTAAAAAGTATGTTTAACCTTCCATATTAACTGATTGTGGCTGCTCAGACTGCTAAAGTTACCTGTGGAGGAATGGGTTTTACCTCTTTATTGATAAGTAGTTCAATATTGACCCAAGCTGATAAGGGCTGTGGTCATTCTGCTTACTAAGGGCAGATTTGCTGTGGTCATTCTGCTTACTAAGGGCAGATTTTACCACCTAATGTGGCTTTTGATCATCATATTGCCCAGTACTGAAACTCACTCTGAGTGCAGCATTTTTCTTGGTTGAATTTATGTTTCTCTACTGAAAAATTTGAATTTAGCCCTAGGAACTGAGCCATCCACCCCCACTACAATCATCTTTGTTTCAAGACAAGATAATTAAGCAAGAATTGAATCAGTTCATTGCATGAAGATATCATATACACAATATGTTTATTAAATGTATCTTTTGCTCTGCATCTTCAAAGCCCTTTAATATTTTCCATTGAATCAGTGTCATTGTGTGGGTTTGTTTTATGCAGCAGAAATTCCATTAGCATCAAAAGCTTGGGATTTTTTTTTATTTTTTTCTTTTACAGACAACTAAAAATGCAAGCATAAACTTCTAAGGATTTTCAGTAGTCCCTGTTTTCGGGCCTCAGTGTATTTGGGGTCACCATGGTGTGTTTGGAGTTAATTTGATTTAAAAAAAGAGGGAAAGGTATCAAACAATGTCCAGTTATTGCCAGCCAAAATGGATTTGGTTTAGCCTGTTAGAAAAAGATGTTGTTCTGCAGTGGTACCACAAGAGGGTGGTTGGAGAGCCTGAAACACCTGTAGGCTGTGCTGCAAGAGGGGACGGCTCTGCTGTTCTGGGCAAGGTGAATGTAGCTGTAAATTGTTTTTATGAGAGTCTGCTCTGTGAGGAGCTCTCGTGTTCCCCTGCTTGAGTGACAGAAATCCCAGCGGTGCAGTGGCAGACGCTGCTCAGGCTAACTGAGGAGTGACCTTACTCTGTCACGTTTAATCCAAGGGACTCCAAGTGCTCCGTACCCAGAGCACTGCGCTCTATAGAGGCAATTGTGTTTTGGAGAGTCAGGTTTAAATTGCCTGCTGCTGCAGACCAGCAACACAGCACACTGTGCTTGTGTTGAGGGAATAAAAGATGCTTCTCTATTACGGAGAGTAGACACAGAACGAGTTACTGTATGTCAGCTCAAGGAGCTGGACTCAATGATCCTTGTGGGTCCCTTCCAACTCAGGAGATTTTATGATTCTATTCTATGATCTCCTCAAAGTCTCAGCACATCTGTCTGTTTTCCCCATTACCTGGCTTTTGAAAGGAGTAGCCAAGGACTAAGCGAGATAATTGCTTCATTTGGAGATGGGGAAAGAAATTCATGCCAGGTTTTCTAAGGACGTAGATGAAAATGGTTTATTGAAAATCACCAGAGCTGTCTGCACCATACCAGCAGAAAGCTTGCCTCTGGTTTTTGGTTTTTTTTTTTTTTTTTCCTACCCTCACTGCTCTTGCCATGTGAAAGGAGAGCCAACCCTTCCCTGGTGCTGCTCTCCTGATTCTCAGAGGGACGAGGGTGGTCCAAGGAGCAGCAGAGCATGGCCCACATCACTCTGGCTGCTGTCTGGCCAGAGGAGGGGGGTCTGGTGGAGCTTTCCTCTCCCTCCTCACACCAGCCATGCCCACACTGCCCACAGCAAGTGCTGGACAGTGCTGTGTCTGCAGGGCCCCAGCTGGGTGTCTGAGAGGAGCCAGTCCCCAGCTGGTCCCAGGGCACTGCGCTGTGAACTCGGGGCTGCTCAGAGGAGAACTGAGCTCTGCCTCCTCACAGCCCGACCATGGAGACCAGCACTGCTCTCCTGGAGGCACAGCAGCAGGTAAGAACACTGCTTTCCATGATCTGAGCTGCAGTGAGGTGGGGAACTGTGCTGAGGAGATGGGGGCTCCCACCTGCACACCCCAGAGAAAGCAGGGGCACCTCCATGGAAGGTCCATGCTGATACTGGGGGGACTCCTGGTAGCAGCACCTTCCCCCAAGGCAGAGCCTCACAGAATGAGTAATTGGGTGTTGGAACAGCCTGACCAGAGAGGCGGTGGGGTCACCATCCCTGGAAGTGTTTAAGAAAAGACTGGATGTGGCACTTAGTGCCATGAACTGGGTGACAAGGTCATAGGTTGGAGTCGATGATCTCAAAGGTCTTTTCCAAGCTATTCAGTTCTGTGATTCTGTGGTTCTGTGGCTCTGTGATCCTGTGGTTCTGTGATCCTGTGGTTCTGTGGTTCTGCAATCCTGTGGTTCTGTGGTTCTGTGATCCTGTGGTTCTGTGATCCTATGGTTCTGTGGTTCTGTGGTTCTGTGGTTCTGTGATACTGTGGTTCTGTGATCCTGTGGTTCTGTGGTTCTGCAATCCTGTGGTTCTGTGGTTCTGTGATCCTGTGGTTCTGTGATCCTATGGTTCTGTGGTTCTGTGGTTCTGTGGTTCTGTGATCCTGTGGTTCTGTGATCCTATGGTTCTGTGGTTCTGTGGTTCCGTGGTTCTGTGGTTCTGCAATCCTGTGGTTCTGTGGTTCTGTGATCCTGTGGTTCTGTGGTTCTGTGACTGGCAGCCTGGTGAACATGTCTCATCCACCTCGCAGCGTTATCGCTGGGGCTCGTTGTCAGCGGAGTCATGCTATGATAGTCATTATGGTTTTAAACGACTCATTTTCCACTTAACTGTATTATTGTGGCTTACAGAGCATCTGGAGCTTTGCAGCAGTAAATACATCACTGACTACTACAGCAATGTACTAATCTGTGGCTTTGAAGAAGCTCTTTAAAAAAATACAGCCGGGGCAGGCAGGTCTGTGTGGGCCAGCCCTGCTCTCTGAGGCACCTGTCCCATACTGGACCAAAACACGGCTGACACTGATGTGCTTACAGGAACTGCTGGAGCATCTTTAGTGCAATTTGATACCGCCTGAATCTGGCACTTTTGTAGAATAAAATGAGAGATTCTTGTCAGATGCACACGAGAGACCCTGTGCTGCTGCTGAGGCAGCCAGGCCTATGAGGCATTGGTGTACTGGAGAACACCGAGGGTCTGCGCTGCGCAGTCTGTCCTGGATGATCGGAATAGTCCTCTGCTAACATGACTAAAGAGTCTTTAGATAATATTATATTATTTTATGTGTTTTTTCCTCATCTCCGGCCGGCACGGCCCGCGATGGAGCTGCAGAGGGCAGTGTGGGAGAGGGAAAGGCCGCCCAAGATGGCGGCGCGGCCGCGCGCTGAGGCACTAGAGGGGGACAGCGGGCTGGGAAAGCGGCTTGGGGGCCGCTCGGGCGGGGTTGGCCCTCGGACGGATCCTGCCTGCCCTGCCAGGAGCTCTGCTGCCCTGCCAGGAGCTCTCCACAGGTCCCGGCATCTTCCTGTGTCAGAGCCGCGCGGTGCTCAGGTGGGAGTCAGGCTGGCATTCATTTTGATAAAGGCATCTTGAGAAACATCTTGGGAAACGCTGCAAGTTGAAGCACAGGCTGGAAAAAACCACACCGCCTGTAAGTTCATGTGTCGCCCGAGGTGATGGGAAAATGAAGTAGGAAAAGGAGCAGGTGCGACAGGCTGGGGTTTACATGTGTTCATTTATTTGCCATAAAATGAGTCATCAAGCGCGGTTCTTTCTCTGCCAGCACCTCTGAATGACGGCCCCGGGCTTTGGTCCCGGTGCCCTCAGCCCTCAGAAGGACAAACTGGAGACAGCAGCTAAACAACCAGCAAAGGTCACTGTGGTGGGCTGCAGGTTCACATTAATCTGGTTAAAAGTAAAAATTAAAGAAAGGAAAAAGGCTTGCTTAGGGAAAGGGAAGGAACCCCCCTACAAATCCTCTCCCTCTTTTGAAATTTTTGTCACCCACATTCACCTTGTTGCCTCTTCCCTAATAACCTGTGTAATTTCACACTTTAAAAGAAAGCAACATGCTGGGATATAAGGGAAATATTTGATATTTGGTGGTTTATTTCTTCACATAAGTTGTCTTTTGTTAGACAGGTTTGAGTTGAAAAGGGTTTTTTTCGTACACACCATGCTGACACATTTGGACAATACTCCTAGGCATGGAGTGACTCTTGGGGATGGTGCAGTGCAGGGCAGGAGCTGAGCTCTGATCCTTGTGGATCCCTTCCAGCTCAGCAGATTCTGAGTGCCTAGCTGTTTGTAACAAAAGAATTATATTTGAAGCCTGGGGGTAACTGGTCTTTGACTCTTTGCTGTAGGAGCTGGACTGGATGATCCTGATGAGCCCCTTCCAACCAGTGCATCCTGTAATTCTGTGACATGGACTGAGGCAGCTGTGGGGCTGGATGGACAGCAGGACAGCAGGGACAGGCAGTGGTCACTCATTTCTGACCCAGGGTGGGCTGCATCCTCCACCTGGCGTGGAAGAACCAGGACCTCCAGCGTTTTTGAACAGGACATTGTGTGTGCCCCATCATTGTGTACATGTACTGTGACACTGGGACTCGTGAGCTCTGGGATCACAGGGATACAGCCAGACTGTGTGGAATTAGACATAAAATTTGTTCTCACACCAGTTGTGAGCAGGTAAATTGTGTATTGTTCTGTAGTGTGTTTATCCAGACGATTGCAGGTTTTAAAATTTTATTTTAAATCAAAGAACCAGAGGCTTCAGGTTTGAGATCTGTTTCTGTCTTAAGGGGAATATTAAGAATCTGTGGCTTTGGTTTTTTTCCTTTTGACAAGACTCTCCCCCTTTTGCCTCTTGTAAAGAACTTTTAACATCTATTATTAGGAATTCTATATGAGACGTTTCATCATGGTCTTTTTGGTTGTTTCTTTTTTTCCCCCAGTTACAATTTCTAATGCTCATTAGCAATGTAGTAAGTCTATTCTGGAGATTACTTAGTTTTATCTTGAATTTGGAGGGATTACAATCAAAGTGGGCATCGGATTTTAAGAATTATCCTGTAATGAATGCAAGAGCTCTCTATCAGTGCTAATTCTAAACTCTGTCAGCTTGTTCCCTGCCTCTGCAGCTTTGGCTTAGCAAACTTTGCTCTGAATAGTCCCATGACTACTTGATGAAACAGAGAACAGTCTATTTCTAGTAAATTTCACATAGAGTAGGTGGATCTCTGCCTAATTGATCATTTACATGAGTTTCTACAAAATTCTGACATCTGGACTACTGTGGGATCAAACTGGGCTTTGTTTTTGTGCATGTCCCTTTGATGACCTTCTCCTCAAATGTTCAGGACTGAATTTCCCTGTCACTGAAGGGCTAAACCAGGAATGGCCTTGACTTTCCCTTCCAATATACCTTGCACACAAATGCCTGCAACATTCTGGTGTCTGAGCTCAGCACTTTGCCAAACCTGAGAATCCAACAGAAAAAGAAGAAGACAGCTCTGCAACACTACATTAGTGATTCATGCTTTTGATTTTCATTTTAAATGTATCCCATCAGGGAAACTTCACACTTAACTCATCAAGATAGCAAAAGGCCCTCACAAATATGTATTGGTGGGGACAAAGTGTGAGGATGAAGTTTAAAATTGTAGGGTTTTCTTTTATCTAGAATACTGGATTGGAGTTTTGGCTCTATAGAGGAAGATTGGTTTGCTGTTACCTTGTCTTTTTGGCATGTGGCTGTCTTCAGGAAGTTCAGGTGGATTCTTTGGATGGCTTTTCTATTGGCAAAGAAAAGCTACCCAAAAGATGCTTTTGGATGAGCTAGAACCTGTGTAATGTCTCATGTGTAAAAAACCAGTGACATAACTTTAGGCCAGGGAAGGATTTTGTGTGGGGATGTTTATGCTTTGGAGGAAGGGACCCAGGATGGTCTAAGTTGGAGATGAACAGAAGATCTAAATAGGAAATTAATAGGAACTCAGTTGTAAAATGAAAAAAGTTTTTAATGTGAATTTTTTAACCTGCAAGTGTTTCTAAGACAGAGGCTGATGATTATGTGTGAATCTTTTTTTCCTGTAGGTAGCTGAAAACCTGTTGAAGGTAATAATAAACTTTCTCACTGGTGAACATCAGAGAAATCCCAGGAGTTCCTGAATTTGTCACAGGTATGGAAAAGTTTATTAGATATGCTTTGGGAAAAGTTAGGACAAAATAATCTATTTTGATTGATTCAGTAAAGCTGAACAGGCTGTTTGCCAAGGGCACCATCTTGGGGTTGTGATGCCCTAATTTGCCTTTGCAGGTCAGTAAGAGACTCTCAGATTTACAGAGCCTTTCCAGTACCAAAATGAGCCCAATTATCCAGATTTCCTCGTGTGCATTACCCATTGCATCTCCATCCTGTAGATCTATGAAAACAGTAAACAGGAATTGTCACTCCTCTGGGTGGAGAATGATATTCTCCTGATAACTTTTAAAGACAAAACAGGAAATGTAATTTTGAAATGTTTACCCACAGTGAGGTAATAGTTTCTAATGCCCCAGCACAGCCACACTCTGAGGTTGTTTGCCAACAGGGCAAACAGAGCTGGGACCATACCAGCTTCAGGAAGCAGAGTTCAAGCTCTCTGTGGATCCCAGTTTCCCTGAGTGTATTCCAGAGCAAGCCAAGCCTCCCTGGACTGCTAAGTCAAGAACTGGGTCTTTGCAGTAACCAGACTTTCAGGTTCCCCAAATGCTGACATCTATCAGACCAGAGGATCCCAGAGAAGTTTCTACTGAGAGTATTTTCCTTTGAATTATGACCAAAGGCTCCCTTCTCATGTTTTCCCTGAAGGGTGCACAGACCTTGAATTTGAAAGTTCTGCCAGCTTCAGTAGACACAACTTTCCTAAGGCTGGTGCTGCAGAGTTAAACCAAAAGCCCTTCAGGTGATTTATGTGCCTGCTCTGCCTGTGATGTTGTGAAATCCTGCAGCCTGACAGTCTATGGGGAACTGGCCCCTGTTGTTGGGAGAGAGTATATTCCAGGAAGCATTTTCATTTTGATTCATTGCCTTTTTCCAATGTTTTCCTGGAAAATTTTCATCAGCCTTGCATGCGTTGGTGGCAAACACCTCAGGGCCCAGCCTGGCACACGGAATGTGTTTGTGTGGCACTCAGCCCTGGCTTGGGCCAAGCCTAAAGGCCACCACAGAGCTGCAGCTCCTCAGCTGTCCCTGTGTGCCTGGAGGGTTGTCCTGCAGCACAGGTAGCACATCATAGGTGGCTCAAAGGGTTTGGTGCTGTGCTTAGGAGCTCACAGAGCTGCCAGAATGGGAGTGAGGGGGAATTGCTGCCTACCCCAGCAGGAGGTGCCTCACCCCAAAGCAGCAGCTGCAGGCTGTGCCATGGTGATCTCAGCTGTCCCTGTGGAGCTGTTGCATTGTTCAGATTTGCTTTGGTTTGGGTCTGAGTCAGCTGTGCCAGGTTCTGTAATGCAGGAAAAGGTGGCCCAGGTATGGAACAGCCAAGACCGCGAAGACAAGGCCACAGCTGTGTTGTAACAGGAGGGGCTTTGGTGCCACAGTTTCTTCAGTGGTTTAAGGGTTGTAGTTTTTTCAGGCAGTAAAGAAGCACTTTAGGGTAGGATTTGATGGATTCTCAAACCAATAGCTTTCAGATGAGCTTCTCCCACATGTGGAAGGTGGTGGTAGGGGAGGAAGTGTGCAGGTGTTTGCTCTTAGACTTCTGAACACCAGGCCTGAGCTGGCTTGGAGGGAGGGGGGCTGGGAAGTTTGCTCTGTTCCTTTTCTTCTTCCAGCTGTCCTAAACCAGACCAGGATAATAAATTTAGTCTTTCACTGGATTAGAGAGTAATTGAAGATTTGCTGATACACTGCAGGACAGAGCTTTGTCCATCTTATGGAGAGTGTTTTTATTCCCCAGAGTCTGGTAAGTCATGGGCTGATACCTTGTATGTGTTGAGCTGATTGTTTAATGGTCAAAGTGGCCCGTTTATTTAGTATCCCTGTATCTCACAGAATAAAGTATTGTTTAGTTTTTTGGTTTGTTTTGGGATTTTGTCATGTCTGTAAGAGCAGTTTATAAATGGGGAACCTAATCAGAGAAACATGAAGTTCCAGACAGCAGGAGCTGGTAGAGGAGGAGGGGATGAGCTCTCACCTGTGGTTCCCAGGTCCATCCTTGTCACCAGCCTGGCTGACACCACTGCAGGGCTGGTATTTTAGGTACCCAGGTGACTCAGGAGTTAGGAAGGAGAGGAGGGATGCAGAGTGACATGTCCAGCCCCAGAGGTGGTCACTTCAAACCATGAATGATTTTAGGGTGTGAGGAATTCATTCCAACACTGCAGGTGCTTCGGCTGCTCTTTGCAGCAACAAAGACTTATCCCTCCTGGGTTGCACTGTAGCATTTTTGCCTGCCCTAAATTCACTTAATTTTAACCTAATCACTGCATTTTTTAGTGTTTCTGTGCAAGTACCACATTGCTGTCTCAGCAGTAGTAGTGAGTTGAAAGGAGTTAATCGTGCTTTGTAGCTTAATGCCTTATGGTTTATTATTAAGAATAAAGACAAGCGCTCCACTATTTTATCTCTAATGTGCAGTTAACTTAATTCCTAATCCTCTGAAGAGATGGTCTTCTTCCCAACATTTTGGCTTCTGCCTTGCTTTCAAGCTGCACGTGAAACTTCAATTCTGAAATGCTCAGTGCAGAGAGAATTTTAATACATTCATGCATAAATCAGTCTTCACGAGCTTCCCCTTAACCATTCAGGGAGTTTTCCTTTCCCTCTGTGCTTACCTGGAACTATTGCTCAGCAGCTGCTTTGCTGTTCCTTGTGTGTGCAGTGGCCACTGAGTCGTGGTGCTGTGCACACATGGCCATGGGCTGATGGGGTGTGAGCTCAGTTCTTCCCTTGCAGTGTTGGGAACTGCCCAAAATTCCTGTTCCCCCTCACTGTGAGTCCTTTTACCATGGCTGCCTCCTCCTCCTCCCTGGTATTTCCACAGCTCCCTGCTCAATCTGACTGCTGCAATATTCACTCAGGACAGAGGGGCTGTGCTAGGAGTTAATAAGCTTTTGCAAGTAGCTCCAGTGTTACAAGGATGGTTTTATTCCTTCTCGGCGTATTACAGTGCAAAGGTATTTAGCAAACAGTTTAACAAGCAGAATTCTGGCATTGTCACTTGTGGAGAAACTTGTCCCAGTTCATTCTCTGGGATAAATGCTCCAAAAATTCCAAGATGACATCTGTGCTCAGGTTCAGTTTTCAAACTTACATAGCCACCAAAGCCCATTGTTTTAGAGGATTGTTTTCATTGCTCCTCTCTCTTGGGTACATTTAATTTTAGTCTCTTGCAATCTTTCTGTTCCACCAGCACATTGATCTTGCTCCGCTCAGCTAATTGGATTAACTCATTTGCTACATTTATTGTACAGTATTGATTTGATAATACCAATCTTCCATCTCAGTGTAATCTCATCTTTTCTCTGGCCTCATAGCAACTCTGCTAAATGCCCCTCCTACCCCACCTTTGCACTTGGACTTCATATAAAATCACAACAGTGATTAAAAGCCCTGAGGCTAATCAGGCATTTCCCTGCAGGCCTGGTGTGCTTTGCTAAGCACTGAAGGCTGAGGTAAAGGTGTTGATGATGTTCCCAAATCTTTTGGTATCTGCTCCATGCTGACACAAGTGACCTCCCAAAATCTTGTGTTTCTGCAGGTACTCAGTCACTTGTGTGCTTGGCTGTGGTACCTTTGGGGGAGGCTAAATTCCTCAAATATTTGCTTGCCTGTGCTCACTCCTCAAATGTTCAAACTTCTGGCAAGAGCTCAACACCCAAGTTCCCTGGTGACCTGTGAAAATCTCCAGGTGTCTAAAGCATATAAGTCTTCAGCTTTCATGAAGTCCAGAAATGCTTGCAGTGAGGCAAAGTTTGAATCACTGAAATTATCACCAGCTTTTCAGGAACTGTGGCAAGACAGAATCTGTGTAGATCCTGTTGTAAAGAAAGGGGTTTGCTGTTTGACAGTCAGGTGAGCAAGTTCAAGTACTTATGGATTCTGCAGAGTTTGAAGCTCTGTGTGCATCAGCTTTATTTTGATTCCTGAAAAAGCATGTTTGTTATGTCAACTGCATTCTCTAAAAGCCTGGAATTGTGCCCTGGGCTGGTCAGTGGATTTTCAAACGAGCTGAGGCTCTCTCCAGCCTAACCTGGCTTTGCTTGTCTTGGGTGGCCTCATCTCGTAGGGGGCTCCAGCCACCTGCCCCAGGTGAGGTGGGACTGAGTGACCACCAAGGCTGATCCTGTGCAAGGAGCTCCTTGGGTCCTGGCAGTTCTCCTGTTTGCTCCAAAACAGGACTCCAGTAATGACTTATGTGGGCACAGGGGAGATGGGAAGGCAGTGTTCTGCTGTCCCTTTTTGCTGTTCAGGGCTTGTTCCCACTCAGACTGGCTGTGCAGTCCAGAGCAGAGGTTGATGCTCACACACAGGGGCTGCAGCTTCATTTTCTGTCTCACTTTGCAATTGTCACAGGGTTTTAAACAACATTTTCATTATTCTGTGGCAGTTGTGAAACTGCCATGGTTTGACAGCTTCTATGCCAAATCACTGCTCATCACACAGATGAATTTCTCTTTCACTTTCAGTGTCAATATTTCACTTTCCTGAGATCCAAAGCTGCAACTTAAGCGAGGAGAGGACAACCATCAGAAGTTAACAGGCTGTAGAGATGAGGGGTGTGTGGATGCTGTCACAGGGATGCCAATAGAAGATGTGATTGTGAGCGATTGAGGGATTTTCTTTATTTTTTTGGTGCTATTTGACATTACATTGACTGAAAATTTGGTTATTCCCTTAAGAGCTTGGGTAGAAACAGCTAGACTGCTGAGAGGGGTGGGGAAAACACAGGAGAAAACTGCTAGTTGTACCTGCTCAACCTTAGCCATTCCTTGAAAAAAGAAACCTTTTTCACTTCCTTCCCTTGTGACAGTTTATCTGGGACTTAGGTTTTTCTTCTATTTATTAATAAAGAAATAACCTTACACCTCAGAGAAAGGATTAATACTTACTACTCTAAATAATTCCTCTCAGTTGTTTGAAGGAGCAGTGCAGGAGCTGACAGCAGGTTTTGGGAGGCCCAGCCCTGGGCTGTGGATGGCTCAGGGACTGCACACAAATGTGTGCTCAATCTGGGACTGTCTGCAGACATTAGTGCAGGGCTCTTGAGATGGGAATAGAAATTATTTAGGGCAAGACTTAAAAGGAGCAGCTGAGGTCACTTGTCTTGGTCAGCTGGAAAGGAGAAGGCTGAGGGGGCTCTCTGGGCAGGCTGGACCCACCTTGGGGGTCAGTGGAGGGGAGGTGCTGGTCTTGCTCTGGTGACCCCAACAGGACATGAGGAAGTGCAGAGGGCATTGGGAAGGGCTCTCTGCTGAGGGGGGCTTGGTCCCTGAACAGGTTCCCAGGGAAGTGCCCGTGGCACCAAGCCTGCCAGAGTTCAAGGAGCCAGGGAGGACATGTCTAGGATGTTTGGATTTTTGGAAGTGCTGCAGGGAGCAGGGAGTTGAGTCATGCTCGTGGGTCCCTTCCACTGTGGGGGATTCTGTGATTTAGAAGATCTTCAGATTCAGATTCCCTTGTTTAATGGAGTAAACACTGCCAGACAAGCAAGCACCTCAGCCCAGCCCAGCTTCCTGCACCCATGGAGGTGCACTGGGGTGGAAGTGTCAGTCAGGTGTTCCTGAGCTGGGTAGAAACAGGCTCATTATGGCCTGGACATGTTCACATCATGAGAGAAAAAGCCTCTGCTGAAAGCTGTTTTGCAGTGGGTGACTTTGTTTTAGAAAAACTTCAGATTAGGGTTTGTTTCTGATTGTAGCTTCTCTGGAATCAAGTCCTGCTTGGCAGCTACCAGAGAGGCATGGATGTGCTCTGGCACAATTTAACACAGTCCAACACAGCATGCCAGGGGCCTGTTACTTCAGCTCAGAGCAGCTAACAAGCAGAGTGTTTCTCAGTGTTTGATCAGGGGATTGGTGTTAAAAGCCAGATTATTATAAAAATGGGGAAAGTTTTATAGACATGGAAGTGTCTGGTTGAGCAAAAATAACAGCTACCAGGTGGCTTGTGCTAACCAGGTAAATAGGGCTAAATTATGGTTTCAATGAAGAGCTTGAGGAGGATATCCAGCAATTTAATAAGCTCCAGGAGCATAAGAAATTCCTAAGGGCCCAGTCTTGCAATGCACTCTGCAAATGGACTTAATTGAGTTGTAATGAGGCCAGGTATGGGCAACTGTTCCACCTGCGTGCAGCTCATTGCAGGACTGGGTTCAACTCACAAGTGCAGCATGTGTTAGAGAAATATTAAAAATAATTCAAGTTGATAGAAAGCATCAGAACACCTTATTTGTGCTTTAATTCACATTGCCTTTAATGCACCTCCCTGCAAAGGGGCAGCTGGGAGGAGCTGGCTGAACACAACCTGCACCAGGAATGTTTGGGATGAATCTTCTGAGGTGTTCGTGTTATGATCTGGCACAAAGTGATCCTGCTGAGAAATTATGCATTAGTGTGTGCCTAAAAATTACCTGAGCAGGAACTGCCATAGCAAAAGGTTTGTGGTGGGCTTCCTGTCTTCCAAAGCCATGGAGCCAAGAGACTGATGAAAGTGTGGCACACTTGTGTGTTCCTGCTATAAACAATTGGTTTTGTTAATAAACAGTAATATGTTCTTACATCCTTAAATGTTAATAGCCAGCTGAGTACAGGAGAGAGCATTCTGATCAAGATTTAATTTTTTTTTTAATTCCTGACAGTGTTTACACACTGACCATTGAAAAGAACAGCAAATACCTTTAAACTTTTTATTTAGAAATAAAATTGTTTATGGGGCTGACTAATACTGCTGAGGATTGGGTTCCAGTTATGGGACATATCAGAGGGGCTGGCAAGCACAATTCCCTGAATGAGATCTTAGAGGGAGGATGTGGTGCTGCAGTGATAACTTGTGCCTTGGAATTTTCATCCCAATATGCCTCTGTGGAGGTGAGAGAGCCATGTTTGAGTAAAATGCACGACTTGATTTCATCACATTTGGGGTGGAAGGTAGGCAGAGTTTGAGGTTCCTTTATTAAAAGCAAGTTGAGGTTATTTAAACTGCATCCCACACATCAACTGCTTTTCTCCACACTGCTCCTGTCCCATTCTGTTGAACATGCCCTGAGGCTTACATGTAAGTCTCTGCTGAAATATAATAATTGCTGTCTAACCATGTCTTAAATAGGTAAAAATGATCTATCGATACATAATAAACAGAGATAACGAAATATTTAATTCATGTTTTCTGAAAGTCTCAATTATATATATGTGGGTATCAATTAGAGTTTGCATTTAAACAGAATTCAGAGTAGTAGCATTCCATTCACTTACTCTAAATTAGATGGCAGTATGTTTCACTTAATATAAATTGTGTGTGATTACTTACAATCAGTTTAAATCAATAAGTTTGTGATGGATTTTTACCCGGTGCTGTGGTTTCTCAGTAATAAATCCCTTGTTTAGTCCAGAAGGCATTGCTTCTTTTGGCAGCTTTCCATGCATTTCAGTAATGAGTATTGGATAGGCACAGTTTCAGCAAATCAGCATTTAAGAAGGAAAAAAAAAAGCCCCCATAGAGGATAAACACATTAAAAAAATCAATTTACCTCAACTAGTCCCAATTCAAATTAATAGGATACTCTGCTCTGAGAATCTTGGAGTCTGTTCCTTGTAGCTGAAATCCTGGTTAATAATGTGAAGGCAGGGAGTGGGAATGTGGTCTGTGATTCAAGGCTTGGAAGCTTTGTTACAAAATCCTCAGAGGACAGGTGTAGGATATTATTTTGCTTGGTTGAATGGACTCACAAGCTGGCTTGACTTGTTCCTGAGGTCGTGCCTCCCATCTGCAGAAACCATTCTCTGCCCCAGAGGAGAAGACTCCCATGGCCTGGAGGAGGATGCCCTGGAGAACTTGCAGGGTGGTCATGGAGGGCAGTGAGAGACATCCCAGCTGCACAGGCATGGCTGGGTTTTAACAGGGCTGAGGAAAAGAGCCCCAGGAGGCAGCAGGCACTTAGGGATGGTGACACCCTGGATGCTGCTGATCCCCCTGAAACATGGCTTGCTGCACATAGGGGTGTGGAGTTCTTGCTGAGTTCCTTGAAGATGAAGGAAGAGGTCAGAGAAGAGATGAGTGAGAGGGAACCTCAGCTGGGACACCCAGGCTGGGCTCCAGGCCCAGCAGTGGCACCAGAGCCACGGGCAGGGCCTGAGCCCAGCACTGCCCCTGCCCAGGAGGCACAACTTGTGCCCTGGGCAGTGCCCAGCCCTGAGCAGGCTGCCCAGGGAGGGGCTGGAGTCTCCCTCAGCGGGGATCCTGCAGAGCCCTGTGCACACAATGCTGTGCCCTGTGCTCTGGGATGGCCCTGCCTGAGCAGGGAGGTGCCACCAGGGACCCTCTGGGCCCCCTCCAGCCTGGCCCAGCCTGGCATTCTGTAATGTGGGCTCCAGGGATGATGGAGCCCAGTGACAGCCAGCCTGTGGCACCTCATGGGTACAAGGGACAGTCTTCACCCCACTGACTGGTGAACTTCTGACAGAAATCTCTTAGCCTAAAACCTCTCCCCATCTCAGTCACCTGGGGATGGTGGCAGTAATTAATTGAGTCAGAGTGGAGAAATTGGTTTTCATCTTCCTGAATGGAAAGCTGCTCCTAGGCCAGGAAGCTGTTGCCCATCTCTCCTGTGGGCTCTGTTCCCCTCCCCATCCCTGCTCACGTGTGAGCATCTGCACTCTTGGGCTCTCTCCCGTTTCACGCCTGAGCTGCTGGTTAGAAAAGGCACACACTGGCACAGTGCTGCTTCCCGAGCCTGAGCAGCTTCACAAAGGGGTTCTGAGGAGAAATAAAGCATGGAAATGAATTAGGGAAATCCTGAGCTTCAAAGAGTGCCAAGAAGTCAGGGAATGCCAAGTATTGCATGGGATGGCAGGAAGGGAGCAGTGCAGGGAAGGGTCTGTGGGCAGAGAGCAGCACAGTGTAAAACAAGCCTTTGTTTTGATGCAAACACAGGTCAGAGATGACTTGCACAAAATCACTGAACTTTGATGCAAGCCTTGGAGTTAAGGACATGTGCTGTCATTTGCTGGGTGCTCTGTTTTTCTGTATGAATTGTCTGTCTTTTCATTCTTTTGTGGAGCATGGGTGCTTTGTTTTTCTGTATAAATTGTCTGTCTTTTCATTCTTTTGTGGAGGATGGGGTTGTTTGGGAATCAGATTGGCAGTTGTGGGGCTCCTGCATCCAGAAGGGTGATGAAGGGATGTTTAGCAGCATAGGTTGCCTATTGTTGTTTGAGGTTCTGCAGATCTGCTGGCCACTTTGATAAGAAATAGCAGCTGTTGGTGGTTATTTCTGCTAAGCAGAACAAAGTGTACTGGAATGGGTGTTGTGATCCTTCACCTGTTTTCTCTGTGATGGCACAGAGGTGCTTCATCATGTTTGTTAGCACTGATCTGTGACCTCCATGTATGTGCTCTGTGTGTGCTGGCTGGAGCTGTGTCCCTGGCCTTTTCCTGCTGCTTTTTCAGAAATACATTATTAGTGCCTGAAGGTGAAGGATTATTTTGTGTCTGGGCTACCTGAATGCTCTAATTTGTCAAGTCATCACCCCTGGATGCAGGCCTTGCATCCAGGCTGGCACCAGAAGGACTGTTCAAGGTGTGCACACAGGTATGTCATTTTATGGTTTAAATTCATTTGCTTTAGACGATTATAGAGTGGTTTGGGTTGGAAGGGACCTTCAGGATCATCAAGTCCCATGTCCCCAGAGAGTGACCCAGCTGTCCCCTTCCAGTGCCTTCCTTCAGACTTGTGGTGTAGGAGTCAGTCACTCCCACTGGAATGGAAACTTCTTTGAGCAATCCTTGCCTGTGAGCCCAGCTGAAAGTGTAATTATAGCACAGGGGAGACAGGGTGCTGTAATTGAATTGTTGCTGATAGACAGTGAAAAATGACTGTCCTTTGAACACTGTGCCCATCCTTTTCTCTCTATCACTGTATCTGTTTTGAGATCAGTTTGTGGTAATCACAATAGTTGGAATTTCTCATCCCTGGAGCCTTTCAGGTCTCATCCCTTCAGCATAATAACCACTTGGACTTCTTGACCTGTACTTTAAGCCCCTCTTGAGGTGCTCCAAGGAGATACTTTAGGGAAGAAATATGTTCACTGCAGTCACAAGCTCCCTTCTTCTCTGCATGTGGATACCTCAGCAATTGCACAAGAGCAGGAACTGCTGATAAAGTGCCCTGTCATTGTGAGTGAAGGCTCTGATGTTCCAGTGCTGGGGTGCACCAGTTGCAATGGTGCCCCAGGGGCTGTGGTTACCTTCAGCACATTTACCACAACATTTACCCAACACATTTTTCTGTATGAATTGTCTGTCTTTTCATTCTTTTGTGGAGTATGGGTGCTTTGTTTTTCTGTATAAATTGTCTTTTCCTTCTTTTGTGGAGGATGGGGTTGTTTGGGAATGAGATTGGCAGTTGTGGGGCTCCTGCATCCAGAAGGGTGGTGAAGGGATGTTGAGCAGCATAGGTTGCCTATTGTTGTTTGAGGTTCTGCAGATCTGCTGGCCATTTTGGTAAGAAATCCAAAGTAGGGCAGATGGAAATGCCTTTCTGTGAGGAGTGTTCCAGTGGCACAGAGCTGTGCACCTACTTCTGATGTGTGTTATTGGTAAAGCCCCTTTGCCAGTGCATCACAGTCCTGCATGCTTGCTTTTTTTCTTTTTTTCCCTGCCTTTTAGACAAATATTTGGGTGCCTGCAAAGATTTTGCATAACTGCTGGCAAAATCCCTCCCCATAACCACCCACACTCCTGCTGAAGCCTCTGCCTGAGCAATCCTACTGTCTTTAGTAGGAAAGGGTGCTGCAGGCAGTGGCTGAATCCTGGGTTTTGTGGGGTGGTTTGGGGTGGGGTAGGGAAAGACATTCTCAGCAACAACAGTTCCTGAACTTCCTCCTTGGGAATGGGAGCTGGTGGTGCAGGGTGCTCTGATGGAGCATGGGTTCTCTGCTGTCCCCCAGTGCAGACTGGTGCAGAGCAGTGTAATTAGCACGTGTCTCATCACTGAGTGACACACAGCTGCTCCCTTGCACTGTGAGGCTGTGTCAATAGGCTTGGTTCCCCCCAGCCCTTGCATGTGAGCTGTGGGTGGCTGTGGTGTAGGTGTGTTTGAACACCTCGAGGTTTGCCATTTGCAAACGTGGTTTCTCCCTGCCTGTCAGGGCAGCAGTGCTTTCCTGCAGTCATCTCTGTGCTGCTTTTCACCTTTGGTGCCTGTGCCCTCTGCTTCAACATCTTTGCCAGTGTTTCAGCTGATCTGTATTCCTGTGGATGATGATGGTGCAGTTCAATGTTGTGAAATTTTGGAGGGGACTTTGAATTGCCTTGGTCTTACCTTGTGTTCATGAGTCATTTCTGAGAAGATGCTGACTGAGTGATGCTGCACCCTGACAGGTAATGAGGCTGCAATCAGAGGAGGCAAAAAATGTTCTCTGCAAAACTCCTTCCCTTTGTGCTCTGAGGAAGAATATGTAAGTTGATAAATCTGAACAGCAGAAAGTTTTGGTTCTTCTCCTCTCCTTGAGAGAGCAGGAGTGTCAGACCAAACTCCCCTGGCTTGCTGGGGAGTGGTGTGCAGCAGCCTGGTGTCACATTCCACCCAAATCCTGCCCATCCCATCATCTGACACAAAGTGTTTGTGTGGCTGAAGTTTGTGTGAAGGCAAACTGCCTGCAGAAAGAACTTGGAGCAAATGGAAGTGTTGCCCCAGCAGGACCCAGGAGGTCCCCACTCATTGCTTTTATTTCTTTCATTCAAGGAATGGACGGGGGAAGTGAGAGAGAGGGACACAGTCCACTCACAGATAAAATCCTGCTGTAGTTTGGAAACCCAGACAACAATAGATGGATCCATTTACTGCTGGGCTACTGAAGAGTCAGAGTCAGTTGCAAGTGCATTTACATTTCCCTTTCTCCAGTCCTAAATGGTTTCTTCTCTCTCCATGAAGACCTGGAGACAGTAGCTTCTCAAAATACCTGCTGATGAACTGAGCCATCTGCTGAAGAAAACAAGTTTCTTTTACAATTCTATTTTCTATCATCATGTACTGTTGTGTCAGACTGTTTTCTGCAAATAACTTGCAGTTCTTTTGGCAAGAAAGGGCCCGACAAATGTGCAGTCGGGTTCAACAAAACAACTTTTTAGAAGCTGAAGACTTTCCACACATAGAAGGGACAGATTCCACCCACCCCCCTGCATCCCCATTGCATTCTTAGGTTAAGGAGTGAATGATGGACTTCAAGCAGTCTATATTAAAAGAGATTGTGAACATGTTTCTTTCTTTCTCTCCCTCCCCTTTTCCCTCTGACTCCCTGTCGGGGTGATGGTAGTACATTTTTATAGCCAGCAAAGATGTGACATGGGGCTTTACCAGCATGGAATGACCAATGGGCTCGTGTTGAATGCAGGGGCTTTGGGAGCTCAGGTGGGAGTTTGTAGGTTATCTACAGACAAAGCTCCTTTTCATAGCAGCAATGTGCCCACATAAGATGCTGGGGGTTTGCCACAGCTCTGCTGCCTGACATTTAGCGGCTTGTATCCCATCCCTGCCCCCTGACTTCCAGAAAGGATTGTCTGCGTGGTGCCTGCTGTAGCCTGGCTTCATTTCAATTGCAAACGGGGGCTATTAGTATTCCACAAATACCCGGTCGGGCACTTGGGTTTCTGAGCAGAAGGGAACTTAAAACAAGAAGAAGCAAGAACGGACGTGAGGCTCGGGACAGATGTCTCCAGGAGAGCTCGAGGCTGTGCCCAGAGGCTCAGATTTTGTCACTGACCTGGGCTTCCTTCAGAATTGCCCCCTCCAATATTCTTCCCACGCACTCTTTCCCTTTGTTCAGAGGCAGGCTTTGAACTTTGAATGGTGTTTTATTCTCTGCCTCTTCTCTCTGCTGGGCGCAGGGAGGATTCCTCAGCTGCACTCCCAAAAGCAGAGCAGAACGGAGACTGGGGCAGAGCCTGTGGCTGCTCTGGGAGTCAGCAGGTCCGGGGCTGGAGGGGGATACCGGGGCGATCCCACTGCCTCAGGCTGCCTCGGGCTTTGTGCTCCCGTTTCGCCTCCATCCCGCCCTTGGCTCCAGCTGGGCCATGCCGGATCAGCAGGATAAAGCTGCAGTGCCGGGTCCTGGGCCCGTGGCACGCTCGGGATGGAGCAGTGCTGAGCAGAGGAGCAGCTGCCATGGCTGAGTGTGGCTGAAGAGCATGAATGATTCGGGATGCACAGCCTGTGGTCGCTTCCGTCTTGCCAGGGATGACCCTACCTTGTACTTTCTGGGTGCTTTGAAAATTTCCTGGAGTAAAGGGTGCTCTCCTCTCCCCTCACTTGCCCTCCTGTTCCAGTGAGAGAGGAATTTTGGATCTCTGCAATCTTAGCATGACAGTGCTTTTTATGCAGAAAAGTGGCTTGGTTTGGTTTGTCCCCTTTCCTTTCTATTTTTTTCTGGTAGTTGATTTGAGCTGGTTCCATCCTAACTTTAGACCAAAGCTTTTCTCTCTGTCCTGAAGGGCTGAAGCCATAATCACTACATTCTCATTTAAATTCTAAAATTACCTTTCAAATCTTACCTTTTCATTTCTTTTGTGAAGGTCTTCTCTGGCCTTTTAAGGGATGAGCAAACACAGTTTCAGTAGTGCAGGGTTGGTAAAAGGCCAGAGGCATTGCAGGTAACTTTTGACATCTTAACTACACGGAGCTGTAGAGTTGGTTCCATGTGCAGGGAGTGTTGGTGGCTCAGGCTGGGGATTGTGGTTTGCTTGTTCACTCTTTGTGGTTTGTTTTATTTCTGGAAGCTGTGCTTGTGCAAAAGAGAGCAAGGTGCTACTCTGTTCATCCCTGGAATGATGTGTGCCACGGGGCTGATTCCTGCCTGGAGAGCTGCAGAGCTCAGCTGGGAGAGACTGAGGTGCAGGGCAGCACCCCTGAGCAGCAGCACTGAGGGGAATGGGGAGCGGCCCCAGCCTGGGGAGCCCTGATCCCTGGAGAGGCTGAGAGGGAGGTGGAGAGAGATGAGGTCTATCCCTGCCTCCCTGCACCTTCACCTGGGAATGGCAGTCCTTGGCTCACACCCTTTGCTTTGGATCTGGCACACCTGCTGCATTTATGTTTTTGCTGTTGCAGCATTTAATCTGCTTTGGTTTGTTTCCTCCTGAGCCAGCTCTGGAGGTTCAGTGTGCTCCTGGTATTTCTGCTGTATTCACTTGAAAGGGAAGGTGTAGGCAGCTCCATCTCCCAGCTCTCACTGACGCAGGATCTGTCACATAAATCCAAGCATCAAAATGTGTTTGCTGTGGAGGCAGGGCTGTTTTTTGATTATCCACCTTATTACCAAATCCATTGCTCTCAGGCAAGTGTGGGGAACCTTTTCCTTGCTAAAGGCTGTACACACCGTTCAAATAACTTTGACAAACTACACATTAAACCACACAGTTGTGGTTATTCCCCCTTCTGCTACTGTTGGATAATTTTGCTGTGGGCTTTATGAAATGAGTAGGGAGCTGTATTCAGCCAGAGGGCTGCAGATTCACCACTAGGCCTTCACAGGCTAATGAGCTTTCTCTTAATGGTGTCATAAAGCTGATGCTGCTGGAGGTGTAATGTCACTTCTCAGCTTGAAGTCAGATCCTTGCAGACGTGCTTGTCTTGTTCCCCAGCTGGGTTAGCCCCTGCCAAGCAGCTGCACCTTGTGGGAACTGTTGATAACTGAGGGCGTCCTTTATAGGAGGATGACCAGAAAAGAGCCCTGGACACCAGCCCACCCTGTGTCCCACAGGGAAGGGACAGCTCCCAGCTGCACAAATGCATCAGGGCTTGGAAACTGGGAAAAGCAGGCATCCCTTGGGAAAAGAAACTGTTTTGGCAGGTGTCCTGTGTGCCATGCAAAATCTCTTGAAAGATTTAGATTTTAGGTTTTTTTATCAGAGTCTTGAGCAATGTCAAAGGACTTAAAATATGACAAAGCTTTTTTGTTGATGGCCAAGTTAATGAAGCCCTGAAGTGATTTGCCTTTGGAGGCAGCAGCATCTTCATCACTGGTGGCTGCTAAGGTCACATTGGGTTAAGGTCTCACCTTCTGGGAATGGTGGAGATTCCAGCTGACCCTGTCTGGGGCAGGGGGACAGATGAGAAGGATCTGTGCTCTTCCTGCTCCCTTGCTGGGTGCTCCAGCAGTTCAAACTCTGAAAATTAACCAGGCACCTTTATTGTGGTACCTGCTGGCCCTGAGCCTCAGCTGTTTCCCCTTCCCAAACTGGATTTTGAGCAGTGCCAGTCCCTGCTTGTGGTGCCTGGTGCTGCATTGGGAGGGCATCCCAGGCCACCTGAGGGTCAGAGGTGCTGTTCACTTTTGGAGAGCAGTGCTGGGAAAACAGGGCAGGACCTAAGACTCTGAAGGGACTCCTCTAATTCTTTGAGGTTTTGTGAGTTTGTGCTTTGTAGATGAAGCCTGTGTAAACCTTATTTCCCTCAAAGTTTGAAGAAAACACCCCTGAGCAATCTGGTTTAGTGGCAGGTGCTCCTGCCCATGGCAGGGGGTTGGAATGGGATGAATTTTAAGGTCCCTTCCAACCCAAACCATTCCAGGATTCTCTGCTCTCCCTCCCTCAAATAGTGACAAGTTACATAAAGGAGGGGGTGTGTAGGAAAACCCTAATGAAAGCAGACAATAGTTTGTGCAAGCAATTAAGTAGGAGATAGCTTTTTTGCTCTGGAAAGAGTAAACAAGTAGAAAATTATGGTCATTTGACAGCAGGAAATCTAATTTTTTGTCATTACTGTATATTGGAGACAGCAGTGAATGAGACTGTTTAAGGCCTGATCAGCCACCAATCCACACAGGATCACTTTTTTCTTTCCTCTTTCTTTTAATTTATTTTCATTTCTGAGATTGGCAGATTCAAGTATGAAAGGCTTTAAATAGGTGATCATTCTCATCTCTAGGCTTTGCCTGGCTTTTTACTTTTCAAATCTCATTTTGGAACACATTGCATTAAATTACATGAAATTACCAAGCACTTTAATTACTTTCTTTTAAAAGCCCAGGCCATTCTTATCTGCTGCTATTGCTTACAGGCTGCAGCACAGAGAAGTGATTTGCTGATGCAATCCCACATCTCTTAATTGTATTGTGCTCCAGGAGATGAGGAGGAGTTCCCAGCCATGGCTGTGTGAACCCAGGGAAGCACTGCACCCCAATTCCAGCTCTCTGCAGGCCTCTGCCAGTGCCCCCCATGTGAAGGGACTGAAGGCCCAGCTGTGTCCCTGAGTTGCTTTTGCAAAGAGAAGAAGCCCATCATTGATGTGGAAATGGAGATGAATGGGCTGTTTTACCCTTTTAGGTGTTGCTCCTAATGCTGTCGGTGTTGCCTTGCTGCTGTAAAGTTTTGGTACCTGGAAAGGAGAAGTAAAGAAAAGCAGAGCAAAATGGAGCAAGGGATGAATTTACAAAGCTTCTAATTCAAAATATCAATGAGGAAAGCATTGTTGTTTGTAATTGGAACGGACTGTGGGATCTTCCCATACAAATTACCATTTCTAATTGACTTGTAGGAGAGTGCTCTCCCTGGTTTTCCTGCAGTGGTGTTGCTAGGAAGTGTTGCTAGGCAACCCCTCAATGACTGAACCGACCTTTAAGATAAATATATGTATTTTCTCCCCATTTTGATGCTGGAAAGCAACCCTCTATTTTGTCTCTGTGCTGGCCTTTCTCTGGGCAGGAGGAGTGCTTTGGGCAGGGGGTTGCTCAGTAATAGTCTGCTTAAGATTTGGCAAAGCTTTTTTGTAGGCACAACCTTTTTGTCTGTAACATCCTCGTGAGCTCAATTTTTTCCTTGCAATGTGAGCAGCAAAAGTTGACAAATAATATCTTGAATTATTTATCTGATTAATGTAGTGATCTTTATTGAATAAATCATTGAGGAAACCCCTCTCACTGTTCCCTCAGGTGAGCAGGAGCAGGCAGGGCAGGAGCAGAGCATGAAATGGCTGTTGGTGCAGTGTGACAAAGAGGATTTAAACCCTCCCATGTTGCTCAGGCCTTCTCCTAAGAATCCTGGTGGCACAGTGCAGAGAGCACTGGGACCTGTTGGCAGTGATTTGCTTTTACCAGCTGTCTATGAAGCAAATCTCTTGGTTTATTATTCTATTCAAATCAATTGTGCTCATAATTTTTTTTGAATGCTTTTGCCTCATGAAAAATGTGTCAACTGTTTAATTTTTTTCTTTCCAAGGGAACAAGTGGAATAATCTGTAAGGCTCTAATTTAAAAGCACATGTAGTTAAAGGCAACTTGCAGAAAGGTATAGAGATACCTTTCTCTCTATATATATATAGAGATATTCTGTGCTTCTCCTTGGCTGAGGCTGACAAATCAAAATGCCAAGGCTTGCTGAGGGAGTGTTGAGTGCCAGCCACGTAGGAGTTCTGAACTTTGGTCCTACCAGGGAACTGAAATGGAGCTTTTGCTCTCCAGAATACCCAGGCAGAGGTGGGCATCCCTCAGGAATCCTTCTCCTGCAGGGAGCAGGAGGAGGGTCCTGGGCAGACCAGGCTATTGTGGTGTGTGATGGTGTTCACAGGGGTTTTCAGGTGAGGGAAGAGATGAGAATGTTGACTCCATGTTCAGAAGGCTTGATTTATTATTTTATGATATATATTACATTAAAACTGTACTAAAAAGAATAGAAGGAAAAGTTTCATCTCAGAAGGCTGGCTAAGCTAAGAACAGAATGGAATGAATAATAAAGGGTTGTGTCTCAGACAAAGTCCAAGCTAACTGGGCTGGAATTGGCCATTAATTAAAAACATCCAAGATGGGCCAATCCCAGATGCACCTGTTGCATTCCACAGCAGCAGATAACCATTGTTTACATTTTGTTCCTGAAACCTCTCAGCTTCTCAGGAGGAAAAATCCTAAGGAAAGGATTTTAAATGAAAAGATGTCTGTGACAATGGTGCTGTTGCTGTGGCAAACCCTTGGCTGAAAGAAGAGAATAGAAGTCAAGGTGAGGGGGAGCATGAACCACCTGCAGGCTCTGAGGAGGAGGGAGAACAGAGCATCCAGGGCTGCAGGGAGGCAGGACTGGCTTGGCCAGTGCTCAGCAGCCACAATCTGACATGTCCTGGGTCCTCTGTCCCCTGCTTCTCTCCTCCAGCCAGGCCTGGGAATAAGAACATCTCTAAACTTCCCACCTGTCCCTGGGCCCAAGTGTAACCAGCCTTGGAGTGTGCTGTGCTTTACTTTTAGAACTATTTTGCCAACTTGCTGCAGCCTTGTTGAACTTCAGATCTCTTCTTCCCCATGCATTGCTCCCCATCTCTGCTCTCTGCAGAGCAGACCCTGGTTTGTGGCAGTGTTACAGGCACCCAGCTGATGCAGGGCTTGTTCTGGAATAAACCCAGTCCAAATTAAAATAAGCCCTGGATTTTGCTTTTCCAGAATTTAGGCATTCAGCCACTTTGTATATAAAGGTCAGACTGTTCCTGATGGTGAGTACAGTATCTCCTGTGGGGGGAACAGAATTTTCCTTCTGCTCTGGCTGCAGCCAGGTTGGAGTAGCTGTGTCTGAGACAGCAGTGGAGGTGAGAATGAGCCTGCCAGGGAGGAGCAGCAGAGCATTACAGTGAATAATGCTGCAAGAATTTCTCAAAGAAGGTGGCTTTGGCAGCTCTCTGTGCACTGTAGGACCTGTTCCTACTACACATAGCAAGGACTTGAGATGATTAGCATGAAATTGAATCGTGTTAATCAATCTCAGGCAGGAGTAGAGCCCAGAAGTGATGAGCCTGTAATTTCATTCCTTCCCATCCCTTAACTAACAGCTGCAATCCCAGCTCAGAGGGGAGCAGCCACTCCTGGTGGTGATGGGAGAGTCAAGGCTCTGAGTGCCCTTTGCAAGGGAACAGGATCCTGATTCACTGGAGCAGCCCAGGGCTCTCCTGGTGATGGAGACTGGTTCATTAGCATTTGGTCTTGTCCTTGCCCTTAGCTCAATGTCTAGGAACAACAGTTGGTTTGAAATAGGCTTTAAGGGAAGCATTAGAGGGCTGGGACAGGGTATTGTATGGGTGTGAATGTATTGTATTGCCAAATTTAAAAATCCAGTAGCATACCTGATTACAATCAACAAAAAATGCAGTCCTGCATCAGAATGTACAAATGGGTGTCTTTACTCCTTGTTCAGAGGAAGTATCAGGGGTGCACACAGCACATCACAGAGGCATTAAAGTCATTAAGTTGTTTGTGAAAGTCCAGATTCTGCAAATGCCTAACTTTGGTATGTGTGTAGTCACAATGAAACTGGGGGGAAATCATAGAGTGAAGTTATCTAGGGTGGAAGGGATCTTTTAATATCATTGAGTCCAACCATTCCCTTAACACTGCCAAGGCCACCACTGCCCCATGTCCCCAAGTGCCACCTCCACAGGGCTGTTTAACCCCTCCAGGGATGGGGACTGCACTCCAGCCTTTGTCAATGCTTGACCAACCTTTAGGTGAAAATGTTTTTCCCAATATCCAAATCTAAACCTCCCCTGGCCCAGCCTGAGGCCGTTCCCTCTGCTCCTGTCCCTGTTCCCTGGAGCACAGCCCGACCCCCCCGGCTGTCCCCTCCTGGCAGGAGCTGTGCAGAGCCACAAGGGCCCCCTGAGCCTCCTTTGCTCCAGGCTGAGCCCCTGCCCAGCTCCCTCAGCTGCTCCTGGGGCTCCAGGCCCTTCCCAACTCCCTCAGCTGCTCCTGGGGCTCCAGACCCTTCCCTGGACACACTCCAGCCCCTCAGGGTCTGCACTGTCCTGAGGGGCCCAGAGCTGCCCCAGCACTGGAGGTGCCCCAGCAGTGCACCCTGACAAGTCCTGCCCTGGTCCTGCTAGACACTCTGGGGCTCATCCAAGCAAATTTACTCTTCTGAAATTTAATTTCTGGAGGAGAGAAGCTTTCATTGTTTTTAAAGTGTTTAATGGCAGTCAGTTGCTAAACATTTCAGCAAGCATTTCCAATTGTTTTCAGTTTATGGAGACATAGTTGATGCTTTGGTTTGGAGACCACTATAAACTTGGACATTACCAGCAAATAAAACATAAATTTATATTTGGCTTTACAGTGTTAAGTAGAGTAACTACACTATACCTCAATCCTTCCTGCAAGCCACTGTTCTCTAAAATAGGAGGCATTATTGTGGTGGTATTCAGAAATCACTGAACATTTACTGTGTGTTGTTCAGAAATTACTTTTAATTGAAATAGAACAACACTGGCAAAGCTACGTAGCTGGAGAAAGTATTCAATATTCCACAGCTTGCCACAGACTACCACAGCTTTCAGAATATATTGATTTTGCCACATTAAACACGATATGTGATGCCAGGGCCCAGACTGAGAACTTGTAGCATGAATAATTTACCACCTAGATGAGCGAGCCTGTCTCCAGCAGTATGGAGAGAAAGAGCCCTGTGAGCTGAGCCTTTCCCCTGGAAGGGGGAGAATGGGATGTTCAAAGGCCTCTGGAGGGTGAGAAGTTGTACACAGCAAGCAGGAAACGTCTCACTCATCCCTTCCCTGGCTGAAGATGTGGGAAGTTCTACAGATGCGTGTGTGACCTGGGCAGAGCTCCAGGTCCTCGTGCTTGGAGAAGGCTCTGCAGGGCAGGGCTCAGCCAGGAGAGAGGGAGCCCAGGAGATCCTGCTGCTGCCTCTTGCTCAGCCCTGCCAGGCTCTGGGTGCAGGCTGCTGCTGCAGGCAGGGGGAAGGCTGCTGGAGAGCCTTTGGGCTCAAGGATGGATCTGTCTGGAACTGAGGATTTGCTCACACTGACTCTGACCCAGGGATTGTTCTGCAAAATGAATCATGAGAACTGCAGGTGCTTCCAGTTCTGTGGAAACAAAAACTTGGTACCTCACAGGACTTGACCAGCACAGATGGTTTTCCACAGAGCTGCTCACATCCTCTGGTTTCTGAGAGGTTTCTGACTTGCCCATTTTAATGGCTTGGTTATGTACAAGCTAACAATTCCTCTGTTCCTTTCCCTTACCCAAAACCCCAAATACTCTGCCTCCTTTCATCATTCCTTACTGTTTCTTAAGGGGAGGACAGAGAGAATGAACAAAACAAGTGAAAATGCACAACAACTAACATATATTTTGAATAAACCAGCAAGCTGACACTTAGTGTGACAAGTGGAGGAGGAAATTGGAAGTTGATAAACAGGAATTGTTACTGTTTTTCTACAAGGAAACTATGAGAAGATAAATGGTGGAGAAATGTCATTCCTTCTTTCTCATCTTCCCTGTCTCCTTAGCCTCCCTTTGCATGGATTTATGAAAACTCATGGTTCAGAAAGTGTCACATGTTCCTGATCAGATCCCCCCACCCTCTGTAAAAGGGTACACACATCTGTTCAGATGCAGACCTGCAGGAAATTCATGGAAAGAAATTTCTGTTTGTACACTGGATTTGAATCCCTGAGTGGGAACCTGACAAATTTTTTTGAGGTTTTTCTAACCACAATTTTACAAAAATGTTGCTGTCTTCTGAAGCCCAGACACAGTGTGGGAAATTAAAGGACCATGAAACTCTGGGATATGTAGAAATGCTAATAAAAAGTGATTGTACTGAATGGGTCAGGTTTTGGGTTTCCAGAATTAGCCATGCCAGCCTTTGCATTGACTTGGGCTTGGTTTTGAGGTACAAGCTCTTTGTCATAATGTCAAAGCCCAGATTATTCTAATTACTGTTATCAGTGTAAAACTTGTGTTCACTCTTCTACTTTGCTTGAAGGAAGCCTCAAATGAGTTGAAGTTCTTGAAGTTCTGGTCTGGAGTCCTGGTCATGCCTGGATACAAAGAGCCTCTGCTTGCATCTGTTCAGAAAAAAAGGAGTCCTGACTGTGGTGAGTGATACACAAAAAGGTGGTGCTTAGGGCATTATTCTGACTGAACAGTTTAATCAAATATTACCTTGTCAGGGATGTCAGATTTTGTAATTTTTATTTCCATACTAGTTTGAAGATAAACCAGTCGGAGATTCCAAATCAGAATAACAACTGAATAGAAAAATTAAAATAAAGGCAGAAAAACACTGTCTTAAACTGACAGAGTTAGGATACAACCTGTTGGTAGGATACAGCCTGTTCTCAGGGTGTTGGTAGCAGTCTGATTAAATGGTGGCTACAGTCCTATTGGATGATAGATGTGGTTCTGTTGCAGCAGTGATCCTGCAGAAGAGTCTGGTGTTCCTCTGAAGGTCCAGTGGTGGTTATGGAGCTCTTGTCCTGTGGGAATGCAGTGGGCAGAGGCTGCTGTGGTGTTCCAAACCTTGGATTCTATCCAGGAAGGAATGCTTGGTTCCTCCCCCTGGGTGGAGCATCTCCCAGTGGGATGATGGAATTTATCAGTCATGCAGTGAGACTTGGTGGCCCATTAGCAGAGACAGAGCCCAGAGTTATCAGGGAAGAGTTGTGGAGGGGATAAGGAGCACTGCCCCACCTGTTCTAACAGCTTGTGAAGGTGGTAATAGAATATACACACTTTTGATTGCATCCTGCCTTGTCATCTCAGACATCTTCACATCAGAAATCCTTGCTTTTGGGATTTCTTACTTCCATTTTACTCTTCCAACCCAGTTGAGAGGACAAGAGCAAAAGCTGGGCTAGGGCAGGGTCAGGTTGGACACCAGGAAGAATTTCCCCATGGAAAGGGTGGTCAGACACTGGAACTGCCCAGGGAGGTTTGGAGTGCCCATCCCTGGAGGTGCCCAAGGAAGGGCTGGAGGTGGCACTCAGAGCTCTGGGCTGGGGACAAGGTGGGGATCAGGCACAGGTTGGACTCAGTGACCTTGGAGTTCTTTTCCAACCTTAATGATTCTATTTTCCAGGAATTATTATATTTCCCATGTTTCCACTTTGGTGCTTAGTAGAGGGTCTCTCCCAGAGCCTTTCAAAGGCACCAGGGAGAGGAAGCTGTTCTGGGGCAGATCTGTGTGGAGCCACCCACGAGTCCCTGCTGTGATACTGGTGCTGGCTCTGCTGCCTGGAACAACACATGGGGCTGCCCCAGGGGGCTCTGGGGCTCATTTTTGCTCAAGTTTTGAACACCCAAACCCACAAGCCCCAGTGGAACTGCTGAGGGCTTGCATGACAGCACAACCTTTGCCTTTTCATTTAGCCTCGGGCCTGATGTAATCTCCATTCCAGCAAGGAGGTGTGTTCTGAAATTAAAACAAGCTGGTGATAAGTTTAGAAGGGTGATAAGTTTAATAGTATTCATGAGTTTAATCTCTCCTGGCAAACTGAATTCACCATGATAGTGAAAGAGAGGCGTTACCAGGCAATTAAATTGTTTTAGGTTCCAGACAAGGACTTGAATGGATGCCTGATACTGTGCTTTAATACTAGATGATACAACTTTCTCTTGTCAAAAACTTACTAAAAGTGGGAAGCAAAAAAAATATCTTCAAGCTTAAAAATGTTTTTATATGTTCATTAAACATTATTGGAAAAATGCTAGAGAGCATATTGCTAACTCCACTTTTCTTTTTAAATGAGAAGTCTTCTTCATTGGAAGACCAAGTCTTCATTTTTCTGTTAAAAATCAAAGAGGATTTTCCACACTAGATTAAAGAGGCTTCTGGGTTTAAAAGGCCTTGCTGAAGAGTATAGAATATATTGGTTAAAACTAAGGAGCTGGCTGGCTGTGAGCCTCCAGCTCCAACATCTGTTGAAGAATGAACAGAATAAAAAAAGCATAATCGCCATGAACAAAGGGGGAGATAGGATTCTTGAATTGCTGGATGGGACTTTCTGGTACCACAGCCAGCACAGGAACATTTGAACAGCCCCCAGCAGTAAATTCAGCAGTGGAGCTAACATCTGTATTCTTTTATCTGCTCTCAGATTGCAGGGAGTTCCCACGTGCTGGGTACGGCCACACGGCCGGGGCTGTGTTTGCTGCTGATAGCCTTGTTCCCAGCCTTGTTCCCAGCCTTGTTCCCAGCCTTGTTCCCAGCCTTGTTCCCAGCCCTGCAGGACAGGGCCAGGACAAACACCTGAGCCTGGGCAGCTCACAGAGCACACAGGGCTGGGGCTGCACCAGCCTCTGGCTCTCACCTGAGCAGCTCCTCTGAAAAGGATCCTCCTCTCAGTCATGTCAGAGGTTCCTGTTAGAGCTGCCCATAGACACAGATCTTTGTGCTCAGCAATGCAGAGAGAGGAGCACAAATGTGGGCTGAAAAGCTGCACATTGTGTGATGGGAGAGCTGCAGGTCTGTCAGGCTGTAAGGGGAGAGCAAGGGTGATGGCCCCCAATGTCTTCAGGAACCTCCTGAAATGTCAGTGGTGTACAGAGCCACAGCAGAGCCGAGGGACAGCCTGCAGCTCCTCCCGAGGGACAGCTCCCATCCCTGCACCTGGGACAGGGACAGGGACAGCTGGGGCTGGGCCAGGGCAGGCTCAGGCTGGATTTCAGGAAAGGTTCTTCCCCCAGAGGGTGCTGGCACTGCCCAGGGAATGGGCACAGCCCCGAGGCTGCCAGAGCTGCAGGGATGCCCAGGCTGGGATTGCTGGGGTGTCTGGGCAGGACCAGGGGCCAGACTGGATAAATCCTCATGGGTCCCTTCCCACTCAGGACATTCCATGATTCTACTGCTGTTTATGTGCTCTTGAAGAGCAAAAATTGTCACAGACATGTTTTATGAAAAATTCTTTCCTTAGGATTTTTTCTCCTGAGAAGCTGAGAGGCCTCAGGAACAAAATGTAAACAATGATTATCTGCTGCTGTGGAATGCAACAGGTGCATCTGGGATTGATCTCATGTGGTTGTTTCTAATTAATGGCCAATCACAGTCAGCTGGCTCTGACTGTCTCAGTCAGTCACAAGCCTTTGTGATCATTCCTTTTCTATTTTTAGCCAGCCTTCTGATGAAATCCTTTCTTCTATTCTTTTAGTATAGTTTTAATATAATATATATAATAAAATAATAACTCAAGCCTTCTGGAACATGGAGTCAACATTCTTGTCTCTTCCCTCATCCTAAGACCCCTGTGAACACCACCACAAAGAATTTTACATTATTTTTTTCTGCTTCCTCTTTAATCCTCAGGGAGACACATCAATGCCCTGTATCCACAGTGTATATAATAATTTACTGTAACATATCAGATTCATCTTCTGGAGTCTATATGGAGAAATATTTTAGGAGACTCAGGAAGTTGCACGTGTTTTTTCTTCTCCACAAGGGTTTTTTTGGCCTCTGGAGAGGATGCTTCCTTGGTTGAAAAAGACACATTCTTTGGATCTATTTGGATAATATTCACTGCGTAGACTCTGTGACTTGTGAATGAGCATGAAAATTAATCTCCTTCTTAAGAGGGTATATAGACAAGGGGAAGCTTGAGAGATTGTTACATCCTGTTTGAGGATATATCAAGTGAATAGAGCATAATGTTATTCATAATGATACACTTCTATCTGACATTAGCATATTATACCTGTATAGAGACTTAAAAACCTATTGCTTCATTAGTGAAGGGATGTGCATGTTTGCTGTAATGCTTCAAACTGTCACTTTGGGCTCTGCTTAAAAGGACAAATTAGGCACTTCTGGGTTTGACTGAAGGCAGCTGAATATATTGCTCATAAAATCTGGTGTATTAATTTGTCTCTCTGAGAATCATCCAGGGGTGCAGCTCCTGTTTTGAGGCCTCAGGCACACATCTGAGCTGTGCATAGAAAAAGCAGGATGTGTCTCTGTTTGCTCAGAGGGGCTTCTTGGCTCCATGAATCAACAGAGGCTTTCTCTTAAATAAACTGAGGATGTGAACCTTTGGATAAATGGCCAGATTTATGCCTCTGTCTGTGAAAAAATAACAGGGACAACCATAACCTTTGTCTTGTGCTCCATTGTTTGTCTTTCTGGTGGTACTGTCAAACCACACTAACAAAACCCACCAAATTAAGAATTGCTCCAAATGTGTTTGGTAAATGTTGAGGTTGTCTTGGGTATTCTGCCCTCTTTCCCAATAAACTGAAATAGTAATTAGCATCTCCAGTTCTGCCTTCCTCTCATAATTAAGGGTTTGCATAACTGGGAATCCACAATTGTTGGGAAAGCAGCCTTTGGAATCCCTCAGGATTTCTTTTCCGTTTTAAAATCATAAACAATGTTGGTGTTGACCTACATAGCCTCTGATTTTTCTTTTTTTAACCTAAATTGCTGCAAAGGCTACTAATTACAGCATACTCAAAAGTAAATTACCAAGCCATCAGTAAAAATTACATTAAAGGCAGCATTATTTCCCATAACATTAATAAGCCCTTTTCGGGTGTGATTTATTTTTGCAACAATTACTGTACAGTCTCCTGGAAGATGTATTTCTGTGTAGTTAATATAATATACATGTATGCAATTTTCCATTTTAGTGCCTATGGATTGCTTCATTTTTCATCTGTATTAGGCTATTCTTATAATTTCCTCTGGGCTTTCAGGAATGGCAGACATCAAGGGAAAATTGGAGTGCTAAGTCCTGTGGGAAATGCAAAAAAGCAAATAGATCAGAGTCAAATGGAAAGGACTGAGTTCAAGTGCACTTGCATCATGAGAATTTAAACTGCCTTCCAACCTTTTAGAGATCTGAAAGTATTTTATTGAAGGAACTTTGCTTTTATGTATTTTACTGGGAAATGAATTGTAATTGTGAGCCAGGTCCTTGTGCATGTAAGAGAAGTGTGTCCATTCTGCTCTGTTTGACAGCCTCCAAGCTGACAAGGTGAAGATGAATGTGTTTTGCTCTCAGCTGTATCATTTGAAAATCTTTTGAAAACTTAGCTACAAGTTACAGTAGCTCAGCAAGTTTTATATAATGCAAGCCTAGTTCCCAAAATTCAGATTTGCAACTTCAAATGTCCAGGGTTGCAAGGCACACTGCTATCAAAATATAAGAGAAGGTAAATCTGCTTTTATCCAGCACATGTGAAGTGAGAAGCACCTGGTTTAGTTCAAATCAAGAATGTGCACAATTAGAGTGAGTCCAGAGGAGGCCACAAAGATGATCAGAGGCTGGAGCCCCTCTGCTGAGGGAATGGGGATCCTGGAGAGGAGAAGGCTCTGGGGTCACCTCTTGGGCAGTTCAGGACCTGAAGGGGCTCTAAGAGAGCTGGAGAGAGGCTTTGGAAAGGGCATGGAGGGAAAGGGCAAGGAGAGTGGCATCAAACTGAAGGAGAGCAGGGTTAGATGGGATATTGGGAAGGAAATTGCTACTTCAAATGTCCAGGGTTGCAAGGCACACTGCTATTAAAATATAAGAGAAGGTAAATCTGCTTTTATCCAGCACACATGAACGGAGAAGTGCCTGGTTTAGTTCAAATCAAGAATGTGCACAATTAGAGTGGGTTCAGAGGAGGCCACAAAGGTGATCAGAGACAGGCTGAGGAACCCTGTGAGGGTGGGCAGGCCCTGGCACAGGGTGCCCAGAGCAGCTGGGGCTGCCCCTGGATCCCTGGCAGTGCCCAAGGCCAGGCTGGACAGGGCTGGGAGCAGCCTGGGACAGTGGGAGGTGTCCCTGCCATGGCAGGGGTGGCACTGGGAGGATCTCTGAGGTCCCTTCCCACCCAGACCATTCCCTGGACTGCAGTCCTGGTCCCTGTGGTGAATTGCTCCCCTTTGCTGTCCCCTCAGGCCTCCCTGTGGGGTTGTGCTCGCAGGGGCAGGCTCTGTCTTCAGTCAGTGTTAATTACAGACGTGAATTTATCTTCACAACTCTCAGTGAGATAATTAAATATCATCTTATTAAATAGCCTGAGTGCTGCAGTACCTGTTAGTAATACAGACTGGGATAATGGAGTTAATTTATGTTCCACTGGCAGGGGTAGCTATAACTTTTTGCTGGTTTAATGGTTACTTGTGCTTTTATAACCACTTGACAAAGAAAATCAGGCTCAGGATTTGGCTGCAATTGCAGAGTGCAGGAACAAAATTGGAGCAAAGGAGCTGACACACAATCTTCTAAGACCACATTATTCTGCTGAAATCAAAGGTGTTGAGCAGGGACATGGATGAGAGAACACCCAACCAAATTCATTCAGAGCTCAAGTTAAATCTCCATCCTAAGCCGAGTGACTTAATCCAGTCTGTACCTAGTGGGGGGAGAAATATTACACAGGATGGTTCACCCAAACCATTTTAGAAAGTGCCCAGACTGGGCTGAGTGAGAGTCAGAGAGAGAAATCCAGTCTGTCCATGTCCAGCTGGGCACCTCTGTGAACTCCTGACGTTTTGTTACAGAAAATGGCAGATTTTAAATGGGTAAACTGGTCCATTTGTAAGGAATATTAGATTTTCAGAGGTGCCCATGTGAAGAATTACCAGATCCCTACTTAGCTTTCTTGGAGGGTTTTGCACTCCTGGGCTCTTTTGCCTGCAGTGCTGGGAGCTGTAAGTGCTCCTGTGCAGACCTGTGCAAGTTTCCTGGGCAAAGTCTTGTGCCTTTGTCATGCTGTGCATTGCTTTTCTAGTGCACAGAGCAAAACACTGTAAAAAGGTGTTTCCTTGTGAACTTTTATTTGGAGGTTATATTTATGCCCTTCCTGAAAGGTCAAGTTAAAAACTCTTATACCAGATTAAACATGGGGTCAAAATCAGATACTGAGCAAATACAAAATTTACAATTTCAGCTCTTTGCTTTGAATGAATTGAAAACTCTTGATTGAATTCTGTTCTCTGCTCATGATTTGGCACTCAGTGCTAAAACTCTTCCACTAGCACTTCAAATTCATGTGGGTCTTCCAAGGCCACCAGCTCCCACTGTCTTGAGGAGGAAAAAATACTTCTAGCATTGACACCTTTCACCTAAAAAGGAAAAAATGCAATCTTTTTTTATTGTGGGCTTCTCTTGTGTGAAAGATCCTTTTCTCCCTTGATCACCCCGGGCCCTGCAGATTCTCCAGCAAGCTACTACCTCAGCCATTTGTCATAAAGGGTTTATTATTAGATGTTACAGCTTTTGCAAGCTGCTCCTCCAAAATGGCTTTTTTTGTAAAAAAGAAAAAATAACCCACCTGGTTTGTAGTGGCTGTACAGTCAGCCTGCTGGACTAGTGCAGGTGCTCTTTATTTGAGGTACAGCTTCACCTTGAAGCCTCAGTGTGGTGTCTTTACATAACCTTTCTGCCATCTGCAAGGAGTTTGCTCTTTCCAGTTCTGGGATTTTTTCTGAGCTTACTTCGAGTTGTTCTTGATTGCAGCACGAGTCTCTCCCTTTTCTGTTAATCCAGGGGGGACCTTAAACACCAAGGGATCTGCAGGAAGAACTGAGACCTCAGTGCTGGCCAGAGCCATGTCAAGAGTTGCTTTTCCTGTGGTTGCCTAATTAGGAATATTCCTAATAAATATGTCTTAGTGGAATAATCATTAGTGATATGGAAAAAATCAGTCTTGGCATTATGCTGTTAAATATGACATTTACTTGATGCACATGGGGACACTGGATTCACTCTTTACAGCTGCAGTTTTTGCTCCTGTGTTTCTCTGGTATCTCTGAGGCAGTTGGCAACATAAATCTGGTTTGTATTTTTCTTTTTGAGGCCTGGTAGATGCTACTGCTGCCATATGTGCAAGAGTGAGTTTGTGCTGAGAGCTGCAGCTGGGCCCAGGGGCTGCCCAGCTCTTGGGGCAGTGTCTGTGCACAGGAGATTTCTAAGTCACTACACCTGAAACTCCTCCTTCTCCCAGGTCCACATGAGTTCATACACAATAACACAATATCAAATGTCCTCAAGGAGAGGGATCTTTGCAGCTAAGACTGGGGGGATGAAGCACTGTAGAGCACATTTTGTCTGTACCAGCTTTGAAATCCTGATCAAAACTCAGAATTCCTCACTCCTGGATCTCACTGTGCCATTGTCCTAGGTTACAATATTAAGATATATTCTGTTCCCATCCTCAAGAGCTGCTGAAACCAGGAGGGGCATTGTTTCTTCCTTATCTCCTGTTTAGGGGCCCAGCAATGCCTTGCCCATGACTCAGAGGTAACTCCCTCCCTCCAGGACCATTTCTGTTTAATGGACCCCCACATGACTCAGAATGATTTCAGCCCATTGTGAGATGCTCTGCCCAGGGGGAGGAGCTCAGCATTCCCACCTGGATATAATCTGGGGCTTGGGACAGAGCAGGCAGCCTTTCCACTGCATTCCCAGAGGAATGGCCACGTTCTCCACTGGATCTGCAGAGGAAGACTACACCTTTCTGCAGGATCCCAGCTCCACCAGTCCCCCATCTGCCACTCCAGGAGGGCTGCAGCCACCAGCCCAACTGGACTGCTGCCAACACCCCGACCCACAGGGTGTCAGGGTGTGTTCTGGCTCTCAGTGCTTTTTCTTCTGTATTATTGCATGTATTTTGGTTTTCCTTTTCCTCATAAATTGTATTTCTGACTTGGAGTCTCCCCCTCGTTTTGCTTTCAAACCAGAACAGCCATGCATGTGATGGAGATGGCAGCTGACCCTTTTGGCTTTATGGCTCTCCAGATGTTCCCCACTCTGCTGCAGAGCTCAAACCTGGCTCCTGTTGCCAGGTGTGTCACCCTGTCCCTGTCTGGGTGGCCATGAGGAGCTTCCTGATTTCATTTCCTTTCTGATTTTCAAGCAAGTCTCCTAGAGAGTTGCACATATGTCCTGTTTGCTGGGGGTTTTTGGGTGTGATACAAGTAAGGAAGGGTTTTCTGCTGAGGAGGAGATAAGCTTAGAAGACGTGGGGATGAGAAAATCTAATTACCATTCTGCTGTTGCTCAGCATGACCTGTTTAACTTTCAGTCACTTCCCCAAAGGTGACTGCAGGTAAGAACCATGGGTTTGGTTACTTTGCTGAAGCAACTGGGGCTATCAAAGCCTGGCATCTTTATAGGCTACTGTTCTGTTTTATAGAGGGAAAATATAAATTTTCTAAAAATTTAATGTGTAGGACGAAATTGCTTAAGTGAATTTGCTGAGATAAGGCTGGAGTGTTTTAGTGATGAGTTTGGAAGGAGAACTAAAGAGGAGGGTGAGACACAGAAATCTGAGCAGGCAAACTGAGCCTTGTCTGAGCTGATGCTGCTCTCAGGAGTGCCAAGACTTTCTTTTAGCATATGAGAAGTTTTATAAGGACACAGACTGAGGCAAAAAGCCTCAATTCAAAGATCATCCATCTCTTCTAGTGCTAATAATTTCTTAGCTTTTATCTCTTGTGAATCTAAAAGCACTTACACAGGAATTGGTAGAAATTTTCCCCATTAGCCTGTCATCACCTAATAGCTGAACCAGGAATTGAGCTGGAGTGCTGGTTGTACTCTGGTGGAGCAGTGGGCTCAGGGTCTGTGCCAGGCTCTGACTGACAGAGCTGGGGGGTGGCAGTGCTGTCACCTCTGCCTGTTCCTGGCATCTCAGGCCATTCCTGACTGGTGTTTCCAGCACTGATCCTGATGATCTCATGGTTCACCACCCTGCCAGGGAACACAAGGACAACAGCAGGTCTGGAGCTTTTCAGCCAGTTTGCTTGTTGCTTTTGGTCTGGGCAAGAGAGAGAGGAAGGCAGGTTCTGTGCCTTGAGAAAGCAAGGCAGCCTGGGAGATGGTTGTCTCACCCTGTTAGTCTTCCAGGGCTGTTGAGTGGAAAAATCTAGATTTTTGGGGGTGTATTATTATTATTATTGTTATTATTATTATTATTATTGTTACTATTGTTATTATTGTTATTATTGTTATTACTATTATTTTTAGTCTCCTGAATCCATTGTTATAAGAAGTCCTAAATGTATTCAAGGAGTCTGTAAGAGAACCCTTGTAGCTACTTGTGTGTGTCTGAGGCATGGGCTGGCTGGTTTGGAAGCAATGGAATATGAGAGTCAGAAACCAGTTAAAATAAGTGGTTTCAGTCCAGGAGCTGATGTCCCAGTGACTCCAGGCTGATGAGCTGCCTGCTGTCCTGGCTCAAATTACTGACCTGCAAGTCAATCATTTCAGAGCCCCCAGGCAGTTCTGATGTTCTCAGAGGATTTGGGCAATGTGGAGTCCCCACAGTGAGCATGAAGGAGGTGCTCTGTCTTCACCCAAGCAGCAGATAAAACCTTCCCTTGGTTTGTGCAATAACATAAATGTGTGTCATATCTGCTTTCCTTTTATATCTCCTTATTCCAGTTGACAACAAGAGTCAGATGTGCCAGATATGCTTAATCTGGAAAAGAGTGTCAGCAGCATCAGTGTTTCTCTGCTTTCATGTTTCCTGCCCTTTTAATATTCAGAGCTGCTGATCTGATTTCTCCTGGCCATACTTCTCTGTGTGTTTTTTTTTTTCCTATTTCTGTTTCTCTGACTTTGGGTGTGTAACTGTATAAACTTGGTCCTTCCAGGAGGTACAATAATAAATGAAGTCTGGTAGGTGGCATGAAGGTGGAAATAACGTTGCAGGGAACATCCTGTCTGTGACTGTAGGGCATTTGTAAAGGTCTGTGTTTATTTTAGAAGTGCCTTGGTTACTGCTAACTTGCTTTTGCTTCTTCCACGCTTAAAAACACTCAAAGAATTTTCATGCAGTAAACAGAAAGGTGACACTTTAATGCTTTAAATAGAGGTTGGAAAAGAAACCATTTTTCCACAATGAAAATATTGCATAATGACAGTAATGGTGATAATATTTTTTCATCAGAAATAACACTTGAGATCACAACACCTCAATACTTTTGAGAGAAAAATCTTGTCATTTTAAATGCTTCATTGAAATTTTCCTTGTACATTTAATGCAAGAGCCCCACTTTCCAGGTTGCTGGGTGGTAGAAAGCAGAGATAACACCCTCTCTGCTCCTGGAATTTATTCTCTTTGTGCTGTTTTTGGTAAATCTCACATGTGAGTGAATCCACTCCTCAAACAGGTGTCAACCACAGAGCTGCCTCAGCTGTGACTTTGCAGCAGCTTTGTGGAAGGGTGCAGGGCCCTTTCCCAGGGCTGGCAAATGGGAATTGCAGGAGGGAGATGTTGGTTGCTGGCCTGCCCAGAGTTTCAGCCTCACTGGTCTGTCTCCATGGTGATATCTGAGCTGTGCCTCGGCAGGCATTTGCTCTGGGTTGTTTTCTGGAAGGTCAAACTGAAGCTGATAGCCAAGGCCTGAGCCTGGGGAGCTGGGCTGGGAGGCTGGGGCTGCTGCCCCTGGAAATGGCTCTGCCAGTTTGGGTCTGGGGTCAGGCAGCTCCAGCTCCTGCAGCAGAAGGGCACTGTGGAAAGCAGATCCTGGCACAGCAGATCCTGGCACAGCTCTTGGGAGGAATTGCCACTTGCTGAAGTGTCTGGAGAGAAGAGGAATCTCTGGTGCAGATGGCTGACAGACAGCTCCACACAGGCACGAGACACAGCAGAGGTGCCTGGAAGAGCAGCCCCACAGAGGGGGGGCAGGACCCCCAGTGGAGCTGCTGGCTCGGGCAGGCTGAGCCCAGGCTCCCAGAGCACTGAGGGAGGGTCAGGAGAGCTCCAGGCTGGCCCAAGGCAGCCTGGCAGTGCCACAGAACCCTCAGCAGTGCCACCTCCATCACCCTTCCACAGTGCTTGCTGCTTCTCCTGGGCTTGGGAATGAGCCAGCAGGAAAAGGGAGTTTTATTTGTGCCTCTCTGAACCTCTCCCTTTTTCTGCCATACTTAAACTGGTACAAAGGAATTGGAACCATGATGAATTGAGAGACTCACTTCTACTGAGGGCTGAGCTATTTGTTTCTGAATGGAGGGGAGAGGATGGGTTTTGGGACAACTTTCTGTTGTACTGGTTTATAACGAAGCAGAACTCCATATTTACATAAGAACAAGGAACTGAGATGTTTTTACAGTGGTATTTTGCTTGAAAACGAATTTTTCATGTTAATTACACATCTGCAGAGCAACTCTTGTATATGGCACTTGGTGTTACAGATGGCACGGGCTGGCCCCTGAGAGTCCTGGTTTGAATCATTGCCCCTCTGTAATAGACTGGGAGCCAGCCATGTGTGATACTCTTGACAAGGATTAACCCAGCTGGCTCATGGTAGCAGAAACCAACATTTATTTCAGTCAGTTATTGAGTGATAGTCCTTTCAGTGTTGCTCTTGTTGCCAAGTTTGCTTTCCAAAACCCCTAAGGACACTGCTGAATATTGTTGGGAGCAGTGATTTTTTCACACTCCTGCTTTTTGCCACCATCTCAGACTTACCTTTACTTTCCAAGTGTAAAACTGTTTTCTTCATCGCTTAGCAAGAACATTTTGAGAGAATGAAATATTAAAAAATAGGGAAAAAGAAGTAAAATAAAAAAGCAAAATGAATCTGGGAAGCTCTTCCTAACTGTTCTGGAGAAAGCTGCATTCCAGAGGCTGTGGGATGGGTATGTGAAAGGGAGAGTCATTTGCTGCATGTGATATGTTGAGTTTGTTGTTTTTTTTAAACAGCCAAAAGAAAGTACATGAGCAAGAATGTAGAATTTCAGCTCATGAGAACTGGAAACTGAAATGGCTCCAGGATCTGGGTCAAGAGGAAAATGTGGTGAACTTCTGCATAGAACAGATACTTCCCTAGAGCTACACAGTGCTTTCCACTGAGTGCAGAGAACCCAGCATGTGCAGGGGCTCTAAGGAGAGCAGAGTGAGGTGAGTCAGCTCTTGTGGGCAGGAAAATGGGGAGGGGACAGTGAGGGGACAGCAGCACAGCCTTGGCTGGGCCAGGAGGGCACTTCAGCCCCTGGTGGAGAGCTTGGGCACAGGGCTCACCTCACCTCACCCCAAAAATTCTAATAACTCGACAAAAATGCATTTTACAGTAGCAGAAAGAAATACGTCTTTTAAAAAGCATGAATTAAAATATGCAGGTAACAGAAAAATATAGAAATGGATATGAAATATATGAAATTTGATTTGCCTATGAATTTGTTAAATGTAGGTTTTGATTTTTGAGCACAACATTTGTACATTAAAGTTAGCTTAGTTTCAGTTTGTTGTTTTTTCCTCTTCCATTAGTGCCTGGATTTTTGTTTTCCTTTCTGACAGTCAGTGTCTCATTCATTCCTTGTTGTTGGACCCTCATGATCTGTGAGCACATTTGGATTTCATTGTGCATGCAGAATTCCTGGTTATTGCATTTGAAACACATCCTGGATGGAGCCATTGGAAATGTAAACCAGGTGCTGAAAGCTGAATTGTGGATGGAATGTGTGAGGAGTCCCTGAGCCCAGGAACATAAATCCACCCCTAAAGAGAAAGGAACAGCACTGCAGAGGTTGTAATTGCAAATCCCTTGCATGCACAGCAAAGCTGCAGAGGACAGGACAGGCAGGGTGATTTCCTCTTTATCCTTCTCTCCTCTTGAAGTCTTTGCTCTTTACTTGATGTTTCCAGGAGCTGCTGTGCACAGCTGATGTTCCCTGACTGCCAAAGGAAACTCCTGCATGCTGTCAATGTTCCTTCCCAGAGGGGAGCCCTGGGGCTGGGAGCAGAAAAGAGGGGGCAGCTGGGTGTGTGCTGGGTGTGTGTGACACCCAGCCTGTCCCTCTGTCCCCAGACAGCTGCTGTGGCTGCCTGGCAGAGCCTGTGCCACCTCCAGGGCCTGACACCTGCACCCAGCTGGCTCCCCTGGGCTGTGCTTCCCTGGGAAGGGTTGATGTGGTGCACCCCAAATAATGACACCCTGGTCACTGTCAGGTCACTGGAATGGAGGAGATGGCCAAAGAGTAGCTAGGAAGGGAGCAGGAGCTTGGGGGATTTGATTAATAAGGAAAATCACCCCAAGGTGTGGAGGGTGACTGAGAGGAATGGAACATAATCCACTATAAATATTTGAAGAACAATATTCAAGTCAGAAGGGGGTGAAACCAGAGAAGTATGCAGTAAATGCAAGGGGTGTGAAATAAATGCAAGGCAGGTGTCTGACAGCAAGATGGTTCAGGCTGGGTAGCAAATACCTCAGAGGGACTCCTGCCCAATGGCTTGTCTAAAACCTGAACCAAAGAGACAAGGAGTGACACATCCAGCAGGCAATCCTGTGTGGGAGGCAGGAGGAGATGGAGTGCCTTAGATATTCCTGTCAGCACTCAGGGCTGATAACGGGGCTGGTGCTCTGATGTTTCAGAGTTGAGGCAGCAGAAATGGGCAGATGAAAGCTGAGCACTTCAGTGCATAGAGCTGGTGGAAGGCAATAGCTGGAAACTATAAATCCTGAGATTTCTGGAAAAACTGTTTCTGACTTCACCTTGAATTAAAGAAATGTACTCTAGTGATGTAGAATGGATTTTTAATTGTGAATTAGACAGTGCTTGTGTGTTAGGCTGACCCAGTTCTTGCAGCTGTGGGAGGTGTGTGAGATGTCCCAAACCATGCTGGAGGAGGAACCCTGTTCCCAGGTCTGCACAGGATAACAACACTTGTGTCTGTCAGCACACCTCGTAAAAATCATCTTTTTAAAGCAACTCAAACAACTTCAGCATGCAGAGCAGCAGGACTGGAGGGACTGAAGCTGATTTACCTGGCACTGTGTCACTGCTCTGGAGGTTCTCTGCTCCTGCTGCCCTGGAGGGCCACAGCTCTGCTCTCCCCTCCTTAATTACCTCTCAGTTAATCCCATGTTAACAGGCAACCTACAACGAGCTGGAGACTCAGGTCTCTGTGAGAGGTCTCTGTATTACAACGTTTCTCAGTTGTCTGAAATCCTCTGCAGGAGCACATCCCAGTAGATCTATATAAGTGTCTGCTATATTTAGTATAAATTCAATATTGTCAGCAAGAAAGATCACTTACAGCACTCCCATTGTATTTTAGTTCTAGTGAAGCCATTACTGGAGCCATGTCTTTTATTTATATTAACATGTTGTTAACTGTAAGCTCATAAAGATGTAAAGTGCATGAAATCAATTAGGTACAGATTTAAGGAGTGGACATAAAGGAAATTTTCTGATTTACCTTCTCATTTGTTGAATATAGACCTTGCATTACTTTGAACATGAAAGGAATCAATTGACTCTATTTAATTCCCTTAATTAATTTCTGTTATCGTTTTCCTTGCCTCTTTACTTCTATTTAAAACTACCTGGATCCCAGTTAGAAAATTCCCTGAAGTCATAACAATTTGAAATTAGAAGGTTTATTTAAAAATATCATTTGGGCTCTAAGAGCTTATTAGTTAACAACTATGTTCCAAGGTAATCCTCAACTTCACATAAGGGTTTAAATTTTTTTAAATATGTTTGCTTTTATAAAGTTTTCTTTGTTTTTTTATTAATTTGTAACTGGAGAAGTATGGAAAGCCTCTTTCTCAGTAGAGAGAATTTTCTAAACATGCCCAAGCCCATGGTGTGTTTTTTTTTAGCAAGGGAAAAGCCTATCAACTAATTTTTTGCAGTATTTTGTCCAAAATACTGAGACCTCTGTATATAAATGCTAATCAAATTAGATTTGGTAGGGATACAGTTTTTTCAGTGCTGTCTACTTGTGAACCAGGTTTCAAGAATGGGTTGTGGTGTCAAAGGCTGCAGCTGGACTGCAGAACCTCAAGACTGCAAATAGCAGCAACCACCAAACTTGTGAGAAACTGCTTGGGTGACCTTTGGTTGGTCTGGTTGGGTTTTGTGCTGGCCATGGATGTGACAGTGCTCACAGGGGTCCCAGGGTGAGGGGAGAGATGAGGATCTGACTCCATGTTTCAGAAGGCTGATTTGTTATTTTATGATATATATTATATGAAAACTATACTAAAAGAATAGAAGAAAGGGTTTCATCAGAAGGCTGGCTAAGAATAGAATAGGAATGGAGTGATAACAAAGGTTTGTGGCTTGGACAGAGAGTCTGAGCCAGCTGACTGTGATTGGCCATTAATTAGAAACAACCCCATGAGACCAATCCCAGATGCACCTGTTGCATTCCACAGCAGCAGATAATCAATGTTTACATTTTGTTCCTGAGGCCTCTCAGCTTCTCAGGAGGAAAAATCCTCAGGAAAGGATTTTCCATAAAACATGTCTGTGACACCTCAGGGCTCTGTGGCCTTGGCATGGAGTGAGGGTCAGGCCAGTGGGACTTGGAGCTGTCAGGAGCCTTTTAGTAAAATCCTGGCAAAGTGGATCTCTGATGCACTGGGTACTCTGCCTGAATCTCAGGGTGTCTGTGCAATGTCTAAATCTGGGATGTGAGCACTTGGTTCCACAGGCTGCTCTGCAAGTGTTGGATTTAGTAAATGCTTCAGTGATGAGTTGGGGCAGTGGAAACTGGGAATCCTGAACAGTCCAGCATTGAACCTCCAGGACAGCTGACAGTCCTGCACCACATAAGGGCTGAGTTTCACAATTAAAACCTCAAGTGCTCATGAATAATGTATGTGGTCAAACCAGTTAATCACAGAAAGGGAATGGGCTGTGTGCTTCCCTTTAATGTTCACTGTTGGGAAACAGGAGGGGAAGAGGCCACTTCTGTTCATTCTTTGAGAGGAACAAGCAGCAGCAGCAGCTGGAGTTGGCTGGGGCAGAGGCCTGTGCTCTGAGATCACTCTGGAAAACAGAATTAGTGATGGATCAAAGTTGTAAAGTTGTCAGCTGACCTATGCTTGTGTCACCAAGCATTTGGAAGGGAAGTGCTTTCAAATGTGTCTCCAAATGCTCATCATCTAATGAGACAGAATAAAGAGTAATTCTTTAGGGAAAGAATTGGCTGAATGGAAACCAGCAGCTATGCCCCAGCCCTCGACTCACAGAACTTGGCCAGAAAAAGGAGGGTTTGTAAAAACCACTGGGGATGTGTGTTGGTGGGCTTGGGTGGCATGTGCCATGCCTGGGATAATCAGGTTTTGGGTCCCCTGGGGCTCTGTTCTGGGGGAACTCTTCAGATGCTGCAATGGTAACTGATTTAAGTGGGGGTTTTGTGTGGTTTGGGGTTTTTTGTATTTTTGGGTTTTGAAATGAAGTGGATTAGTGGGGCTTCCTTCTGGGAACAATTTTCTAGGTAGATCTTCTTTAAGCTGTAATTACTCTTGGGGCCAGCTGAAAGTGAGGAGCCCTACAGCTGGGGATGTTGTCTCCCATTACAGCTGGAGGCAGGGAAGTCTTTAGGGATTAAGAGAAAAATCCCACCAGGCCCTTGCTGCATCTTACAAAACCAGGCTTAAAGTGACTTTCTCAGTTTATGACTGGAAGTCCCTTGGCACAGCAGAGTTGTCATGGATACTCCAGCTCCAGGACACTAAAGCCCATCATTCATTACATTTATGAAATCTCCAACACTTTTCAATCTGCTCTCAGTACCATTGCAAGCCTACATCAAAGCAGATGGTGCAGAGCTGCAGGAATAACCTCTTTACCTCCTCGGGCTTGGAGAGGGCTCTGCTGCTCAAAAAGCTCCAACAGTGCCAATAAAGTCCTCACCTGAGCACCACTGGGGTAGCCTTTAATGTAAATAAAAGTACAATTTGCCATGGTTTCACTAGAGAGCTCTCACAGCTACGGATGTGGGGCTGCCTTTTGCAGCCCAGAGCCCTCTGTGCTCCCTAAATTGAGGTGAGCTATTTTGGATGCATGACATCAGTCAGTGAGCACAGCCCTGCTGACCCACAGCTGCTTGGCAGCTTTTGGAAGTTGGGCCAAGTGCTGGGATAAAAGGTGGACTCGATTATTTCTTTCTTTGCAGTGATGTGGGGAGAAATGCTCTTCGTGTTCAAGTTGCAAACTGGAGATCATAAGGAAAAGTTGAGAATAAGAGGCATTGTGAACCTGCCTTGGCTTTGGAGTGGGTCTGGATTTCAGAGTCTGTCAGACTTGCCCTTATTTCCCTGTTTAATTGGCAATTAGTGCAGTAGATCTCTGTGTACCCCTGTAGAATTAATTTCAGCTGGGTGCTGACAGATCACAAGGAGGAGGCAGGTGAGGAGAGGTTGAGTCTTGAAAGGCAACATCTTCCATGTTTCCTTAATTATTCCTTCGAGGAGCTGCCAGCAACAACAATGCCTTTGTTATTGCTTTATTGAACAGATGTAGGCAAACAAATACATTTTTTTTTAGAAAACTTAGCTTTTGGGCCTGGTTCTAATAAATTATTTCAATTGACGTAAATGAGTGAGCTGTCAAGTGCACCAGTATTCACATGATTCCCCCTTTCAGTGCTAAAAATAATGAATTGTAACTTTTGTGGAGCATGGCAGTGATGCTTTGCTGGCTGGAGTGAGGCAGCCAGTGCAGGGAGCTGGGAGCTGGTGGTGCCAAAGGCTGCAGCAGAGGGTGACAGAGGGTGCTGTGCCCTGCCCGGGCACTGTGTGCCACTGCATGGACAAACCCAGCCCTGGGTGTGCCACTGCATGGGCAAACCCAGCCCTGGGTGTGCCACTGCATGGACAAACCCAGCCCTGGGTGTGCCACTGCATGGACAAAGCCAGCCCTGGGTGTGCCACTGCATGGGCAAACCCAGCCCTGGGTGTGCCACTGCATGGACAAACCCAGCCCTGGGTGACTCCTGAGGCATCTCCAGCTGCCAGGAGCTCTTGGATGAGCACAAAGAGTGCTCATCTGGCTTTCTCTGGAGCCAGAGAAGACTTTGAGCAGCTGCTAAGGCAGGTCCCACCCCGTGGGCTCAGCCCCTGGCCGGGGCAGTCAGGACATGGGACACACAGGGAGGATTGTCCTGCAGGAGCTGAGCCCTTGTCAGGGTCTCTGGCTGCTCAGAGTGGCCCCAAGAAATGTTAGAAAATCTCTTTTCCCAGCCCAGCACTTAAAGAAGGAGTCAGAGCTCTTCATTTCTCAGTCCCAATGTTGTTTATTGTATTTTCTTTATAAAATTCTTTCTCCTGTCCTGCTGAGCATGACAGTCAGAGGCACTCTGCCTGCCCCAGGGTGGTGTTATGTCTTTATACAAAAAACTACTTGTACAATGTTTACAATTACTTTCTAATACCTATCACCTGTGTTGGACAATGAGCTTCTACTCTAAACCAACCCAAAAGTGCCACCATCACAGCAGAAGATGGAGGCCAAGAAGAAGAAGGAGAAAGGCTGGACAACCCCAATCTCTCCATCTTGCCCCCTGAATCCCCATTCTAAAAAACCCCAAAATCTCCTTTCTCACCCTGTGATAACTTCACTAATATTCTACTTATTTTGTCGTGGCTTTCAGATCTTCATCTTAAGTTGGTAATTTGCTCCACGGGTCATAATCAAACCCACACAGGCATTCTGGGCTCTGTGCCAGGGCCTCTGAGCCCCCTGGCAGGGTCTGGGCTGCTCAGGACAGCCAGAGGGATGTGCTGGGTTCCAGCAAGCCCTGGGCTGCACAGGGAGGGTTGTCCTGCAGGAGAGCTGAGCCCTGAGCAGGGCAGGGAGGCACAAGGAGGGATCTCTGCCCGTTCTTGGGGACAGCACAAAGCACACCAGTGCCCCAACATAGCCCTGAGCCAGCCCTGTGGGCACAGGAGGCTGCACCCTTCTGTCCCTGCATCCTCAGAGCTGGCCAGGGAGCCCAGGAACAGCCTGGGACAGCCTGGGACAGCCAGGGACAGCCAGGGAACCCATGGAGCCCAGGGACAGCCAGGTCCAGGCAGGGACAACCTGGGACAGCCTGAGACAGCCTGGGACAGCCTGGGAGCCCAGGGACAGGCAGGGACAGGCAGGGACAGCCAGGGACAGCCTGGGACAGCCAGGGACAGCCTGGGACAACCAGGGACAGCCAGGGAACCCAGGGACAGCCAGGGACAGCCTGGGACAACCAGGGAACTCAGGGAGGCCAGGGAGCCCAGGGAGCCCAGGGAGCCCAGGGCCACCGTGTGCTGCAGAAACCACTGAGAACAATCCCAGCCTCCTGCAGGGCTGAGCAGGGAGGCCTCATGCAGAGTCTGTAAGAAATACCCATTTTTTGTGCCCTCACTGCCCTGGGCCTTTGCCCTGTCCATGCAGTGCAGGTGTGCAGCAGCACTCCCTGAGTTCTGCCTTTGTCCCATTTCCAGCTGTTCACACAGTTTTATTCTACACTTTGCTTCACCTCTTATGCAGAACATTTTTCTGATCTGTTCCTTTCAAGTGAAGCTACAATACAATATTGGAGAGAATTAAATAGGGGGAAACCTTCCCTTTCAAAAAAAACAAAGGTGTTTTTTCCTTGGTGGTTTTAAACTGTAAGTGCAGGAATAAACACAGGAAGTTAGCTTTTCTTTGGATCAATGACTGAATTGAAATTGGACGAATCATTGATTTTTGTTTTTTTGTGCAGCAGAGATGTACTAAATTGCATCAAGGAATGCCATAACTTGGAGGTAAGGGGTTTGTGTGTGTGCTTATGGAAAATGGTCTGTGTTTACCAGGATGAGAGTAATAAACCCTGAAAGCCATGAATCCTAGCAGGAGAGATGACAGTCTGTGAAAAGAGAGGGGGGATTTGTAGGCCCTGCCATAAAGCTGTTTTGGTGTTTGTGGCACCACTGAGGCCAGCACAGGTAGGGAGGGCAGTGTGGCCCTCTGAGGGATCAGGTTCCCAAGGATTTGGTGCAGATGCTGGCAGTGTTGGGAATGAACCAGGGCAGAGATGCAATAGCCTATTGTACAGCAAGAGGAACCTTTCCAACAGCAGTAACTTCATGAAATACTTGTGTGGTTTGAGATGTTGAGGGGTTGCAGCTCTATTTATGTGTTTATTTATTTATTTACTTAAACATCCAGGAGAAACAGTAAAGCCATCCTTGTGAGGGGGATGGGAAAGTGATTATGGTAAATCCACACTTCAGTGGCTCTCCAGTCATTAACTGCAGCCTCAGGTACACTAACCTTGCAAGGAGAATAAATCAAAAATGCTTAAAAGGTTTGGCTACAACCCCCACCCAGCAACACCCACCTTCATCATAGTTCAAACATCAAAAAGGAAAGAGGCCTTGATAATAATGAAGTTTGGGAACTCAAGAAATTACAGAGGTCACCTCAGATCCCATGGCCCCTGAGCAAAACCATTTCAAGGCATTTTACTTTTCTGACCTTCTTTGTACATATTTGAAAGCCACAGCTTTTTACCTAAAGTGCTCTAAAGAAGATTAAACAGCTTTTTAACATCTGCTGTGTTCAGTGTGTAGGAAGAGCTCTCGGTTGCTAGCAAGATAGATGGGGTTTTATGTGATTTGGAAAAGGTGTTTAAACATACTTTGATTTATGTTTTTGCATTCTGTTACACTCTGAGAAGGGGTAAAGAAATACCTTGCTTTAATTTGGTGATTTTCATTCAGGAGAAAGAAATGCTTTAAAAACAAAGCACACCCAGATCTAGAGGTCAGTTCTGTTGCAGGCATAAAATGCAGCAGCTGTTTAACAGCAAGTGGTGGCTGTGTGTAATGAGGTGGTGCAGAAATGCAGAGCACAGAGGGAACCTGGGAGAAGATGGGGCATAAAAACCCAGACTGGCTTGAAAGAGAACTAATATTTAACAATTGTGGGACAAATGAGAGATTTGGCAAACGTGGTGTAAGGAATCTGTCTGTCTTATTTTAGATGATGAAATGTATCTGGTTTTATAGGATCAGATCTTGCCTGCTGTGGTTCATCAGAGAGGACAGAGGATGTCAGGACATGGAATGTCCACTCCTGTCTCTGTGTTGGGGCTGACTGGGGTTACTGAACTGGGAAAGGTGTTTGAACTGGGAAGATGTGAGGTTTTACTGAACTGGGAAGGGTGTTTGAACTGGGAAGATGTGAGGTGTTACTGAACTGGGAAGGGTGTTTGAACTGGGAAGATGTGAGGGTTTGAACTGGACCAGGTGTGAGAGAGGCCCCAGAGCTCTGCAGGGCTCAGGGAGAGGCTCCTGGAGGAGCTGGGAGTGCAGCTGAGGGCTCTGTGCTGTACTTGGACAGACACAATACAGAGCAACACCCTCCATTTCCAGAAGGCTTCAAACTGGTTTTATTCTGGCATGAATGCTTTTTATACATTCTTACCAAACTCATCAGTTTACACTTCACTCATTGGTCATGAGAGACAAACAAAGAGCTCATTGGAACAGGCAGCTGCAGTTTCTCTTATTTATCCTTCTTTCTTTCTTGGTTTCTGTGTCAATGGCCTTGGTAGGAGATTCTTTCAGGGGCAAACATGGATCCTCTTCTCAAACTTCTCTCACAGAAGTGGCTGTAAAACCCCTTCCCCAGGTCTGCACCTCAGGGACAGACCCTCATCTCAGTGCCACCCACCCCTGCACCAGGGCATCCTCAGATCACAGACACCCTGTCCTGGGTGCTGGCTGCTTCCCAAGAGCTCTCAGTAGAGGCTCCACTTAGAAAACATCTCAATGAAACACAGCTGCACCTCAGACCTGGGGGAATTGGGAATACTCAGAGTCTGTGAGTGTTTACAGGAGATTCCTGGAGAAAATACCACACACAGGGCAGGTAAAAAGGACTGGGAAGAGTCCAGAACTGCAATTCTCAACCTCATATTTTCATTTTTCTATGTTCTCATTTTTCTATTTTTTTCTTTATTTATTTGGTTTCATATTTGGTTCTTTATATTTTTGGTTCTTTAATCAGTAGAAAGCACCTGCCTACTCATGACATTTGGAGTCCTCCTGGAAGCTCCCTGCAGCTGCCAGGTGATCCTTACCCTGGATGTCTCCCCTAAGACAGAGCTCCCAGCACAGCATTGACCTTTTGGGGTGGCTTTGGCTCAGATCCAGTGGAGGAGTGGGGCCAACAGCAGTTTCCAGCCTCAGGTGTTTGTTTTCTCTCTAGGAACTCTCATTCCAAGCACACATCTGAGTTCAGGCTGTGCTCTGCTGGTTGCAGGGTGTGTCTGGGTGTGTGTTCTACCCCATCCATCAGAGCTGGGGCAGTTCTCTGCTGTTCTTGGGGCAGTTTTTTCTTTCTCTCTCCCACAGCCAATCCTCCCTGCAGGAGATCTCTGCTGTCCATGGCCACTGAGTGTCCCTGCAGGGCTGATCCAATTCCCCCATCCCATGGGGAGATGCTGTGCCCAGGGCAGGAGCCAAGCATTCCTACCTGGATCCAAGCTGAGCCTGGCACAGCACAGCAGCCTTTGCCCCCTGCATTGCCAGAGGAGCAGCTTTCTGCTGCCCTGCATGGCCAGAGGGAGCCCAGGCCCATCTGCAGCAGCCCTGGAGCTGCAGAGGAAAACTCCCCCCTTGTGCAGGATCCCTGCTGCAGCAGAACCACAGCTGGCACTGCAGGAGGGCTGAGCCCCCCTGGGATGGGGCTGGGACACCACCCTGGCACACAGGGGGCAGCTCCTCTTCTGACTGGCAGTGATGGTTTTTTGGTCGGTTTTTGCTTTTTTTTTTAAATTTTATTTTGTTTGCACTATTGCATTTGTATTTTTAATTTTCCTAATAAAGACCTGTTATTCCTACTCCTATATCTTTGCCTGAGGACCCCTTTATTTCAAAATTACAATAATTCAGAGGGAGGGGGTTTACATTTTCCATTTTAGGGGAGGCTCCTGCCTCCCTTAGCACACAGCTGTCTGTTCAAACCAAGACATTTGTTCAGCCTGTGAACTCCCCAGGGATCATCTCTCAGGACAGAGCAGCAGCAGATGTGGGATGGGAATGGTGTTTGCATTTTGCTGCTGCTGCCACTGATGCAGTGCTCTGCACTCAGCCATGCCTTGATATTCCCATAAATTCCCTCTTGGGGTTTGCACCCCATGAATCCAGCCTTTCTGCTTGGAACAGCCTCACAGTCAGATCTGGAGAAGCTCCTTTGGAGAAGTAACTGTGGATTTTTGAACTTCAGATGAAAAGCCAGGTGCTGAATCTCTTATTTATCAGAATTTCCCTGATGTTAATAAGAGATGGAGCTGAGCAGGATGCAGAGATTCAGCCTCAGGTTTCTGGAATTCACATTTGCTGTTGCCTGATCTGCATTGGCTTGCATGAGTTAATTACCCTGTACAGAGCATGAATTTTTCTTCATTTTATATTTAGATGCTTTGCTCAGAGCTCCTCTGCTGGGATGAAGGAACTTCACATTGTCAGTTTATTCCAGTGATGAGTCTAAAACTGAAGTTGAGCAGAGCTTGTTTGATGTCTGGGCCCTGATAAAAGCATCTGTAACTTCCAGCTGTGGCTCCCTGAGCTTCTGTGAGGAGCAGAAGGCTCTGTCCAGATGCCTTTGTATCCCACAGAGTCTGGGATGGGTTTAATGGGTGAAATTTTGAGTGGAAGCCTGAACCTGGAACATTCTGGGCTGAATTTCAGTGGCTGAACGAGGCTTCCAACAAAGATGGAGAGAGACTGAGGGGTGACTGGGGGCAGGATGGTGGGGATGGACAGAGAGCAGAGATCTCTGCAGCCAGGGCAGGAACTTGGGGTTCATTGCAAAGGGCCTGGGGCAGGGCCCTGCTGGGAGCTGCAGCCACAGCTCAGAGCAGGCTGAGAGAAGAGAGGGGGAGAGAGGATGAGAGGGTGAGAGAGTAAAAGGATGAGAGAGCAAAGTTCCCATTCCAATACAATAAATCTTCTTCTGTTTTGAATATTCTCATTCTCACTAACCAATCTAGTACAAGATACAAATCCTATAGCATTTCCATACAGCCTATAAGAATCACTACATTACCACACTGTGTTACATTTTAAACCCTAAAAACTCCTCTTTGGACCCCTTCTGCCAAGCTTTAGGGTTTGCTCTGACCCTTGGGCCTCTCTGCAAGCAGAGGGTGTTGTTCCATCCAAAGGGGATCACCTTCAGCAGCCACACCATTGTTTTCCAGTTGTTCAGTGACTGAGGGATCTCACAGCTTGCTTTCATTTCAATCTCACTTATAGTTTCTATAGTCTCAAAATCTTTTGCCAGGCAATCATATTGATAAGGCTTTCCTGTTTCATCTTTCCCAACATTGGGCTTTTCCAAGGTTGTGTGGTGCCAGGACACAGGGAATGGCTCCCACTGCCAGAGGGCAGGGATGGATGGGAGATTGGGAATTGGGAATTGTTCCCTGGGAGGGTGGGCAGGCCCTGGCACAGGGTGCCCAGAGCAGCTGGGGCTGCCCCTGGATCCCTGGCAGTGCCCAAGGCCAGGCTGGACAGGGCTGGGAGCAGCCTGGGACAGTGGGAGGTGTCCCTGCCATGGCAGGGGTGGCACTGGGTGGGCTTTGAGGTTCCTTCCAACTCAAACCATCCTGGGATTCTGGGATTCTTACTGTGGCAGCCAGCAGGGCTGATGGTGCTTCCCTCACCTCTGTCTGATGAATTTGGTGTGTCAGGGTTTGATGTGCTTTGTCCTAGGGACAAAAGCTTTTATAGCTCAGCAAATTTGCTGAGATCTCCACTGCTCTCTCAGTAAAGAGATTAGTTGAGGAAATAAGTTTTGCTCCCTTGGGAACTGTGGTGCATTGCCACTTTGTAAACACACAGATGCCATCACAAGAAAAAAATCCAAATATTGTATCAAGCTGTGATGTCTGAAACATTGTTTTATATTCTGAAAAACTCCTGCTGTAATATTGAAGAGTCAGATATCACAAAAGGGAACGGGTAGGATTTAATTTTTAACAAGGCTACAGCTAAAGAGAGTGATAAAATTCTAATGGTGCAGCTCTTTTAGGGTATTTGCAAGGAAAACCAAACCTCTTCCTAAAGTAAACTTCATGCTGTATTTTCAGCAGTAGGCAAGTCACAGCATAACAATTTTCATGAGAGGAAATAGGAAATACCCAACCCTCTGTAGCCTCAGCCTGCCCTAAGTGCTCATCATCCCCCTGTGCTGCAGCTCTCAGCTCGAGCATCCCAGGTGATTTCAGTTCTCCTGTTGAGCTGGAGGAGAGTGAAGCTGCCAGATATCTGATTGTAGCTTTGTATTTGTCACAGGAGATGTTTGGCTCAGGGCAATTCCACCCTTTTTTTTTTAACATAAGGAAAAAGGTGCAGCAGCACTGGGAGTGCTGTGAAGAGGTTTCAGTTCTTTCATTTCTGAATTTTTTTCCCCTTGCACTCTGCAGCTCTCCCCAGAGCTTGGAGGGAGGTTGGTGCAGGAGATGTCACCTGTGTCCCCGTGGGCTGGGGGACCTTTCCCCTGCCCCTCTGCCTCTCACACAGAACTGGCTCAGTGCTTGTGGCACTGCTCTGGCAGGTTCCCTGGCTCACCTCGTTTTTCTCTGAACTCACCAGGAAAAAGACAATTTGCATTAATTAGCAAGAATTGTTGCAAACCCCGGTGCTGAGAGGTGAAGAAGTGCAGCTGTGGCAGCAGTGGTGTGAGCCTGCAGGGCAGGGATGGATGGATGGATGTCACAGCCCCTGCCCTGCCTGGGGCTGTCCCTGCCCTGGCCGGGGCCACAGGGTCCCTGTGCCACCCTGCAGTGACCTGCACTGCCCCCTCTCCTCCCTGTGCACAGCCAGCCCTGCCCGATCCCTGTCCTGGTGCTGCCAGGCTGCTCCAGGCACCCAGTGTGCCCCAGTGCCACCAACCCTGTCCCCAGTGCCACCAACCCTGCCAGTGCCTCTGTACCCTGTCCCCAGTGCCACCAACCCTGCCAGTGCCACCAACCCTGCCAGTGCCACTGAGCCCTGTCCCCAGTGCCACCATCTCTGCCAGTGCCACTGTGCTCTGTCCCCAGTGCCACTGTGCCCTGTCCCCAGTGCCACTGTGCCCTGTCCCCAGTGCCACTGAGCCCTGTCCCCAGTGCCCTCAGTGTGTCCCCAGTGCCACTAGCCCTGCCAGTGCCACTGTGCCCTGTCCCCAGTGCCACCATCTCTGTGCCACGGTGCCCTGCCCACAGTGCCACCAACCCTGCCAGTGCCACTGCACCCTGCCCCCAGTGCCACTGCACCCTGTCCCCAGTGCCACCAACCATGTCCCCAGTGCTGCTGTGTGTCCCAGGGCCAGCCCTCCTGCCCAGCTGCCCCTCCCTGGCACAGAAAGCCCAAACCCCCCGGGTCTGTGCCCTGCAGGGCCCTGCTGCTCCCTCTGCCCCTCCCCTCAGCAGGACACCCACAGTGCCCTCACAGCCACAGTTCCATGTTCTCTCTCAGGATGCTCATCAGTAAAAGCAGCCTGGGAAGAGCAGAAAGCAGCTTGCTCTGACTCACATCTTCAGAAGCTGTAAATAGTGCAATAAACTTAAACTTCCCCAGAAAGCACTTTGTGCAATCTGAGCATTTTTCACTCTAATTTGTCATCTCTGTAAAGTATCCTTTTTTCCCTTACAGATTTATTGTTTTTCTTTGCCCAGTGATTCCTGAAGCCTGTCAGTATCACTTTTAAAACTGTATATATAATAAGGGACTTGTCAATTAAACAAACAGAAGAAAATCACCCAGAAGATGCTTTGGAGTTTGGTTATTTAAATAACTACCTTGTCCCTGTGGAGCATCTTCAGCTGAGACAAATAAAATCCCTCAGGTTTGATTCCTGAAGGAGCTGACAAGAAAGATGGAGAGACACAATTCACAAGGGTCTGGAGTGACAGGACAAGGGGGAATGGTTCAAACTGGGGGATAATAGGCTTAGATGGGATATTGGGAATTGGGAATTGTTCCCTGGCAGGGTGGGCAGGCCCTGGCACAGGGTGCCCAGAGCAGCTGGGGCTGCCCCTGGATCCCTGGCAGTGCCCAAGGCCAGGCTGGACACTGGGAGTACCCTGGGACAGTGGGAGGTGTCCCTGCCATGGCAGGGGTGGCACTGGGTGGGCTCTGAGGTCCCTTCCCACCCAGACCATTCTGGGATGCTGTGAAAGGGCAGCACAGGCTGAGTCCACCCTGGGAGCTGCTGACAGATCTGGGCTCAGTCATTCTTCTCCAAATCCATCTGGTGAGCACAAATGAGAAAAGGGAAAGCTTCTGGTAGTTATTCTTTGAGCCATGTGGAAACCATATTTACAGGGTAAAGAGAGAATAGAGAAAATAGTGAAAATATCCAGCTGGAAAACTGTCATGACCTCCAGCAGAGTCCACCAAAGCTTTACAAGGAGGCTGTGGTGGGGAAAAGCCACTCATCCAGATTGAATCCTTTCTGTTTTGTCTAGGTTACTCCTTAGATCTGGATGTTAATCCTTTAATTGTGGTGTCCAGAGAACACCTTGGCTCTGGCAAGGCTGGATGATGGTGAGAACATCGGGGTGTGTTTGGCAGGAGAGCTCAGAGCAGGGTCAGGCCCTTGTGCTGCATCCTCAGGAGCACAGACTGCAGCCCCAAGGCACAAGCTGGGGCTGGGATGTGATCCCTGAGCCTGTGGGGCAGGGCTGGGAGGGCTGAGCCTGCTGCTGCTGTGGAGCCCCTGAGTTACACCTGATCCACCAGGGAATGCTGCCTCAGCACACACACAGGGCCAGGCTTTGCTATTCTGCTCAGATACTTGCTAACAGCTACTTGGAGATCTGTTCCAGGGATATAAATAGGCTTTAGCAGGTAAAGCACTAGCTTGGAGTTGTAAATAAAGATGTCAAATGATAGTCCATAACCAAACTGCAGATCCTGGGTGGAGGGTGATGGCTTTTGCTGTGTTCATGGGTATCTTATATCTAATGCACCATAAAAGTGCTGGGTTTTATAGCCATGGTTGTACTGAAGTGAGGGATGGTACATGCCCAGCCCCCAGCACTCCCTCTGAACATTCCCTGTTCCCAGAAACTGCACAGCCCAGTAAGGTTTTCATTGAGGGTCCATATGGGAAGCATATGGAAAAATATCTCTTTGATCTGTTATTTATTAATGGCACCTTATGAAATATTTTGTTTGTTTGTCTTTCAGGGCTGTTCTTGCCTTCCCTTGAAATTCAACTCCTCCCCTGGGTAAGCTGATGCTGTTGTTTAGTTCTGGGGAAGTGAAAAAAGATCCCTCTGCAGGGTGGGGTGACCCTGGCTGGGCACCCTGGGCCCACCAAGCCCCTCTGGCACTGCCCTGCTCAGCTGGGCAGGGCACACAGCACACAGGGAAAGGCTCTGCCTGCCATGAGGGCAGGGAGGGATCCCTCACCAGCTGCTGCCATGGGCAAACAGGCTCAGCTGGGGGAAATCAGTTCCATTTATCACCCATCACATCACAGGAGGAAACTGAGAAATGAACCCAAATCTCAAAACACCTTCTCCAAACCCCTCCTTTCTTCCCAGGCTCATCTTCACTCCTCATTTGTTCTCCCTCCTCCCCAGAGGCTCAGGGGGATGGGAATGGGGCTGTGGTCAGCCCATCACACATTGTCCCTGCTGCTCCTTCCTCCAGAGGCCTTGGACTCCTCATCCTCTGCCCCTGCCCCAGCCTGGAGTCCCTCCCAGGGGAGAGTTCTGCAGGAACTGCCCCAGTGTGGGTCCCTTTATCCATGGGCTCAGTCCCTCAGGAGCTGCCCCAGTGTGGATCCCATTTCCCATGGGCTCAGGCCCTCAGGAGCTGCCCCAGTGTGGATCCCATTTCCCATGGGCTCAGGCCCTCAGGAGCTGCCCCAGTGTGGATCCCATTTCCCATGGGCTCAGGCCCTCAGGAGCTGCCCCATGAGGTCCCTCCCATGGGCTCCTGGCTCCTTTGAGGAACCTCAGCTCCAGCACCTGGAGCAGCTCCAGCCCCTTCTTCAGCCCTGCCCTTGGTCCCTGCAGAGTTCATTCTCTCAGACATTCTCACTCCTCCCTTCTCCAGCTGCAGGGGGCCAGTTTGAGGGTTTTTTCCCTCCATTCTTACCTCAGTTACCCCAGAGGTGCTGGGCTGGGCCCTGGCCAGCACTGGGTCTGCCCTGGGGCCAGCTGGAATTGGCTCCATCAGACACCTGCAGCCTCTCCATCCCCCAGTCAAACCCAAAACACAAGTGAGGGTTAAACTTCAGCCTGGGGAATCAGCAGCAGCAGCAGCAGAGATCCCTCAGAAGGCTCTTGCTTCTCTGAAAGTGCCCTTGATGATGCAGATTGAAGGGAGATCAGTATGGAAAACATGACCTAGATGTTCTTTCTAAGCAGAATACTTATATATACACACATAAATATATATATATGATATAATCATCTTGCAAGCCCTGGCAGCTCTTTAAAGGAGCAGCAAAAGCTCATTTTCTTCAGAAATACCACATCAACAGCCTGAGCACAGTCCCCAGTGATTAAAGCTACACCTACAAGAGGAGCTGGAAGCTCTGCCAGTAAACCTTCCTCCTGCTAATGCTGCTCAAAGACCCTTCATTATCCCACCCAAGGCAGAGCTGAAAAACAGATCCTTTCCAGCATCCCTGCATCAAAAAGGAGAGATTCAGGCAGTGGCAGCAGAATCAAATATACAGAAATATTTTACCCTTTCTGCAGTGATTTGCAGATGCCCCTGAGACCCCCATTCCATGTACAGAGACTCTGTGCTTCCCATGAGTGGCCATTTGATTGCTCACTCAGAATTTTTCCAGAAAGCTGTTTTGCATTAGGAGTATGTTTTAATATGAAATCTAGTAGCTGGATAATTGATAAATTATGGCCATGAATAGCTTAAATGTAATTAGTTATTATGAGGTAGAGAATTCTCATTTTTATAAGGAGGACTATCAGGTTATAATTGTAGGATTTGAATAACCATTTATTAAACATTAACATAATTAAAATTAACCCTTTTTGGGTCACTGCTTGTATCTGTCAAAATTTATTTTGTTCCCTGGTAGACTTGTAGTCCAAATTAATGTTGAGACCTTGTAGTTGTTTATCATAAATGGTCTCCTAAGCCAAGATGGAACTGAAAAAACAGCAAGGCAGCTCACAGGTTTGTACTGGCCACTGCTGTGATCCAGCTCAGGGAGCCACTGTAGTGAAATTAAAAATATGGGGCTTAAATGGGTTTGAGTCAGAGGTAGGTATTGCCCTGGCCATTTGCACAAGGATGGGTTACAGGCTCTGATGTGCCTCCAGGTTCCCAGTGCACTACTGAGATTCTCCATGCTAAAGAAATAAAATGTAAGACAAGGATGTGAGAATTAAATCCAGTTAATGATGTTTTATTCACTGAATTGCTCCATCTGAGTAACTTACCCCAACTCTGGTCCAAAGCTTTATTCCAAAATCCAAGCCTTGAGATCCCAGTTCTCCCAGCATTTCCTGCTGGGGCACATTTTCTCTAAAGGAGCAGCATCACTGACTTCCCCAGGGCTGTCCAGGGCACTGCCCAGGCAATGGGCACAGCCCCGAGGCTGGCAGAGCTCCAGGAGCTGCAGGGATGCCCAGGCTGGGATTGTTGGGGTGTCTGTGCAGGGCCACAGCTGCACTGGGTGATCCCTGTGGGTCCTTCCAGCTCAGGATCTCTCAGGACATCTCTTCTCACTTCAGAGCAGACTGTGGAGCTGAGGACTGACAGCAGCCCCTGCACAAAACAACCCCAAACATCCTCCCCAGCCCCTCCTGCAGGGACACAGGATCTGGGTGGGTGCAGAGGGGACACAACTCCTGCCCAGGCTGCCCAGGCAATGGGCACAGCCCCGAGGCTGGCAGAGCTCCAGGAGCTGCAGGGATGCCCAGGCTGGGATTGTTGGGGTGTCTGTGCAGGGCCAGGGCTGCACTGATGATCCCTGGGGGTCCCTTTTCTCTCAGAATGTCCTCCTTGTGAGCCCAGCCCTGATTCCTCCTCCATCCACACTGCATCACCACAGGCAGCTCAGTGGCTCAACTGAGCTCAGGACTTTTCTCTTTGGTTTTTTTATTTAATGTATATGCATATACATCATTTCAAAGTGACCTACTCAGTTTTTACTTCATGCAGTTTAGGTACAGGAAGGAAAAATCCAGCTGTGGAATTTCCCTGTGCAAAATGCCAAATGCTCAGTTGGAAAGGAGGTTTCTTCCCCCAGTCAGGTGAGTGTGAGTGCTCAGAGCTGTGCCATGTTCCCCTCTGTGACAGTGGTCACAGGGGTTTATAGAGGATGGAAGAGTCGAGGAATCTTGATTCCATTATCAGAAGGCTTGATTTATAATCTTATGATATATATATAACATTATAACTATACTACATAGGAATAGGAAGGAAAGGAGCTTCTTCAGAAGCTGGCTAAGCTAAGAGTAGAGTAGCAAGAATAATAACAAAGGTCTGTGTCTCAGCAGAGAGCAAGAGCAGCTCCACCGTGAGTGGTCAGTAAATCCAAACATCCACAGAAGACCAATCACAGGTGGACCTGTTGCATTCCACAGCAGCAGATAATAATTGTTTACATTTGTTACTGAGCTTCTCAGCTCTAAAAGGAAAAATCCCAAGAAAGGATTTTTCACAAAAGGTGTCAGTGACACACTTTGCTCTCCAGGGGCCTTTTCCTGCCTTCACCCACCCTTCCCCTCTCCAGAGGATGCAGTGTCAGAGGTGGAGATGGCCAGAATTATGGATTATGCCAAAGAATCCTTGGTGCTGTCCTGTGTCCGAGCACCAGGGCACTGAGCAGGTAGAACAGACACCCTCTGTGAGCTGTGCTGCTGGAGCTGCTGGGATTTACCCTGGGGGCTGTGAACAGCATCTCCAAACCCTGTGACATTTCAGAGTGATTTCTGGAAATGGAGGAACATTTCCCAGGGAGAGCAAAGCAGTTTGGAAAGCTGCTGGTGGGATGAGTTCAGCCTCTCACATCTGGGGGTTGTGTGCCTCTTCATTTCCTATCACCTCTGTGGGTCATAATGACCTTTTTTTCCCCCTTTCTTTTCCCCCCAGAAGTGTCTCCTCTGTACCTCAAGAACTTCCTGTAGGAAATTTTTAGACTGCTGGTGGCAGTCCCATGGAATGAGTCAGCTCTGTGCTGCTTTCAGTCCTGTGAATGAAAGGAGTCTGGAGGCATAATTTCCTTATTACTGCAGCCTGGGTTTGACAAAATTGTAGAATTCACTGCTTTCTCATAGATATGTCTGTCTAATTGACAGAAAGAAAACACCAAAGCCTCGTGTGAATCAGAATTCCAGAATCATTAAGGATGGAGAAAAAACTCCAGGATCAGCAAGTCCAACCTGTGACTGACCCAGCCCAGAGCTCTGAGTGCCACCTCCAGCCCTTCCTGGGGACCTCCAGGGATGGGCACTCCAAACCTCCCTGGGCAGCCCCTGGCAGTGCCTGAGCCCCCTTTCCATGGGGAAATTCCTGCTGATGTCCCCCCTGAGGCTCCCCTGGCCCAGCCTGAGGCCGTTCCCTCTGCTCCTGTCCCTGTTCCCTGGAGCACAGCCCGACCCCCCCGGCTGTCCCCTCCTGGCAGGAGCTGTGCAGAGCCACAAGGGCCCCCCTGAGCCTCCTTTGCTCCAGGCTGAGCCCCTTCCCAGCTCCCTCAGCTGCTCCTGGGGCTCCAGACCCTTCCCAGCTCCCTCAGCTGCTCCTGGGGCTCCAGGCCCTTCCCAGCTCCATTCCCTTCTCTCAGGCCTGAATGTGTGCTGATCAGAGGCACCACTGTGCTGGTAATTTGTTGTGTGCCTCAGCTTTTGCCAAAGCAGGAACACTAGAGCAGCAATGCTCTGGTTAATTAATGTGATACCTCCCTTCCTTAAGAGGCTCTGAGATGAGTGTATCTTCTAAAGAAAAAAAAAATATTTCATGTCCTGTAGGTTATTTCCCAGAGAAATACCAAAAATACCTTTCTGTTGAGAATTAGTCTTTCTGTATAAAATGCAAATCCACTGTCCAGGCCCCAGATAGACACACACTGGAATGGCCTCACTGCTGGTGCACAGTCCTGGCTCTGCTGCTGGGATTCTTCAACCATTTCCAGCCCCAGCACTCATCCACATGCCTGAAACTCCTCACCTTAGTGCTGCTCATGTTTTCCCTTTCTTTGAGGCTTTGAAGAGCTTAAAGATCACCTCTCTCAAAGTACTTGACAAAAGTATCTCTGCTCTGTGAGAAGATACCTCCTGCACTCTTCATCTGAAGCCTTTTTCTATCTGCCTGATCTTGTCATGTCTTTTTATTTTTCCCAGAAAATTCACCTTCGTCCTCCTTTTTGTTTCATGGCCAGCATCCCTCTCATTTGTGGCCTTCTCAGCCCTGGGGCAGCTCTGGGTGCTGTGTCCAGCTCTGGATCCTCAGCACAGCAGGGACAGGAGCTCCTGGAGCGGGGCCAGCTCAGGCTGTGAGGATGAGCAGGGCCTGGAGCATCTCTGTGCCCAGGAAAGGCTGAGGGAGCTGGGGCTGCTCAGGCTGGAGAGGAGCCCCAGCTGAGAGGGGCCCTCAGCCCTGGGTGTCCCTGTGTGCAGGGAGGGGCAGAGCAGGGCCCAGGCTGGGCTCCAGGCCCAGCAGTGGCACCAGAGCCACGGGCAGGGCCTGAGCCCAGCACTGCCCCTGCCCAGGAGGCACAACTTGTGCCCTGGGCAGTGCCCAGCCCTGAGCAGGCTGCCCAGGGAGGGGCTGGAGTCTCCCTCAGCGGGGATCCTGCAGAGCCCTGTGCACACAATGCTGTGCCCTGTGCTCTGGGATGGCCCTGCCTGAGCAGGGAGGTGCCACCAGGGACCCTCTGGGCCCCCTCCAGCCTGGCCCAGCCTGGGGTTCTGTGAATCCCTGGCAAGACCAAAGACAAGACCAGGAATTATGAAGACCAGTGCAAGTAACAAGGTATGAAGCACATTTAGGCTTTGGCTTTCCATGTGGCAATCTCAAACTCTGTTTTCCCACTATTTTCCCACTATTTTCCCCAAATATTTCCTCCCTTTCCCACCACCCTTGGTCACCCTGGCCATCCCTGTCTCAAAGCCCTTCAGAACTGACCAGGACATTTAGGATTAATGGCTGAGCTTTGGTGTTTCCATCCACCAAATGGATATTGCTCATCTGAACGTTATGGTCAGAGCTGATCTAAAGCTCCTTAAAGATATGATGCTGTAAAAATTGTAAAGGCTATTGATAGTTTATTATTTTTTATCTGTAATATTTACAGCCTTTCACTTCCTTCTTGCATAACACAGCAAATGTTGTTCTGCTTCCTGAAAATGTGTGGTAAATCAACTGATCCACTGTTGTTTTCAAGTATTCTCACTTAGTTCGTTTTCATGCACATGTTTTGGAATCTATGTAAAATATGCCTTAAATAGCTGAATAAAATAAATGCCAGGGCTCTTACAGCTTTTTCCACCTGCTTTCAATGCAGAGCTGCCAAGCGATTTCAGTGGTTTATAGCCTGTTGCCCAAAATCAAATTCTGTGTTACTTTTGGTTTAAGGGCTAATAGCTTTTTGAAATATATTAGTGTTTTCTGGTGACAGATCCAAGATTAGCTTTTATCCATTGTTCCAAGAGGTATTCCATAATCCTGTGGCACAGTCAACTTTATGAGGAATTTTACAACCTTTCATGAGCGCTTTGTGTTTTAAAATGCTAAAAAAGCAGTTAAGGAGAGAGGAAAACAAAGCACTGCAGTGTGTCCCTCTGATGTTCCATTGGCCTTTGAAGTGCTGGGGAGCGAGGAGGGATGACTGCAGGAATGACTGCAGGAATGACTGCAGGAGGAATCACTTTGCCCAGACAGGCTGAGGAGCCAGCCAGCCAAAGTTTCTGAGTGCTGCAGAGCTGCTTTACTGGAGGAGTGTTTGCCTTGAGACAATGAACAGCCAGGGTGGGGGAGCCCAAGTCACTGCCAGACCTTGAGCACGTCCTTGGGAGCAGCAGCACTCAGAATGGCATCCACTGGAGTGATGTCAGCCACTCCTGATTTTTTCATGTGGTGAAATCAAAACCAGAGTGGGCATCAGATTGAGGAGGGGGATTGTGCCCCTGTGCCCAGGTGAGACCCCACCTGCAGAGCTGCCCCAGCCCTGGCCCAGCACAGGCAGGAGCTGGAGCTGCTGGAGGAGCCCAGGGGAGGCTCCAGGATGAGCAGAGGGATGGAGCAGCTCTGCTGGGAGGAAAGGCTGGCACAGCTGGCAATGCTCACCTGGACAGGAGAAGCTTTGGGGTCACCTCAGTGTGGCCTTGCAGGGCCTGAAGGAGCTCTGGGAGAGCTGGAGAGAGACTTTGGACAAGGGATGGAGGTACAGGACACAGGGAATGGCTCCCACTGCCAGAGGGATGGATGGGATGTTGGGAATGAGGAATTGTTCCCTGTGAGGGTGGGCAGGCCCTGGCACAGGGTGCCCAGAGCAGCTGGGGCTGCCCCTGGATCCCTGGCAGTGCCCAAGGCCAGGCTGGATGGGGGTTGGAGCAGCCTGGGACAGTGGGAGGTGTCCCTGCCATGGCAGGGGTGGCTTTGAAGTTCCTTCCAACACAAACCATCCTGGGATTCTCTTCTATGATTCTGGGATTTGAGGCAGTGCAAAAGCAGCACTTTGGGAGTGCATCCAATGCTCCCAGGTGGTTTCTGCAGGGCAAAGCAAGGGCAGAGCAAGCTGGGGGAGGGCAGGCTCAGGACACCCCTGCTTTTACACCATTGCAGACTGTGGGTATGACTGGGATGACTGTGGGTATGACTGGGCTCTCCATAATGCTTTATTCCTCTTTTGCATGGGGAAAAAGGGAAACACCCAAGTGCTGTGATGAGATAGACCAGAGGAGGGGGAATTGGATGGGCTCAGCACAGCTTTTTCCCTTGAAAAGCTGCTCTATGAGACCTTCAGCCCTAGATGCAAGTGTATATCCTTCCAGAAGAAGTATTTTCAGAGGCAGGGTCTAGCACATCATTTTCTCTCCCTGCCTCCTTAAAGATGTCATATCCTTCTCCTACAACAAATGCTATTGTTGGAAAGAAAATGGAAAATCTTTCTGGCCATTCTTCTGAAATGAAAGCAGCAATCTTCAAAGCTAAGAACAATCCCTTCAGGGTAGCTGAGTAAGTGCTCAGGCTATACAAAAACATCCAATTTGTACTGTGAGGTATCAAGGCTCAGCTGTTCGATGGGGCTGGAGATGTTTGTACCTGGCAGTGGCTGGAGTCGTCTGTCACCAGGACATGGTGGGCTGGGCCTGGTCACTGAATGGTGCTTGAAGCCTGATTTTGTACTGGGGGAGAAATCCCAGCCTGTTCAGGGCACCAGTTTTCATTTGATGGAGGGAGTCACAGGTTTGACTGAGCCTTGGGCTCTGCTTTCCTTTGCCTGGTGGGAGCAGAGCAGGCTCAGCCTCCCCTGGTTTGTCCTCCCAGCCTAAACTCTGCTTTGCTTTGTCCCTAATCTCCTACTGCAGTTCCACCTGAACATTAAACAAAGGAGGTGACAGGGTTCTCTGTGAATAATTCTCCAGCTGAGAATATTTGCAGTAAAAAGGAGATTCCTACCTCAAAACAACTTCTTCAGGGGGCTTCCCCAGTGGGATTGGCAGTTCTGTGGAGCTCACATCCCAAACCAACCTCTCACCTGTGGCTGGTACTGTTTCTGTACCAGTGCTGACCTGAGGAGTTCAGGCTGTTCAGCCACTCTGGAACTGCAGCCTTCAGTTGAGTGTCTGCATATTTGACCCATGAGAAGATGGACAAGATGATCAGAAGGATGGAAAATGGAAGCTCCTCTCTGAGGAAAGTCTGAGAGAGCTGACAGGGAAGGTGGGCAGAGAGGATTTACAGGGCCCTGGCACAGGGTGCCCAGAGCAGCTGGGGCTGCCCCTGGATCCCTGGCAGTGTTTGACTTTGGGGCTGGGAGCAGCCTGGGATCATGGAAGATGTCCCTGCCCATGGCAGGGGTGGCACTGGATGGGATTTAAGGTTCTCTCCAACCCATTCCATGCCATGACTCTATGACTTCCCTAAAAACTCAGCTCTGGGCATTCTGCCTGGAGACACCCAATGAATCAAGAGCAAATCTGAGATAAAATCCAATTTGGTTTTGTTTTTCCCACTGTACCATTGAACTCCTCAAGGATACACAGCACCTGTGAGGTTTTACTGAGACAGACACTTGGTGTGTTTTGGGAACTGGGAAGAGAGTTCATATACTGATTCCCAAAATAAAACAAAAGGCTGCCTGAGAGGGAAGTTCAGTTGTTTAACTCAGAGTGTAAACACATATATGTCTGTTCCTTGACCTACTTGATTTTCTAAACATTAAGAACTGCTTTGAATTATTGCTTTTGCTGGGATGCAGACCTCTTGAAATTTTTATGAGAAGCATCTCCTAAATTCTCTAGCAAGAATTTATTGATGTCAATCAATGATGTTTAATCAGTGTGATGCAGTTCACACTGGCATTTGTCAGGCAGTTGTTGCCATCTGTGGTTCCTCTTTATTGGGAAGTTTACATTTTTTGGGTTAAAGCAGTGTATTATTTGCAGATGGCCAGCCCACCATTCAGAACCACAGCAGGATAAACACTGCCCTGGCATGGCTGGGACACAGTTTAAGCACAATGCAAGAGACATCTGAGCACTACAAAAGAAGAATTACATGCAAAGACATAAGCAGGCAAGGATTTGTACACAGTGGCTTGTAAAAGTCACAGGTTTGTTGGGGTTTTTTTTCTTTAAATTTGCTTTCTTTAATACAACACTGTCTGTATTTTGAGATTGACACATGGAGGGCTGTCATGGATAAGTGTCATGGTTTGATGCTGGTGCAATGCCAGTGCCCCCATGAAAATATATTCTCCTTAATGTCTGCTGTGAGGTGTGACCAGAAATAGAGCAAAGCAGGCTCCAACTTAGGAATACAGGGAAAAAACTTTATTAACTTAAAATATGTAAAAGAAACACACAGAACTCAAAATGAAAACTTGCTAAAACATTCCTCCTCCCCCTAACAAATTTCCAACATAGCACAGTGACACAAAACCTTGGATTCTCAGTCAAGTTACCACCCTCAGATAATCAACTCTCAGTTCATCACCACCCTTTAGATAATCGATTCTCAGCTCATCAAGGAGAGAAGTCCCTCTTGTACCATAGGCTTCCCCTGCAAACACAGTTCAGAGCTCTTGTGTTTCCTGTCACACATGGCACCACCCAGAGAACACATGGAAAACTGACCCCTTCTTTTACTCCTTATTGTCCTGGTTTGAAAAGGAAGTGAGTCTTTTGGGAGTTTGTGGTCAAACCAATCAGTGCTGAGATTTGAATATAATAAAAGATGGGGGTCAGTTTTCCATTGGCATCTATGGCTGCACCATGGCCAAGCCTTGGATTTGTACCTTCAGTGCAGTGTCCGTGACTTTGGACTCTCATCCTGCCCAGCATGGTCCTGCTGGGGGCAGCAGGAGCATGGGCAGAGCCATGCAGGGTTCAGAAAAGGGTTTGAGCCTTGACCCTAAGCTGAGCACTTGGTCTAAGTCAGGGGATAAGCTGTCCCCCCTGAGCAGGAGCTGTAGCATCCAGAAAGTCAGAGCCAGGCTCAAGCAGCAGCCAAGAGGGGATGCTCCATTTCTGGGCTCTCCTCTGAGGTGGGAGAGGCCAGATTGCTACAGGAAGCAAGAGCAGGATTTGGGGAGACAGCTGAGCCCTGAGAGGGCTCCTCCATCCAGGCAAACTGACTTCTGGGCTTTGTGTGGATATTGGGTTCTGGGCTTTGTGTGGATATTGGGTTCTGGGCTTTGTGTGGATATTGGGTTCTGGGCTTTGTGTGGATATTGGGTTCTGGGCTTTGTCTGGATATTGTGTTCTGGGCTTTGTGTGGATATTGTGTTCTGGGCTTTGTGTGGATATTGTGTTCTGGGCTTTGTGTGGATATTGTGTTCTGGGCTTTGTGTGGATATTGGGTTCTGGGCTTTGTCTGGTATTGGGTTCTGGGCTTTGTCTGGTATTGGGTTCTGGGCTTTGTCTTGGCTGCAGTGTCACACCTGCACTTGTGACAGTCATGCAAAGGCAGTCAGGGTGTTAATAGGAACAGGGATGTGCAGTTTGGCTTTGGGATCTCTCAGCATTGCCCTGCTCCCCCCAGGCATGGCCGTCCTGCAGGGGCAGCAGCTGAGGGTGGCAGCCTGGGTCTGGTGACAAACTGACCCCTTGTCCTGGAGGCTTCTAAAGGCTTCAGTCCTGGCCATCCTTTGTGTCACCTCTTGGTTTCCTTGGGAATTTAAACCCCAGGGAATGGATGGGATATTGGCAATTAGGAATTGCTCCCTGGGAGGATTTACAAGGCCCTGGCACAGGGTGCCCAGAGCAGCTGGGGCTGCCCCTGGATCCCTGGCAGTGCCCAAGGCCAGGCTGGACATTGGGAGCAGCCTGGGACAGTGGGAGGTGTCCCTGCCATGGCAGGGGTGGCACTGGTTGGCTTTTGAGGTCCTTTGCAACCCAAACAATTCCATGATTCTGTGGTTTTTTCAAAGGTCTTCAGGTACCTTTTTGTTTGCTGGCGTAACAAACCAGCAAAGGGCATTCCCTGGCTCAAGGACTATCAGGTGATGATTAGGTGCTGAAATAACTTGGGCCGTGTAAGTGCCTTCTGTAATAAAAAAGAAATAAGTGAGAATTTATTTTCTAATGACACAAGGAATCAATATTTAAAATGGATTTTCTGATTTTTTGGAGATTTATCAAAATTTCAATGAATATGCTCCTCTTGCTCTTCTCCCTTTCCCCCTGTTTTTCAAGAAATAAACTGAAGCTTTTCAAACCAGCTCTAATAATAAAATGATTTAAGAATTAAGTTCTGGTCATCAAGATGAATATTGAAGTTCAAAGCAGCAAAACTGAAGAGTAGCTGACTTTAAGCTCTGATTTTTCTTTTTGTGAATAAGTTCCTTAATTTCTGAAGTCAAGAGCTGAAGCCATTCTAGAGGCTTTATAAATGCTGATCCTGAAAGATATTTATTGATAACCATAGCACAGATCTTTTTAATATCCTTGAGGGAACCATGCAGCAATCTCATATGCTAAAAGCACAATAAGTTGCTTGTTTTTTCACAGCATTTCCCTGATGTATCAGTGATGAGCTGTCCATGCTCACAGGCTGAACTTAAAAATTCATGAAATATGAATGGAGTTATTGTGATGTGCAACTAAATATGTTCCCAGCTTTGAAGATAACACTGAGGAAAGTTACTTTTGTGCATTAGCTGTTCCCATAGTGGAGAAAAACGTTAAGGCTGGGGATAAGGGGTTCACTCCTTGATGTTAAATATGTGCCTGAATTATGTCAGAAATGGCTCAGAGAGAGCAGAGTGAGCCATCAACTTCAGAATATTAGCTTCTGAAAATAATAAAACATCTTTCTGTACAAGTTTTACTCCTTTCACCAGCCCAGACCTCACAGTGATATTGGTGACCCTTGCAGGGAGCAGATTCCACATGGAGAAAACTCCAGTGGGAAAACCAAAGAATTCATGGGCAACACAGAGGCTTAAATTCATCTGCCTGATGAACATGTGGCATTCTCAGAGGTGGTTTTGATTGCAAAGCAACAAAATTGAGGCTGAATAACCGGGAATTCTTGAGAGTCTGACAGAAAAATGGGAAGATGCAGCTCCTGAGCACCACCTGAAAGCAAAGAAATAACCCAGTTGCACTCACAGCACTCCAGCCAGAACTCTCCAACTTTGAGGAAATAAAATTGGCTATAAATTGAACCTTTTCTGCAGGTTTTTGTTTGGCTGTTTGGGGTTTTTTTTTAATGTTTTTTTAATTTTTTTTTTCAGATCACTATTTTCATACAGGGATTTGGTTATGGAAAGGCTCATTTAAGCAATCCAAAGAAATTTAGCTAATAGACCCAAACTTTTTTTCCTCTCCCTTCCTTTGAGCTGGTGGTACAAGGCTGGAAATGTAAGTGGATGCACCCTGGGATCATCTGGGTGGGCACCCAGCTGGTGCTGGGGGAAGGCACCTTTGCCCTGGAGAGCCCCCAGCACTGGCAGAAGCTCCAGTGAGTAACAGAAACTATTTTTTCCTGCCTGTTTTACATCTCCCAGATTGTGAAGACAGTCTGCCCCAGATCTGTCATGGTATCATGCTACCATCACACTCTCCTGAAGCAATTGGGGGGTGATAGCTTCTGCAGATCAAGTTATTTTTGTATTTTTAATTCTTCTTCTAACTGGCAGCTCGTGTTGGCTGTATTTTAAGGAGCAAAGATTTCAGCTAAAGCATTACTATGTCATTAACCAATCCATTGAATATTCATGATTTAGTGGATTTTTTCCCCCCACAGAAGGAGAGAAGTAATTATTTTGGCTAGCACTTGAAAAGTGTGTGTGTGTGTGTGCTGTTCACAGAACTCCACTGGAATAGGCAAAAATAGAATTTTTCTATTAGACATGCAAACTGATCTCCTCTGCCCGATACTGATACATATCCTTTAGTTCTTCTTCTCTATTTAGTAACAATGTTTCAAGCAATTTTTCTTGGTAGGAATGTAATGAAAGCGGAAGAAAAAAGATAAAAAATTGAAGGAAAAAACCTTCAAACTCTCCAGTGAAGGCTGATAGTTGATACAAGGTTGATACTTGGTTGAACCCTGGTTTAGAGAGTGGAGTTTTGAAAGACCTTTTCAAGGTCCCATTTTGTATTTGCTGTTTAAATTTAGTTCAGTGTTCTGGGGGTGAAAAGCTCAAAGGAAATACAGGTGGGGAAGCTGCTCTCAGGCCTTGGAATGCCACAAAGCATAACTTTTCCTGGTCTCCTACAGCCATGTCCTGTTGGTGTCCAGCTTCAGGGCAGGGTGACAGGAAAGAGCCCCAGGTCGTGCCAGGGGAAGTTAAATTAGATATTAGGAAAATTTCCTCACTGAGAGGGCAGTCAGGGCCTGGCACAGGCTGCCCACAGCAGGGTGGAGTCACCAGCCCTGGAAGTGTTCCACAAACATGTGGGTGAGGCCCTGGGGACAGGGGTTAGTGCTGAACAGGGTGCTGGGGCTGGCCTGATGAAGGATGACCTTGGAGGTCTTTCCCAACCTTGGTGATTCAGTGATTCTCTGATTCAGTGGACTCTTTGATGCTTGTTGCTGTTATCTGAAGCATTCTGCTCTCCCTTGTCAGTGCAGGGGAGGTACAGAGGGATGTGTTTGTGCATAATCCTGCAGCTTTGGTGACACAGGTGGCTCTTGGCTCCTTGGCAGTCCCAGAGAGCCGAGCCTCGTTCAGAACATGCTGAGGGTGCTCCTCAGGACACACTGAAGGGAATGTGATGCTTGGTGTGAACAGAACACTCTGGGGTTTGCTTGGTCTCCTCAGGCCAGAAGTGACTGGAGTACAACTGAACAAAACTGAAATAACTTCCCCCAAATGAAAGAAATGAAGGGGAAGTTGTTGCTGCTGCTGAGAGCAGCACGGCAGAAGGGGCCTGTGGAAATGGAATGCTGCAAACCAGTGCACAAAGGGGGATCAGCTTTTCCTCAGGCTGGTTCCCCTAGCAGGTCTGCAAAGGGAAGCACTGCCCAGCTGTCCTGGAGGAACTGCAGCTGGGCTGGGGACAGTCCCAGGTGATGGGATCCTTGTCAGCCAGCACAGCTTCAAAGTGTGCTTGCCTCTCCCCAGAATGAAAGAACTGCAGCAGGAACAGAAACCCAGGAAGATTTTACAAGTTAATCTTCCCAGACAGGGCAGAGGGGCTCTTGGCACATGTGTGTTCTGATTTTTTGGCTCTCATGTTATTTCCCACACAGAGTTTTTTTCCTTGCATTTTTTTGACATCTCTATTTTCTCCTGCTGTGCTGTCCTCCCGAGGACCACACACTCAGGGGTGCCAGGTGCCCTGCAGCCATCTGTCACCCTAATGGGACTTGTGGCTTTCTCCCTCCCTCCTGTTTTTTGGGGATTTAATTCTGCTCCTTTCTTGGGGGAAGTGGTGGCAAAAATGCTGTTCTTCTCCTTCAGCAAGGAGCTGCTTCAAATTCTTGCATTCTCTTTTTTAAGATCCTAAGATTATTTTTTTCCCATTGGGATCATCTGTAACAGCCATGTGCCAAAAGCCTTTAAATCCAGCTTTTTCCAAACTGGTTTATAATTAAAATAGATCTTGCTGCTTCTGTGTAATACACCAGCCTGACTTCAGTGGGAGCAGTGGTAATGAGGACAACGGGAATGGTTCTTTATCCCAGACTGCTTCAGAATAAGCAGCAGGTATTTTTCTGTTTGCACAAATATTTCTGCTCCTGACAGTTAAAGCCATGTGGTTTCCCTTTTTGGTAAACTACTCTGCCAAGTTGGGGTGGTGTTTGTTTATTTGTTTAATAAAAAGTGTTTTTATTTATAGAGAAGAAAAATCTCAGTTGTCAGCTTTGGAAACAAACCTTCTGTTTATTGTGTGCCAAAACACCCCTATAGAACCCCCAAACCAGCTTCCCCTCAGCGCCTGCCAAAAGCTGGTTTTCAGCAATTTGTGAGGTATTTGTAGCTCTACATCAAGCAAATCGTTCACATTTTCACCCTCTTATAATGAACCTGAGTGTGGCTGCTGGACTGCCCACAGTATTTTAGGGTCTGACTGTGAGTTATGTGCTTGTCTCTGCTCCAGGTTTCTAGCAGGATCCTGGGTCTGAACATACAAGCCATAAAAGACTTCATGTGCAGCTAGGACTGAATTAAAACTCCAAATCCTCCAAGGCAATTTTAGGTTTGTTTCCATGGCATTGATTTTTTGTTGGTGTTTTTTTTTTCTTTTTTAAGGGGAGAGGGGTTATTCTTACCTTTTGAAAAGTTGCCTTGTAGGATACAACGGCTCAAGGTTGTTTGAATTTCTAATGCCTGCTGGTGCCATCTTTCTGAAAAGCAGGGTTAACTGTGGCATATGGTAAAGCTCAGAAAACAGGGTTACTGGGGTTGTTCAGTAGTGGCTGTGCCCTATGAGAAGATTCAGCATTCTGGCATAAAAACATTGGATGTGAACTGTAGTTTATGATGCTTATCACTTTACCTCATGTCAGGGTTTGAGGTGCAGGTGATCCTTGCTAACGACAGCTGTGACAGCTCTGAAGTCATTCCTCGCTCCGGCACGGAGGAGCCTGGGGAAGCAGGATGCCTCCTTTGTCATTCCGTGCCGGCCAGGGAAAGCCAGCGTTCCGAGGGAGACGACAAAGCTTCCATCTGGGAAAGGGGGGAGCACAGTCCAGGAGAGGGCCACGCACTGCCCCGGGGGCTCAAAGTTTCTGTGACACCGAAAGGCCCGAGCGCGCTACGGCGACCGGCCCCATCTCCGCCCGCTCCAGCCCCGCGCTCCCCATCCCGCACAGGGCCGGCACCGAGGGCTCCTCATCCCATACAGGGCCGGCACCCAGCGCTCCCCATCCCGCACAGGGCCGGCACCGAGGGCTCCCCATCCCATACAGGGCCGGCACCCAGCGCTCCCCATCCCGCACAGGGCCGGCACCCAGCGCTCCCCATCCATCCCCTCAGGGCCCCGGCACCGAGCGCTCCGCATCCCCTCACGGCCCCTGCACCGAGCGCTCCCCATCTCTGTACAGGGCCGGCACCCATTGCTCCTCATCCCATACAGGGCCGGCACCGAGCGCTCCCTATCCATCCCCTCACGGCTCCAGTACCCATTGCTCCCCATCCCGCACAGGGCCGGCACCCAGCGCTCCCCATCCATCCCCTCACGGCTCCAGCACCCATTGCTCCTCATCCCCACACAGCGCCGGCACCGAGCGCTCTTCATCTCCTCACGACCCCGTCACCCAGCGCTCCCCATCCCCTCACGGCACCAGCACTCAGCGCTCCTCATCCCCTCACGGCCCCGGCACCGAGCGCTCCTCATCCCCTCACGGCCCCGGCACCGAGCGCTCCTCATCCCCTCACGGCCCCGGCACCGAGCTCTCCTCATCCCCTCACGGCCCCGGCACCAAGCGCTCCTCATCCCCTCACGGCCCCGGCAGCCCGCACCCCGCATCCCCCTCACGGCCCGGGCGCCCCGACACTCCGCGCTCCCCATCCCCGCCCGGCCCCGCTGCCCGCTCGGCCCCTCCGCAGCCCCCGGGCCCTGCGCCGCGCTCGGGCCGCCATGCCGGGCTGTGGCGGGGCCGGGCCGCTCTCCGCAGGCGCGGGCGCTGCGCGGGGGCTCTGCCGCAGCCGCCGGCCCTGCGCGGGGCGGGGGCTCCGCCGCGGCCGCCGTGCCGCCCCCTCCCCGGGCGCCGTGAGGGGCGGGCGCCCCGCGCCCCCGCCCGCCCCCGGCCCCGCTCCGCCCGCGCAGGGGGCGCCGGCTCGGCCCGCGCCGCGCAGCAGCGGCCCCGCTCCCCCCGCGGGCCGGCGGAGGCGGGAGGCGGGCGGGGGCCGGGCGTTGATGCCGGCGCTGATGCCGGCGCTGCCGCAGGGCTCCTCGGCCCCGCGGCCGCTCCGCAGCCCCGGCGCGGCCGCCCTGCGCGGGGCATGAAGTTGCGGCGGCGGCGGCGGCAGCGCGGCGGGCGGAGCGGGGCGGGCGGCCCCGGCCGCGCCTCCTCTGCGGGGTCATAGTCCCGAGCGGGCTCTCCGCGCCTGGGCGAGCGGTGCCGCTGCTCGCCGGCCCTCCCGCTCCGCTCGCCGCCGCGGTCGTGCGGCCAGCCCAGCCCAGGCGGCCGGGGCGCGCTCCCCGCGATGTGCGCGCAGTGGCGGGCGGCCGCCGGCCCGCTCCCATAGCCCTGCCGGCAGCGCGGCGGCTGGCGGGGCCCCTCGGGAAGTTTGATGGCTTCTTTGAGGAGAGTCAAAGTCCTGCTGGTGTTAAACCTGATCGCCGTGGCTGGCTTCGTCCTCTTCCTGGCCAAGTGCAGACCCATCACGACCAAGAGCGGCGACTCCTACCATGACATCCATCCCAGGGCAGAAGTGGCCAACTTGACAGCCCACGGCATCAGCTCCATCCAGGATGCAGTGCTGAAGAGGCTCTCGCTCCTAGAAGACATCGTCTACAGGCAGCTGAATGGTAGGAACAGTTCTCCTGCTCTTTAATACCTTCGGGGCAGGGTCGGTGATGGTGAATGGAGGCTCGGAGCAGGTGCCCGCCTTGCCTGAAGTTTGCATGACGGACCCCTGCTCTCCCCTCTGTTGTTGTGCAAACGGAGTCTGAACAGACCGAATCGATTTAGCATCTGATTTCTAAGTTTCGTATGTGCCTAAAGCTCGGGGTACCTTGCATAGGATGGAAGGAAATGGTAATAACAGAATGCTGCCTTTCAGATTTATAGCGGCGGTCAGTACATGACAGCGGCACGATTCCTGCATCAAACGAGCCGGGTGTGCGGCGGGTGAGCACGGGCTGGAGCAGCGCAGGGTGTATTGATCGAGGCAATGGCTTTTACTCCCGCAGAGCTGGGCTCGGAAAAGGAGTTTTCAAATCGCTTAAGTGCGTTGCATCATTTGAGTGCAGAAGGTCAGGAAGCAAAAGGCACTTTCTCTAAGAAGTTAAGCAAACTATCCAGTATTTCCTACGGCTCAGCACTGACAACTGCTAATTAAAATCTCAAGTAATGCTTCTCTTTATAGCACAGAAAAGGGATTTCTATTAAAATCTCACCAGGTTCAGTAGTTCAGAGACGTAGAAAGGGAGTTTTAAAGATGCTGTGCAGGATAGAGAAACACATTGTAAAGATGTAAGAAATCTAGGTGAGGTATCTAATTAAAACACTCGCTGTGGAAGCTGATTTTTTTAAAGTTGTTCCCCACAGATTCACAACTGGGGGTGTAATTTCAATCAAGGGTCTTGCTTATTGCTTCCACTCTTTGTGGCTTTAATCCCTGCAAGTTTCCGTGTGTTGGAATGAGCAGGGTTGGTGTTTCTGGCAGTGTCAGTGTGATTCCCTCTCCGAGTTTGGAATATGGAGCTCGTGCCCCATTCTGTGCTGTGCTGAACCAGGAGCTGGTGTGTGCTGTGTGTCAGTGCCGAGCCTGAGCTCTGGCGGGTGTCACTGTGCACCCAGGAGGAGAGGCAGGTTCAGGGATGCAGCGTGGCTTTCCCGGAGCACTTGGCTCGAGCAGTGGCTTTGGGGACAGCACGGGAGCACTCAGCTGAGGAGGAAAGTGTTGCTGACATTCCTCCTGTATACACTTGCATGAGAAACCTGTCCTGCCTGTGCCTGCTCTGGGAGATGCTGAAGTGGCACTGGTGAGGGATAAACAAAGGAGAAGCGTGAGAATAACGAGGAATAGGGTAGGAAGTTGAATGTTATTTGCAATCAAACTGTGAAATTGCCTGCTCTTGGATCCTGCTAGGGCAGAAGTTTCAGGAGGATTTAGGCAGGTTTTTGGGCAGTAACTGCAGCTCAAGATCAGAGCCCTTATTCCAGGACATTGAACTGGGGTAGGACAAGTGACCATGCAGCAGTCTGCCATCCCTGCAGGCACCGGGTGAGCTGGGGTGATCCCTTGCTGCCCTTCTGTGGGGGTTAACCCGGGGCTGCCCACTCTGCCCTGCCCCGGTGGTGCCTTGGGCTGGCGAGAGGAGCTGCAGGGGCAGGGACAGCTCAGTGCTGTCCCCAGGCTGCTGTGGGCACGGGCAGCGCTGACTGGAGCTGCTCAGTGCTGAGCAGCAGTCATGCACCTACACACCAGGGGAGGCAGACAGGGAATAGATATGTTGGCATATCACAAACGTTTTCTCAGGGCAGGCAGAAAGCTGAGCACATAAATGTGACATCTTGTCTGGCCTCTGCATCCTGGGGTGATTTATAGCAGCGCTGATCAGTCTGACTAAAAAATAGCTCTGGCACGGCGCTTATGTAACTTTGGGTCAAGTGTATATTTGGTACATGTGGTTTGGAGAGAAGCTCAGTGCTCTCAGGGGTGGCTGTGGGCTGTGCTTCAGCAGGGCTGGGGTTTACAGCAAGATGTGGGGGGCCATGCCCACCCAGCAGCATTGGGACAGCCCCTGGGGCTGAGCATGAGGAGCAGCTGGATTGGCTTTCCCACCAGGAATTTTCTGTGCCTGGATAAGTGTTCATCCTGGGCTCTTGAGGAGCACCTAAAATCTCCTTCCTGCTGGAAGTGTGCAAATAGGAGCTCACCACTTCTCTTTGATTTTTGTGTGGGCAGTTTTGTGCTGGTGCCTCACAAACCCCACTTCAGCCCTGGGCCAAGCTACCTGCACAACAACACACTGAGAGATGAGAATTCTCTTTTGGTTCTCAAAGGTCGTGTTTCACTTGAAATCTGACCTGTGGTTTAGCAACTACAAAATCATGGAATAAAGTTGTCTTGGTTTGAAAAGACAGGTGTCTGCTAAGGAAGGCAGGAGCCTCCTCTGAAATGGAAAATCGAAACGCCCTCCCTCTGAATTATTGTAATTTTGAATTTAAGGGGCCCTCAGGCAAACATGTGAGAGTAGGAATAACAGGTCTTTATTAGGAAAACTAAAAATAGAAATGTAATAGTACAAACAACAAAAAAAAACCATTGCCAGAGTCAGAACACAACTTGACCCTGTGTGCCAGGGTGGTGTCCCAGCCCCATCCCAGGGGGGCTCAGCCCTCCTGCAGTGCCAGCTGTGGTTCTGCTGGAGCAGGGATCCTGCACAAGGGGGGAGTTTTCCTCTGCAGCTCCAGGGCTGCTGCAGATGGGCCTGGGCTCCCTCTGGCCATGCAGGGCAGCAGAAAGCTGCTCCTCTGGCAATGCAGGGGGCAAAGGCTGCTGTGCTGTGCCAGGCTCAGCTTGGATCCAGGTAGGAATGCTTGGCTCCTGCCCTGGGCACAGCATCTCCCCATGGGATGGGGGAATTGGATCAGCCCTGCAGGGACACTCAGTGGCCATGGACAGCAGAGATCTCCTGCAGGGAGGATTGGCTGTGGGAGAGAGAAAGAAAAAACTGCCCCAAGAACAGCAGAGAACTGCCCCAGCTCTGACACATGGGGACAGAACACACAGCCCCAGCTAAATCTTTCAACCTAAGACAAAAATATTATATATAGGGCTGCAAGTTAAGAGCCTGGACCTCACAGAGCATTGGGAAGTGTTTGGCCAAAGAGAGAAGCTACAGCCCACTGTGTGCAGCCAGCTATGGATTTCTCCTGCATTATAGGACTTGGCTGGATTTCAGGGGGAGTTGAAGCCATCTTTAAAAACCTGAATGTCTTCAAAAGCTCCATTCTGTACAGATAAAATGAGCAATCACCAGTCTGATCATAGCATTGCTGTGGGTTTGGTTTGTGAGTCATGTAGTGTAAAGCATATTGGAAATAACAGCTCTCGGTGGTACAGCAGCCCTCATGTTTTATGTGTGTATATTTATTTATCTCTGTAAAGGTTGGCCATAAAAACAAGGTAAACATCACTGCTTTGGCTCTGGGAAAGGAGGGATTTGATACAATCCTTCTGTCTGAATGAAGCTTCCCTGCCATGCTGTTCTGGAAATAACACCAGGCTCCCTCTCACTCCTCTCTGGGCAAGAAGAGCTGTCCCAAAGGTGGCCCAGTCTGTACATTTGCTTTGCTCTTTCTAAAAGTTGATTATTGCTCTTGAACTCATTGCACAGGTTGTGTGGGGTTTGCTCTTTGCTGATCTCATTGATGGCTCCCACACACAGAGGTCTGAGGGTGCCCTTTGGAATGGAGAGCTTTGTATGTGTAGGCACTGACCTGGGAGCTCAAAAGATTTTTAATTTCTGCAGTATCTTTTATGTAGAGAATTCTCTTGCCCAGCAGATGTCCAGAGAAAGCTAATGAAGGTCAGAAAGGAATGTGTGTATTCTACTCTGGGTGTTAACTATAACTTGTCTTTTTCATCCAAGCCTGGTTTTTTATGTGCTGACATTTACATGAGTACAAATTGTGATCCAGCTTATTTCCAACTTTATGGAGATTTGCACAAATGAACTTTTCAGTTTGTGTTTACAAGGAGTGGGTTTCTGTGCTGTGTGACCAGGTGAGGAGGTGAAGGGAGCAGAGGCTCAGAAGGGAGCACTCAGCACAGAACCACACTGAATTTTCAGGAACCACGTGCTGCTTCCTGGGAAGTACTGGGCAAAGTCATCCCATCAGCTCACCCCATTCCTCTGGGGGTAGTGTAGGAACCCGTTGATGACTATGAGGAATCTGAGAAATTGGGCATTTGTAGGACCCAGAGACAGCAAAGGTGGCCCAAGCTTTGAACGTCCCAGTGGCTGGAGGGTGAGGGACATGGCTGGAGGAAAGCTGTGTTTGTTTCCAGTGACCAAAGGTACTGTGAGACCCTCTCAGTGGGATGGGTCAGAAAATGGTGCTGCCATTGGAAAATAGGGATTGCAGGAGGGAGAGAGCTCTCCATAAACCCTGGGTACAGCCATCCCCTGTACCTGCCCTGTCTGAGCATCTGGAAAAGCTGTGAGCAGGTCACCTGTGCTGCCCACTGGGGACCTGAGAAACCTCCCAGGCAGCCACTTCCAGCCTCTGTGTCCAGCACAGGTCTGGCTCTTGGACTGAAGCCTCCAAGCCGTGTGAAGGCTGGAAACTCCTCCCTCTCTGGTGCTTTGGGTACTGGTGGATGGGGGTGGATTCACAGCAGCTGCTGACTCCAGAAAGTGCTTGGCTGCCTGGGAGCCAACGTGACAGGAATGATGTGGCACCTACCTGGCAGTGTGGAAAAATAGTACCAAGGTCTGAACTTCAAGCTAAATACTGGTAGGACAGAGAACAGAAGGGCATTGCTGACTCATCCAGAGCTCTCCTGGTAAATTTTATTTTGTGGTCTCTCAACAGGTCACAGAATCACAGAATGGTTTGGATTGGAAGGCACCCTAAAGACCATCCAGTTCCAGCCCTCTGCCATGGGCAGGAACACCTTCCACCATCCCAGAGTGCTCCAAACCCTGTCCAACTTGATGTATAAGATCAGGGAGACTTAAAGCTATTTGCAAATTGTTGTAAAAGAGAGAACAGTGATGGAGTGCTGAAGTGAAGCTGGCCAGAAAAGGGGCAAGCAGAGAGGGCTTCTTCCCCTGTGCTAAAGAAATGCACAGATTAAACTGCTGCATTTACCAAATGTTAATGTTGAAAAGGAACTTTACATTCCTTGGGGGTGAAATAAGGCTGTGTTCATTTTTTAAAGCAGCCTGCATCTGTGCTGTTGCACATGGAATAATGTGAACATGCTGAGGTATGGCCAAGTGTGTGCCAGCAGCCTCCTGTGTTCTGGCTGTGCTCTCATCTGCTTATCCAATTAGGAAATTAACTTTGGGAGGGTTGCATATGGACATGGAGGCTGACACTGAACCACAGCCCTCAGCACAGTGTTGCTATCCTTGTAAAGTGGCACTTAATTAACTTAAAACACTTTGGAGATATGTGGATTTGCTTCCCATAAGGATAAGATAATGCTTATCTGCTCTAACACTTATCATCCTCCAAACACATTACAAACTTAGCTAACCACTGAGTATAGAAATTATATATGTAAATAAGGCAGACTAAAAGTGGTTTTATCAGCATTTAGGAGAATGTAATAGCACTACACCCACAGACTGGTAATATTAAGGTTTTAACAGGTAGGTAATATATTAACTTAAATGCTAAGAAGTTCCCTGATTAAGATAAATAACTAAGTGTAAATAACTGAGAGGAGGGAAAAGCTGTTTGTAGGCAGTAGGGCCCAAACTTTAATGATGTTATTGAGCTAAAATAGTTCTTTTTACGAGCAGAGCCTTGGTGAATGCAATCCTTTGATTTAAGAAATGATGATGTGGAAATAAGGGATAACACGATGGGGATGTAGCTGCTGTGTGAACTGATGGATGTCACACTGCAGCTGGGATGCTGCTTCCCTGCCTGTCCCACTGCCAGGATGTTTCTGAAGTAGAAAATAACTGTATTATGTAGAGTGGCCTTTACATATTATATAGCAACTTGATGAAAATTGCCACTTTAACATCTAGGATGCACCAAACTGTCACCCTCATATTTTCTGAAAAATCTCTTTGCCCAGGATTTTCTCCTGGGAAACTGAGAAGCCTCAGAGAGAAATGAAAACAATATTATCTGATTTGCTTCTCCTGTGTTTTGCTGCTTTGGAATGTGTTTGGACATTGATTCTCCAACAGGTGATTGTTTCATTGGTTTCATGTGAACTGTTTTTACTTATTGGCCAATCAGGGGCAATCTGTGTCATACTCTGGAGAAAGAGTCACGAGTTTTCATTAGTATCTTTTAGCCTTCTGTCTGTATCCTTTCTCTATTCTTTATTACAGTTTAGTATAGTATTCTTTAATATAGATCATAAAATAATAAATTAACCTTCTAAGAACATGGAGTCAGATGCATCATTCCTTCCTTCCAGAGACGGGGGTCCCAGAAAATACAACACCAAACAGATTTGGTTTCCATATTCTTTATTAGGAATAATGAAAATTATGCATTCAGTACCTGCTTTCAGAAGTTCTCAGCCTAAACTTTCTCACAGCAGGAGAGAGGTGTGCACAGGCTCAAGACACCTGAGAGCTGCTGCCTGTAAATTATTCTTAGCAGGTTCCTGAGAATTGGGTTTGATACTGATCAAGGAATGAATAAAGGAAGTAGTTCTTAGAGAAATAATAGAGTTAAAAGGTGAAGCTTAAGAGAGACATTTGGAAGCATCTGGAAGCTCAGACGTTAATGTGACATTTAGTTTGCAGCCCATCTGACAAGGAGCTGATAGATAATTTGGGGGTTTGATGGTTGTTTGGCATCATGATCCAAATATTCCCTGACATTGACAATGAATGAGTAATAAGCCAGTAACACATTTGTGGTGCAGAGACAAGGCAGGCTTCATGGGATGCAACAGCAGTGACCAGAATACAGTGACAACAGTGGTGTTTTAGTTTTGCATATTAATTCAGGCCTCCCTGAATGGAGAAACAATCTTCCCTGGCTGGTAGAATTCACAAAGGTACATTAGATTTACACTGCCTGTTTAGTTGTGCAGCTATGAGAAATATCTCCCCAGGGATACAAAACATCCAGGAAGGTGCTGTAATTATGTGAATAATAGTCCTGCCTGTGAGCCTCAGTCTGGATCAGGAGTGTCCTATTGTGTCTCCAGGGAGAGACACTTGGAATTGGATTTATATGAAGAAGAATGGGCATGTAGAGATGTTTCAGTGCCTGGAGGCTTCCAGCTGCCCCTCCAGAGGGCAGGACTCTGCCCATGGTGTTCTCCCTGCTGGGCTCCCAAAGCATCCTGGATACCCTAAGCCCCTTGGGAAGGCAGCAGCAATTGCTGAGGAGCAGTCCTGTGCTTGCTGTCTTGGAGATCTCCCCTCTTGACCAGGCAGGAGTGATGGATGAAGTTGGCTTCAGGCATGTGCTGTCCATGTGCTGTCCATGTGCCTGGATTTTGGGGAATCTTCTGGTCCATTCCAGGCCATCCTCCCTCCTTATCCTCTCCTGGCAGAGAGCACGAGTGCTGCTGATCAGAAAATGCAGCCTGTGAGAAACCCACCTGTTACCAACAGCAAAGGGAAACGAGCCTGCTCAGGTAACCAGGGAGGTTTCACTAATATTGTGACTCACGCCACTAATCTTTGCCTAAAATGGAACATCTGCTCCAGATGTTGCTGGCAGGCTGCCACTTCCCAGCTCCTCAGACACGCCTGAGCTATGGGGTGTAGCTGAGGGCATTCTGCATGCTGATAGATTACGTTTAAAAGGGAGGCTTATTTTTGGTAAGATGTTCTTATCAAAGTCTGCAAAGGGCTGTTCAAGCTGAATACTCGGAGTATTGACCCTCCTGTGAGTCAACAGCAGTGATTCAACTCAGAAACGTATCAGAGCAGCACAGAGATTATTTTTCCTAAACAGTTCTGGGAGTACAAGCAACTGTATTTTCCAGCCCCCAGTCCCCATGGTCAGATTTGTTCTAGAAATTGTTGAATGCTTTACACCTTATAGCTACAAGCCTTGCTATTTCTGCCTATAAATCCAATAGCTATCGACCCACATTCTGACATCCCCTGACGGTTATCTAAAAATAATGCAGGAATGATGCAATGAGACGTAAAACTATGAGAGAGGGCTGTGCTGAGCCATCACAGCCTGCTCTGGGTGCAGCTCAGGGCTCTGCTGCTCGGGTCCTTGGGGGGATGCAAAGTTGCCTGGAAAAGGAAGAAGATTCCTGGTGAGTTGGATAAAAATCACAGTTTGCATTTCCCTTGTTAAAATCTGATACTCAGCGCTCACTGTGTAATGAATCCTGGTTCTGTGATCCTGCCCTCCCAGGGATTCCTCCCTGGGAGTCCCTCTGATCCCTGATACCCCAGACAGCCCTGCCAAGGGCTGTCTGCCATGTCCCAGCACTTGTTCTGCCTTGGAACAGGAAACGCTGACAGCATCACCAGCTCTCTGCTGTGGGAGTAATCTGAGAACTCTGCTTTAATGGATTTGTTAAAAAAAGGGATCCCCCTGGGCTCTGTGACCCAGGCTGCTGTGCAGGAGCACCATTCTTCCTGCTGACAGGGAAAATGAGAGATCTCTGGAGCTCTGGGGCCGTGTCACACACAGTCAGTCAGCACATCTTCCCTCACAGCTGCAGTGCCGTGGTGCACAGGGGGATTTAATTCCAGAGCAGTAAAAACACCAGTGTGATGTGTCAGCATGGGATGATCAGGAAGGAAGGAGGGAAGGGGAATCCTTGGTCCCTCTCCTCTTTAGTGCCCTTATTATGTGCAAGTGGAAATGACCTAAAATCACAGACTGGGCTGGGTTAGAAAGGATCTCAAAGCCCATCCAGTACCACCCCTGCCATGGCAGAGACACCCCCCACTGTCCCAGGCTGCTCCAAGCCCCATCCAGGCTGGCCTTGGGCACTGCCAGGGATCCAGGGGCAGCCCCAGCTGCTCTGGGTAACCTGAAGAATTCCTCCCCAATATCCCGTGGAACCCTGCCCTTTGTCAGTTTAAAGCCCTTTGTCTTGTGTCACCTCCCATGGTTTGAGGTGTCAGTGTCCCCAGCAGCTCCACGGCTCTGGAAGGGGAAGGCTCAGGTGAGAAGAGCTGGGCACTGCCATGTGCTGCCTTGGGCATTCCCCAGCACCCAAAAGGGATACAGGAGCTCCTTTGCTGCTGTCTCCTCTGTGGAACAGCAGGGCCTTTCTGTGTTGGTGGGCCCTGGAAATGCAGATTGCTGTTCCTTGTGTCTAAGTGCTGACACAGAAAGCAGAAAGCCATTACAAGGGAGAAGTCAGCAGTGGATTAACAGACACCAGCAGAGCCCCAGCTGAGTTATTCTGGGTATTTCCTCGAGCTGCAGAGCCTCAGAGAGCCACACAAGGTTTCTTACCTGCTGGTTGTCAGAATTTACTTAACCTTAGTTTTAATCTTCATTAGCTTATGCAGTGTTTTGGGCAGGGTAATGGCCTGCCACAGTTGTGCCTGTTCTCAGAGCATAAAGGTAAAATGAGAAGGTTAATTTTTAAATAACAATTAGAATCTCCTTCTGGGTCTTTGCCTATATTACACATTAAATGGAATCATGAGGGCACTCACGTTTGCACCAAATTACTGCTAATTCTTCCAAAGCAGTTGCCTGATCACACTTTACAAACACAAAGCAGAGGAGGAGAATAAAGAAGTGAAAAGCCATTTAATGAATTTTAAAGCTTGCTTATATTTCATTATTGGATTTTAAATTTTTGTTGACCTTTGTGTGTTTTTAGTATTTGCTGCCTTCAGCAAGGTGGGCTGGAACACTGAATGCTTTAAATATCAGGGAACATAAACCCCCTGTTCTGCTGGATTTTATTGCAGTATTTCCTCTTTACACTGACAAGACAATAACAGTAATAACCATTATCCTGGTGAAAACCACATCATGCTTTACCCTTTGCTAAGTGTAGCCCAAACACCATAATGTGGGATTTCAGTTTGCTGGAAGTTGTTGCTCTTGTCATCAGGAGGGACTGGTGTCACCACTGAGGGCAGCAGGATCCAGCAGGAAAGGCTTCGGGCTCAGTTTTAACTTTGATGCTTTGTGTGATGCTCCACCAGTCACACAGAATAATATTAGAAAAAATATGTAAGTTAGGGATTTATGTTTCCTTATGTAGTACTGAAGGGATGTCTCAAGGACAGGAAGAGATGAGATTTTTATGTGAGGAATAATATGAGAACAAAGAAAACCTTGCAGACGAGTTTTGGCTATTTGAAGATATTTGGAACTGGCATCAAAGAGGTGGGAACAGCAAAAGTGAGGCAGGAGAGATGCTGGGTGTGCTTCTTCCTCCTTAGGGCATCCCACAGAGTGGGCCAGGCTGGAGGGGGCCCAGAGGGTCCCTGGTGGCACCTCCCTGCTCAGGCAGGGCCATCCCAGAGCACAGGGCACAGCATTGTGTGCACAGGGCTCTGCAGGATCCCCGCTGAGGGAGACTCCAGCCCCTCCCTGGGCAGCCTGCTCAGGGCTGGGCACTGCCCAGGGCACAAGTTGTGCCTCCTGGGCAGGGGCAGTGCTGGGCATCCGTTCCAAGGGCTGGGCTGGAGCCTGGATGAAGTGATTCCACAACAGATTCCCCCTCCCTTGGGCTGTGACCTTGCCCTGTGGCCCTGAATGGTTCCTGTCCCTGATATTTGGTGCTATAAACCAGCAAGAAACAGGCTGTTCCCAAAGCACTTCATACAAATCATGCAGAATGATTGGGTGGAAGGAGAATTAGACCTAAAGTTGTGTTAATTCCCTGTCACTTTTGGATTTCAAGCTCCTCTTAGTTTAAATCTTTATTAATTGCATGATGATTATGGTGAAGGGAAGATAAATTAGAAAATGAAATAATAGAGTCATAGAATATCCTGAGCTGGAAGGGGCTCACAGGGATCACCCAGCCCAGCCCATGGCCCTGCACAGGACACCCCAACAATTCATAAAGCAATTCTTAAAGGGACACACAGAGGGACCCTGGCTGTGGGGAGCTGGGGGAACCAGAATTTCAGTTTGGAGGAGCAGGTGCTGCAGGTGAGACAGGGGCTCTTTGCATGAAGGGACAGGGTGGACCCTGCCAGTCTGCTTTTCAGGCCCCTCGGGTGGAAGTCAGGAAGAAACCTTCAGTCTCAGGAGTAAAATGATTGATTTACCCTGTGGGCTGAGGGGGCTGCTCTCTCTGGCACGGAGGGGAGGGGTTCACATGTGGGGCTGTTTGCTCAGAGCTGTTAGGAGGGGACAGTGAGTGAGGTGCATCGTGCAGGTGATTTATGGAGGGACAGACACCCCTCAAACCTCCTGTCAGGAGTGTCTGGAGGTAGCTCCTGCCTTTTGCAGTGTCTGACATGGGAGGAGTTGTGGGGTCAGGTCATATTGACTTGATTTGCCTTGGATCAAGCACTGAATCAATACTGACTTCCTGGGGGAGTTCAATCCCTGTTCTGACAGACATGAAAGGGGCTAGGCAGTAAAATGGGATTTTGCACTTTTATCAGTCTTATCCTAGTAAGTTGCTCAACTTCCAACTACTAATTAATGCTGTGTCCCATCCATGAATTTTCCTTCCTACTGATGCTGTCTGTTTGATCTGAGAGCAGCACCAGACCTTGCAAATTAGGGCTGCCAGCCAGGCTGCAGTGGGGACAGAGAACAGGAAGGAACAAAACTTAGACATCACATTGGAGGTCTTCAGGATAATTTATGCTCTTTTGCAGCTGTTTGGAAAATCCTGGAATTCCCCTGAATGTCCAGCTCTGCATATCCAGAAACACCCAGCTCTGATTCCAGAAATTCCAAAGAAATTTGATTTGGATATCCCTATTCACTCCAAAGCTACAGACCTGGGTGGAGACATTTCTGGTATCATTTTATTCTGAGGCTGCCCAGACTTTTCCAGCACAAGAAACTGCTTTAATTTGTTTATAATTTTTCCAGTTAGACTGAGATGGTTGGATATTGTCAGGATCATGTTTGTCTTTAATGATATCAAACTGGTCCACGTGTTTCTGGGAAAGATGAGTGAGAAAAATCACAGAGTGCCCTGAGCTGGAAGGGATCCTCAGGGATCATCCTGACCCTGCACAGACACCCCAACAATCCCAGCCTGGGCATCCCTGGGGGCTCCTGGAGCTCTGGCAGCCTCGGGGCTGTGCCCATTCCCTGCTCCATGCACCAAGAACAGGCACCATTGTCCTCATGGAGGGACAGAAATGGCTATAAAGGGACAATGAGTGGAGTGGTTGAACTCAAAAAAAAAAAAAATGGGGCTGAGAAATCATGGGAGCAGAGAAGGGGCTGGATGAGGAGGCTGAGATGGGTGGGGATCTTTGGAATTGAGGAATGGGACAGGGTGTCCAAGGAGCAGCAGTCCTGGGGCATCTCTGCTTTGCTTCAGGAATATTTGAATGTGTGCAGCTGCTTATTTTGTTACAAGTAGTGGAGGAAGGCCTTGCCACAAAAGAAGTGTCTTTTCAACTCACTACTTCATGTATATGAAGTATAACTAAAAGGAGAGGGGCTTCCAGAAGCCTTAGTGGCAAATGTAGTCCCTGAAGTTTGTTCTGGTTTGGTGATTCCAGCCTGAGCCTCGCTGAGGAGATGAGTGGGTGCAAAGCAGGGCAGGTATTATTAGCTGTGCAAAGCAAAACAATACACTTGCTGTGGAAAAATTACAGGGTTTGTGCTGAAGCAGATATTTAACCTTTGTTTTTACAACTCCAGAAATGAAGCAGTTTGTTTCTTAATGTGGGTTTAATTCTGCAAGTGTGTGCTGACTGGGTTTTCACGTGGCATGGAAGAGATGCTGGGCTATTAAAGTCTGGTTTAACGATCCCTTTTCCCATAACTCCTAATATTTGCCATTTACTAATTATGATGTTCTGAAGTAGTTTGCATTTGCAGTAGATGTTTTAAATGCTGCAGCTGTCTTAGTTTCAAGCTAACTGCTGGTGACTTTTTTTTTTAAAGAAGTATTGTGTATTATTGGTGATTTTTGGAGGCTGGCAGAGAGAGCAGCTCACCTCAGACTGTTCTTTCTTAGGAGGTTTTTGATGCCCAGGCCTCCAGTGGAAGCAGAACTAGAGGAGGCAGAGGAGCAGTGCTGGAGAGCACAGAAGCTTTCTTTGAGCATTGTTTTGTGGTGTAAACTCCTGTGAGTCAGCAAGGGTGTGCCCAGGGGTGGCTGCTTTGGGGCCCTTTGTGGTTTGGGATGTACTCCTCTGTTTGTTTGTGTTTTTAAATCCTTGGGATTTAAATCCTGGCAGTTTTATTACAGGGGAAATGTGTCTGAGAGGTCACAGCCTGGGCAGCAGCTTCTCAAGGAGACTGTGGGAATGAAAAGGTCAGAGTGGTTTCTGCTGCTCCAAGGGACAGTGGGATGGGACAGGTGACCTCATTTAGGGCCCCACAGTTGTTGTGAGGACACTGACCTTTGGTTTTAGAGCAAGGTTTGGGCTGCAGGGATGGCTTCTGTGGGGAGCTGCTGGGAGCTCCCTCCATGTCCAGGGGAGCCAACAGCAGCCAGCGGCTCCCAGGGAGATCCAGGGGGAGCAGAGACCCCCCTGCAGGGCCAGGAGGAGCCCAGGGCAGAGCAGGGGGGGCTGAAGAGGCTCTGAGCCCATGGGAGCCCCTGCTGGAGCAGGGTCCTGGCAGGGCCTGGGGATCCATGGAGAGAGGAGCCCACCTGGAACAGGTTTGCTGCAAGGAGCCAGGAGCCCATGGGAGGGACCTCATGGGGCAGCTCCTGAGGGCCTGAGCCCATGGGAAATGGGATCCACACTGGGGCAGCTCCTGAGGGCCTGAGCCCATGGGAGGGACCTCATGGGGCAGCTCCTGAGGGCCTGAGCCCGTGGGAAATGGGATCCACACTGGGGCAGCTCCTGAGGGACTGAGCCCATGGGAAATGGGATCCACACTGGGGCAGCTCCTGAGGGACTGAGCCCATGGGAAATGGGATCCACACTGGGGCAGCTCCTGAGGGACTGAGCCCATGGATAAAGGGACCCACACTGGAGCAGTTCCTGCAGAACTCTCCCCTGGGAGGGACCCCAGGCTGGGGCAGGGGCAGAGGATGAGGAGTCCAAGGCTTCTGGAGGAAGGAGCAGCAGGGACAATGTGTGATGGGCTGACCACAGCCCCATTCCCATCCCCCTGAGCCTCTGGGGAGGAGGGAGAAGAAATGAGGAGTGAAGATGAGCCTGGGAAGAAAGGAGGTGTTTTGAGATTTGGGTTCCTTTCTCAGTTTCCTCCTGTGATGTGATGGGTGATGAATGGAACTGATTTCCCCCAGGTGAGCCTGTTTGCCCATGGCAGCAGCTGGTGAGGGATCCCTCCCTGCCCTCATGCCAGGCAGAGCCTTTCCCTGTGTGCTGTGTGCCCTGCCCAGCTGAGCAGGGCAGTGCCAGAGGGGCTTGGTGGGCCCAGGGTGCCCAGCCAGGGTCACCCCTCCACAGCCTTTTTGTGTGAATGACCTCCCTGCACAGAGCTGAGAACACCTGAGAAGTGGTTAAAAAAACCCCAATCATACAGTGTGAGTTAGGCTGGGGCTGTACCTGAAGGAAGAAGGAAATGAGCAGCTCAGAATTATTGGGATGCTGTGCAAGCAAGGCAAGCCTGTTAGCCCAGCTGCCTGCTCCCTTTGCGTGTTATTTTACCTTGTATTTCACTTGTGTTGGTTTTTTTCTTAATCCCATTTCTCAATCACCTTCACTAGAGGCAACTCCAGCTGTGACTTGACAGCTGCTACTGTCTTCGTCAGCATGTGCTGCCAAAATCCCAGTTGATTCTGGGGCTTAAGGCACAGTGCTGTCTATTTTCTGTATTTCTGCCTACTATTAAATCATACACATTAATATTAATCATGCTCTTTCCAAATTCAGAAGCCTCCAGGCCTGTTGCAATTATGTTTTTTTTTTAAATTTACTTTTTGGCAGGTGTGCCCAGGCAGTAACAGGGCTTATGAGCCTTGGCCCAGGGCAGAGCTTTGGGCTTGGGTGGACTCAAGTCTTGAACTAAAACCTTAAACTCTTAAGGAAGCTTGAGTGTGAGTGGAAGCTTAGAATACACTCTCTCCACCTGACATGCTGTGAGATAATTCCTTGACTTGGCAGGGGTGGATGTGCTGCCTGTCCTCGTGCTGAGCGTTGGGTGTGATCCTGCACACATCTGCTCTGGGAACCTTGAACTGAGCTCATCTCCTGCTGCTTTTAGCTCCAGGCTCCCTTCCTGCTGTCTAGAGGGCAAAATGCTGCTGCTCTTGGAGGCAGAATTGACCTGCAGCTCCCCTCAACCCCCCTCTTCCAGAAGTCTTAGAACAGGCAGACAGATTTTCCCCTTCTTGCTGCTCCGTCCTTGGCAGTTCTCACACCTCCATGTGAGCCTTGGCTTAAAGCCTTAAGAGCTGAAATTCAAGAAGTTGGGGAGGGGGAAAAAAAAGCTGATCCAGGAATCTTCTGCTTGGATCAATGGAGCAAAAGAACAGGCTGAAGTTGCACAATTGGGAGTCAGGAGAAGTTTGCTCATGTGCTGTGTCAGGAGCTCGTACAGGCGATTATCTTCAGAGGTGCATAAGGCAAAAGCTTTTCCAGTCTATGGAACTTCTTTTTTACTTGAGTTTTAAAATGCTGATTTTTAGTTTATTTTTTATAACAAAATTGCTGATAGGGGCATTCAAGTAATAATGAAATTTTTGTGGTTCATTTTCTTTGACTTCTTTTCTAGATGTCACCACATAAAACCTTTCCAGCATTTGCCTCCTGTGAGCACTGGAATTCTTTTTCCTCCTTTGGATGCATTTCCTGCACTCTGCACACTCAGTCCTGTCAGGTCCCCAGAGCTTCCCAAAAGGAGCTGGGCAGGAGCAGCCTGGGGTGCCCAGGTGTCCCGTCACCTGTTCAGTGACCAGGGCTGGAATTGGGAGCAGCAGGAACGTGTTCTGTGAGTGCATGGGCACAGCTCAGGAATTTCCTTATTTCTTGAATATTGCCTGTTCTGTGGGGCCAGGCTGGGAGAAGAGCTGGGGGTGCTCATTGGGACAGGAGAAGGCTCCAGGGAGAGCTCAGAGCCCCTTGCAGGGCCTGAAGGGGCTCCAGGAGAGCTGGAGAGGGACTGGGGACAAGGGATGGAGGGACAGGACACAGGGAATGGCTGCCAGTGCCAGAGGGCAGGGATGGATGGGATATTGGGAATTAGGAATTGTTCCCTGTGAGGGTGGGCAGGCCCTGGCACAGGGTGCCCAGAGCAGCTGTGGCTGCCCCTGGATCCCTGGCAGTGCCCAAGGCCAGGCTGGGCAGGGCTGGGAGCAGTCTGGGACAGTGGGAGGTGTCCCTGCCATGGCAGGGGTGGGATGGGATGAGCTTTAAGGTCCCCTCCAGCCCAAGCCACTCCAGGATTCTGTGAAAGCACTGGTAGGGTTTCAAAGCCTGCAGCCCAACCTGCACATTTTTCTGAGGAGAGGGCTCTGCCTGCATCCCTTTGTGTGGGGAGGCTGGGAAAACCCAAGGAACTCTGGTTCCATCATTGCAGGGGTAAGCTCTGCTTTTTGAGGGGATTTCAGCAGGGCTAGGATCAGGTTTGCTCCTGAGCTTTGTTAATTGCCAGTACCAGTTGGAATGCTCTGTGCTGGGCTAACATAATACAAAGGTAGGGCCTAATTTTCAGGCTGAAATTGATGTAAGCTGGGCTCCTCTCATGTGAGTCCCTTGAGCTTTTTCAGTCTAATTCAAGAGATTTTTTTTTTCTTCCTTCTTCCCCTTGCTAGGTCACGAAGAGCCTTTGTATTCCATTTGCATTGTGTTACCTGCCAGGGCTGGTAGCTGTGGGCCACATTCAGAACTACCTGGAGGGCAGGCACCTTCCAGCTGTCCTTCATTCTGTGCCTCACGTTGGTTTTCCTCACAAGTATGGACACTTTCATATTTATACCCGTGACAGAAATAAATTAAATTAGTCTGAAATCACCCTTTGCTCTGACAATGCTCTGCACTTTCCTTACATTAAGGAGATAAGGAGATGAACAAACCTGCTTTGAAGATGAGCTGATTTCCATAGCAGGCAGAGTGACCTACTTAAAGGCAGAGGGGGAGTGAGTGGGGCTGGGAGTGGGCTCTTTATTTATTTATATAATCTCCAAGTGCCTGTGTCAGCAATCCTGGCTGAGCCCTCTCCTGACACTCACCTGGCAGAGACAGAGAGCGTGGAGCAGAGTGAGTGTGGTGGTGTTTGAGGGCCCCCAGGATGAGGGAAGAGATGGGAATCTTGACTCCATGTTTCAGAAGGCTGATTTATTATTTTATTATGTATATTATATTAAAAGAAAATGAATACTAAAACTATACTAAAGAGAAAGGAGACATAATAAAGCTAGAAAGGAATGAATAATAAAAACCTGTGACTGCTCCCAGGCTCGACACAGTGGCTGTGGTTGGTCATCAAGTAAAAACAATCCACATGGAACCAATCAAAGATGCACCTGTTGGTAAGCAACCTCCAGACCACATTCCACAGCCATCAGATAATCACTGCTTACATTTCTTTTCTGAGGCTTCTCAGGAGAAAGATCCTAGCAAAGGGTTTTTCATAAAATATGTCAGTGACAAGCGAGCGCCGTTTGTCCCATAGGGATCTCCTGTGCCTGAGCAGCCTGGTGTTGGAGGCTCTGGGGAGGTGACACCCTTTACACTTTTGGGGCTTTTGGGAATGCTCATCTTGGCTTCACCTTGTGGGAAATCTGCCAGGTTGCCTCACTTAAATAAGGGGGAGCAGGTGCCTCCCTTTGGGGTCTTGAGGGTCATGTTGAGAGCACAGAACATCCCTGTGGGGGATTGCCCAAGGGCTCTGGAGATCTGGGGATGCCCCAGGGGATGGCTTGGAGCAGCAGGTGGGTGCTGAGGTGTACTTGCTCCTGGTTTGGCACACTGCTGGTCTGGCAGCCAGGTGACTCAGGGAGTCATGTGTGTGCCATGCAATGGGCACGGCCTGGGTGGGTGTGGGCTGTGTGGCCTGTTCTCTGTAAAATGGGCTCTCAGTGATAACCTGTGTCTGACTGGGCTCAGGAGCCATCCTAGAGGAGAACATAACTCTGCAAGGCCAAGGCTGTCCCTGGCCATTGCCCTTGGGGTGAAGTCATTGTGGCACAGAATCAGCACAGGGAGGTTTGGGGACAAAGGGACCTAAAGCCCCTCAGCCCTGGGGTCCCCCTGCTGTGGACAGGGACACCTTCCACTGGGCCAGGCTGGCTGATGTACATCTGGATCAGAGTGACCATGGTCACACCAGCCATGGAAGTGCATCCTTTGTGCCCTAAGAGCTGATGTTCCTGTCCCTGTGTGTTTGTGAGCACCCCTCACTCACTGAGGCTGCTGTGCCCTGCCAGTGCTGCTCCCTGGGCTTGTGTCTTAGCTCCACTTGCATCACCTGCAAAATAATTTATAAATCCAGAATTGGTGCAGCTCAGGCATTACAAGAAACTGAGATGATCTGATGTTGTCATCTTATTGCAGGGATTCCATACTGTTGTCTCCTTATTGCAAAAGTTCCACACCTTCTTGGTGTTTTCTCATGGGCATCTCCTCAGAGCTCTGACTCTTTTTTCTTCCCAAAGCAGCCACTGACTCCAATTCCCTTTTCAACACCACCCCCCTCTTTATAGCATCTTCTCCTCACTGGTTACAGCTGTGGCCTGTTAAAGTCAGGCCTGCTCCTAATCTTTTATAATTGGCCCAGCTGCAGCTCATTAGGGATAAGATTACTTTCTACACCATCTTTATTTTCTCATATTCTATCCCACTACAGTCTGAGCTTTCCCAGGCCCAGGCCTGATGGACACTCCTGCATTTCCAGGGTGATGTCCTGAGTGTCCAGGCTGCTGGCAGGGGCAGTCTGCTCTGAGCTGAAGGTGTTTGTGTAGAGATGAAGATTTGTTCATTTAGGCAGAGAAAGCACGAAAAAGTTTTGTATGCCTACCCTGCAGAGGGCCAAATATTTAGTGAGAACAACCTGTGTGTGGTTGTCTTAGCCTGAAAACGCCTGCCCTGTGGGTAGCTGGGTTTCACCAGAGCCATATGCTGAGTTAACAAAGCCCCTCAGGAATTCGGCAGGGTCTGGGAACTGAGTTAAAAATTAAGCACTGAGGAGTAGGTGAAAAAAGCCTGTTCACAGTCACCTCGGGGCATTAGTGCTCCTGTAACAACTTTATTCTGTGCAATTACTGTCCCCAGTTGCTTTTTAATAACATTTCTGTTTCTCTGAGTCAAAACTCAGCTCCTCTAAACTTCCATCCTTCACTAGGAACAGAAAATCTGTGAAGTCTGGAGGAAATCCGTGGCCTGCTTTAAGTAACATTTGTAAAAAATAGGTTTATTGACTCAATGCAGTGAGGAAACCTCAACAGGATGAACTTCTTTCCACGGAGGGTGGCAGAACCCTGGAACAGCTGCCCAGGGAGGTTGTGGAGTCTTTATAGACATCCCAAACCCACCTGCTCTGGGTGGTCTCCAGAGGTCCCTTCCAACCCCAGCTATTCTGGGATTCTGTAAAAATGTGTGAACTTCTGGAGAAGTGCAATGAGGAACTCTCTTCTTGGTGGGTTTTTTTTTTTTTTCTATTCAGCATTGCAGTTCACCTGTCTTCAAGCTCACCTGCCTTTTTCCCAGAGTGGAGAGTCCCAGCTTATTTTCTCATCTATAAACACACTCTTTAAAATCTTTGCTGTCCTCTTGCTTTGTGTTGCTACATTTTTTTCCTCTTTCTCTGTTTGATTTTAACTGGAGCTGCCCAGAGCTGCACCCAGCAGTCTGGTGGGAAAGGTGTCTGAAATAAGAGTGGGATGTTTGGGCCAGAGATCAGCAAAATGGCACCAGTAATTGCTGGACATGCAAAGACATTCCTGTCCCTGTAACTCCTGGTAGTGATGCAGGAATTGCTGTTAATTCCTGCTCTGTAAGTGGTCCAGGGCTCAGATGGGCAGGACAGTGTCTCATGGAAATGAACCTGAATGGCCCCAGTGCCTCCTTGTCCCACCACCTTTCCTATCCAGAAGGAAAAGCTGGAAGATGTTCCAAGTCCTGCTGCTTAACAGGGTCTTGTAGAGCGTCAGAAAATCAAAGTAAACTCTGAAACCCAAGCCCAGAATGACACAGGCTTGAGCCACTCGTGGACCTCCAGGCCATTAGTGGTGTCACCATCAGGATTTCTGCAGTTCTGAGGAGCTGGTGTGACCCTGCACCCCAGGGATGTGTCTGACCTGTGGTCAGTGGGGTTGCAGAGGGATTTCCCCCTTTCCTCTGAGTGTGCACCTTGTGTAAGTTTGGAAGCTCTGTCTGGGCAGAGCTCTGCAGGTCTGCCCTGATGCCAGTCTCCATCCCCAGCTCTTGCTCTGTGGTCCTTGCAGCTTTTCCTGTGCTCCTTGCAGCTTTTCCAGTCCCAGTGCTGGACTCTGCTGCTGATGGCAGACAGCAGCAAAGCTGTGATTTATTTTTGGGAGCAGTTGTATTTAATGTTTGTGTCGATGGGATGCACTTCAGATCTGCGTGTCCTGACGCTGGAGAGTGTAAACAACCCAAACAGAAATGGAAAACCTTTTACAGCCTCCTTCTGTGGCATTAAAACAAGTGCTGTCTGTCTGAGGCATTTAATGATTCCTTTCAGAAAGATTTATTTTGATATAATATTTTTAAAAGCTCACTTTAATCTGCTCAACTGTTGGAGAGCAAACAAGACAATGCCTTCCCTAGACACTTTGTCATTTGATTGAACAGTAAAACAAGTAAGTTCTATTAAAAATCTAATTTTTGCAGAGCACTTAGAGAATTATATAATTAAGAAATACCAATGAAGTCGTTCAGGCATAGCCCTGGGTGGTCTGTTAGAGGGATATAAAGTGCAGGGGAGTGTTTGATGTCCATGGCTGGAGTGTCAGGCTGGGATTCAGCACTGGGGACTCTCTGCCCTCAGTGCTAGCCCCGGTCCCTGTGCTCTCAGGTGATGCTCAGGGCCAGGTTGTCACCCTGAGCCCCTCTCAGGGCAGCAGAGCCTCTGCACCAGCCAGCCCCAGCCTAAGCTGCAGAGGATTGATGCTCCAGGATGCAGAGATGGCTCCTGCTGCTCCCAGGGTGGGGCTCCTGTCTGCTCATCAGTCTGGTGTGACCTGCCAGGGCTGTCAGAGCCCACAGGAAGATGGAGTGCGAAGCAGTAATTCCTGCAGGGAAGCTCTGTAGCTCTGTGTATTCAGGAGTGTCCTGGTGGGGTGCAATGAGCTTGCACCGGGTGAAAACATCTGCAGGCAAAATATTGTTACACTGGCAGTGTCTGCCCTGCCCAGAGGAGGGGCCAAAAAGCTGCTCAGGTTTCACTGCAGTGGGGGCAAGGAGAGGTTGGGAAAAGCAGGATATTCCCAAATATCCCAAGCTTGCCAGTTCCCAAAACAGGTTGTTTTCTACTCTACAGAAAACCCCTCTTCTGAGTCAAAACTCAGCTCCTCTAAACGTCCATCCTTCACTAGGAACAGCAAATCTGTGAAGTCTGGAGGAAATCTGTGGCCTGCTTTAAGTAACATATGTAAAAAAGAAGTTTATTGACTCAATGCAGAGAGGAAACCTCAACAGGATGAACTTCTTTCCATGGAGGGTGGCAGAACCCTGGAAGTGAAGAGGGAAGAAGTGACTGTGGCCCATGGCAGGATTAACTCTGGGAAAGGCTGTCCTGAAAAAGGGACCTGGGGATTGGTACAGACTGGGGAATACCTACAGGGAGAATCAAAGCTGAAAGCTGGTTTATCCTTTGTTATTATAGAGCTGTCTTCAAATAGGTGGTGAAGGAGAGCTTAGATTTGAGGATTGGAGCCTCTTGCCTGGAGCTGAGGGCAGTTTGCTGTGGATGAGGCCTTTGGGTGGGTGGCAGCCCTTTTCCAAGTGTTTGTGGCCCCCAGGCAGCAGTGCCAGCACAGCAATCTGGGATCAGAGGTACCCAGGGCTCTGTGGGACACTGGAGCTGCTTCCATGTCACAGCTGGACCCTGAGGCACTGGTGAGATCCCTGCTAGGGTGGGACACACATGAGGAACCCCCACCTCTGACCCCTCGCTGTGGGCCAGCAGGTCCTTTGCCTCTCACCATCACTCAGCTCAGTTGTTCTGCTCTGTGGTGAGATTATAAAATACAAGGATTAAGCCTGGGCTTTGACATCTAAAGCATTCCTGTTATCAGCTGCTCTGTGTGGATGGCCCTGGACAAATGAAGCTGCTCTGAATGCCCAGAGCTGTGTGCTCAGGGCTGGGGAGCTGGCAGGGCTCAGCCCCAGGGAGGCAAAATGCACAAACAGTTGAGCAGGGATGATGGCAGTGTCCTTTTTGAGGCAGGCTCGTCTGAGCCACAGGATAGAGCCATTCCCGTGGGGGTGGCAGTGCAAATCCAGCCCGTGCAGCTCTGGGATGCAGCTGTGGGAGAGGGAACAGATGGGCCCTTGTGTGCAAACCGAGCGTGTTCTGCACCCGTCTGCTGTGGGAGTGGAGCTCTGAGAGTGCCAGGCCCTGAAAAGCCCTGGAAATCATCTTTTCTTCAGGAAATTAATTAACTAGATGTTTTTCCTAATATGTGTGGACTGACAATTTGTGCTGTTGCATATGGAGCTTCTGCATCACTGAACCTTTTGATTCCCTTCCTCGTGCTCCAGTGGAGCTCCTGCAAAGCTCCTGCAGTTCCCCTGGGCTGGCACCACTGCTGCCTGCAGCCCCCTGCCAGGGCACTCAGCCTCTCCTTGGGCACATATTAACGAGACTTCACAGCCTTCTGGAGCCCTGGGGTGGATAAAGAGACAAAATGACTCAGACACCTTATCTTGGTGAGGAGAAAGGTTGGATGCAGCCACTTCCAAAGGCTCAGAGCCACTGGGATGTCCCTGGGCTGTGCAGGCTGGGGCTGCTGGGCAGGGTGTTTGACCTGGACCTCTGGAAGAAGGGAGGGCAGTTTTAAAGGCTGCACCCTGGAAGAAGCTGGAGTCAGAGAGAACATCTCCCTTAGGGGCAGGAGGAGGAGCAGGTTTGGATTTTGAGAAGAAATCTTTGTATGGTGTTTCTGCCCTTTGAATGGTGTGAACTGCACCTGGTGCAGCTGGATGGGACCTTGCTGATGTGACCTTCCAAAGGGACAGTGGGACTGGTGTTCCCAAGAGATCCCAGGGCCAGCAGGGGGGACTGGCACCACTCAGTGCAGGGAAAGGGGCACAGGCAGCTGAGCCTTCCTGGAGGGTAAAAACTGAGAGCTGGAACACACAGACCTCCAAGAGGGACTGAACTGAAAGATCTGGGATGCAGCAGTGTCCAAAATCCTCTCTGGGTTTGGAGTGAGGTGATGAAGAGCATGTTGATTGTTTAGGGTGGAGTTTGATTTTTTTTTTTTTGGTTAGGTTTTTGGTTTTGGCTGGTTTTGTTGCCATGCAGCCTGGTGTGCAGCAGTGGTAAAGGATGTCAGCAGTGGTGTGGTCAGCAGGGGTAGGATTTGACTTCCACTTGAGCATCTTGGAACCTCCTTGTTTAAGAAATGCAATCTCCTTGTTTAAATAACCCAGTAATTTATAATGGTAAACAACGTACCCAGATCTGCACAGAAGCAAACAGGGAAAGCTGTCAGGCAGCAAATCTCCACTTAGAGGCTGTAAAATCAGGCTTTTTAGCTTTTCAGATGTCATTAGTACCTGTTGTCCAAGTATGCCTTGGTAATTGCTGAGGTTTTTGTTGTCTACATGTGGCATTTCTGGGATCTTTCTGTACCAAGCCTGTGATAAGCAGCTTCCCTTTGGCAAGAGGTCCCTGCATCCCTCCCACTGCTTTCCCTTTATGGCTTAATTCCCTGGGCTTTGCCACACTTTGATTTTATTTCATGCCCTGCAGCACGAGGTCTCCAAATCGTTTACGTCTGTTAAGCAAACATCTCTTTCTGGGATTGATGTTTTAATTTAATAAACCACTTCCTAATGGGGGTCAGCTGCAGCTGTGAATTTGTAATGAGTTTCTTGGGAGCCTTTTGGAAGGGCAGAGCCTGGAGGTGCTGGTTCTGAGCCCGTGCAGGGTGATGTGGCAGAGGGGTTCACACATGTGAGCTCAGCTGGTGCTGCCTCAGCCCCCATATTTGCCCTTCCATGGAATCCCAGGAATCTTCAGGATCAGAGGCTCAGTTTGGATCCAGTTGGAGGCAGCAAATGTGTGGAAAGATGTTGTGTATCCTTGTACAAAATACAGGGAGCTGTTTCTAGGAGCTTAACTAAGGGATGCTCTTTTGTAGCACACGTGGGAGATTTTGCCCTCAAATGCTTTGGAACCATAGAATTGTTCAGGTTGGAAAAAGCCTGAAGATTGTCAAGGCCAGCCTCCAGCCCAGAGCAGCACCACGTCCCACTGAACAGTTCCTCAGGTGCCACATCCATGGGGTTTTCTGAACCCTGCCAGGGAAGGAGACTCTGCCATTGCCTTGGGCAGCCCTTTCAATGCTTTACAACTCCTTCAGTGAAGAAATTTTATCCAGTGTCCCCCCTGAGGCTGCCCTGGCCCAGCCTGAGGCCGTTCCCTCTGCTCCTGTCCCTGTTCCCTGGAGCACAGCCCGACCCCCCCGGCTGTCCCCTCCTGGCAGGAGCTGTGCAGAGCCACAAGGGCCCCCCTGAGCCTCCTTTGCTCCAGGCTGAGCCCCTTCCCAGCTCCCTCAGCTGCTCCTGGGGCTCCAGACCCTTCCCAGCTCCCTCAGCTGCTCCTGGGGCTCCAGACCCTTCCCTGGACACACTCCAGCCCCTCGGGGTCTGCACTGTCCTGAGAGGCCCAGAGCTGCCCCAGGACTGACCCAGGACTGAGCCCAGGACTGAGCCAGGACTGAGCCCAGGGTCCAGGGTGAGCCACCAGTGCCCAGCACAGGTGCCAGCCCTGCCCTGGTCCTGCTGCCCCTCCATTCCTGGCACAGCCCTGGTGCCACTGGCCTGTTTTGGCCACATCTGGGCTGATGTTCAGCTGCTGGTGACCAGCACCTCCCACCAGGTCCATTTCCAGACCCTCTGGCCCAGCCTGGAGCAGGGATGGGGAATGCTCAGGTCACACAGATAAACACCCAGGCAGGGCTGGTGCTGTTCCACAGCCACCAGGAGGGTTCCAGACCAATTTCTTGGCTCATGGACTCATGGAAGCAGGTTCAGGGCAGGAAATCACAGATTCCCAAGGGGCCCTCATAGCCTTGGGATAATTCACCTGTTGCAAACATTTTCTCCCCATTTTGGAGGGCCAGGGAAGCCTGCAGAGGCAGATTGCTGCTCTGTGTCTGTGTTTATCAGGGTGAGTGTGAGCCAAGGCACAGGAGTTGTGCTGTGCTCTGTGCCTGCTGCAGTTAATTGGGGTCTTGTTTGTTTGCTGAAGCAGCACAGAAGGATCTCAGGACACCAGAGAGAGAGATTTAGTATGAATTATAGAAAATACATGTATTAGTCAGTGTATTCTTTCATATGTCCTCTCCTGTCTTTGCTGATCTCTAATAAATCAGTGTTTTGGAGACCAAACAGAGGCATGAAAAACCTCACAGTACTGGGTTTTTAATAAGTTCTCCCTTGAGCCTTTAATTTAATTTTTCACTTTAACATGCTCTGTCCCACTGCCAGTCCCTTTCCTTTGGTAACATTTTAAAGTGTACTTCCATTGCCAGACTTTCCAAATGGATTTGGGATGGAACATTAGGCATCTGATTAAAATTTGTTTTCTTTCCCCCCACATCTTTGCAAGAAAATTTTGTCTTTTTTCAGAAGATGGACACAAATTTCTATTACAAATCAGTGAACTTAATTTACTGCTGCATTGAAGTATTTTGCTTTCCTACCTTTTTGCCAGCTCTCACCAGGGCACCTGTGGTGAGACTTGCAGCAGAGGAATCAGCTCATTCCTGTGGCTGTGCTGCCTTCTGGGGTGTAAAATTCCCTGTACCTCTGGTTTTATTCATGCTGGCTGTCTGGACCCATTTTGGAGTTGAATTTCCCCTGGAGGCTTTACCTGCTGAGGTTTTACACCTTGCAGAGGCCCTGGGGGTCACTGCAGTCATTGCTGGGGTGGGTGAGGCATCAAGCTGAGCTTGCCCCTTGTCTCTGCTGTCCCCCAGGAGCTCCAGTGGGTTCCCAGCACAGGGCTCACCCAGCCTGGCAGCCTTGAGCTGCACTTTTCCCCTTTACATCCTCACTCTTCATGCCACCCTCCTTTTCCTTCCTAGTTCTCTTGCTCTCACTCATTATTTATATGTATACATATATATATATATAATTTGCACCTGTAAAATATTTATATTTAAATATATTTATATTTAAATGTATATTTATATGTATATTTGTATATATTTATATTTATATTTATATTTATATTTATATTTATATTTATATTTATATTTATATTTATTTGTCCCCATTATTACAGTGCCTGTTGGAGTTGTGCTTTAGCTCAGTGTGGCTGAAATTTTCAGCAAAGGGGTTCCCATCCTGCAGAGCTGCACTCTGCCTGCAGGGCTGGCAGGGGAGCAATGGGATGGCAGAGCTCAAGTCAAAACCAGCTCAGTCCCGACTGGAGGGCACTTAGACCAAACCTGGGCTTGCAAATGTGCCATAACTCTCTTGATTGGTTTAAGTGCTGCTGGTACCCACGTTAAGGAAAGGGTTCTGGATGCTTCATGTTACCATCTACTGACCCTGCCCAGGCATCTTTCCTTCTCTGGAAACACTTAGAGATTCCAGTGAGAATTAGGCTCCACTTAGGGCTGGAGCTGTGCACTGAACAACTTGTTCAGAGCTGAGGGAAAGCTCCTGTTGTCACCAGGATCCTCTGACTGTGAGGAGCTGGTGTTTTCCTGGCTCTGCCTTGTATTTCTCTATTAAGGACAAGTGATTATCCTGTAGTGAGAGGCATTGCTGTGCTGAGAAATCTCTGCTCAGGATCTCCAGCCTGAGCCATTTTCATGAGAAGAATGGATTTCTCCCCTTCTGTGTATTAGGAACATGTTGTGACTTTGTGGAATCACTGCAGGAGTAAATGATGTATGAAATGAGAAATCTCTGCTCCGTGTGTGCAGGCACAGCTGGGGCTCTCAAAGTTCAGCTCAGAGGCAGCCAAAAGAATCTCTCAAGTGTCCAACATGACTCTTCTGCTAAAACACCTTCCAGCAGCTTTGGTTTAATGTTTTTCCTGGTGCACTCAGGAGTCTTGAGTGATCATTGCAGGGAGAGATGCCCCTGCCCAGTGTGGAGAGCACTGTGTGTGCACATGGAGAGGCTGTTTCCCTGGAAGTTTGTAGCCAAGAAGGGATGTTCCTCAGCTTGGGAGGATGTTTTTATTCCTTCAGAGTCCCTTATAAAAGCCCTTCTATAAAAATTCCTCCTGCAGACATTGCACCTTGCTCCTTCCCCAGGCAGCTGAGCTGGGCTCACTGAAGCTGGCAGGTGTCACCTGCAGCCAAGTGAGGCTGGGGAAGTTGTGCAGCTTTCTGCTTTTCATTGCCACATCTGGATACAGCCCAAGGCTGAGCTTCAGTCTGCTCACTGTCATTCTGTCCTTCCTTGGACCTCCTGCCCTCCTCCCTTATCTCTGAGTGTGAATCAAGGGTCTAAAAGAATTTAAAGAGTTATGAGTTTAGCTAGAAGGAGAGAAGCAATATATAACAATTAAGAGTTTAGCAAGAAGAGTAGAAGCAATGTAAAAGGGCTAGTTATTAGCAGATGGAGCTAAGTAAAGCTAAGACAATCTATCATTTACTTGACTTTGTTGTATTTGTAGAAGCAGGATGGGAGGATAGGGCATTGTAAAGATAAAGAAACCAAAACTGGACCTGAGCCCCAAACCCAGCCAGAACCAGGCTGGGGAGCTTGGGCTATGGCCAAGGGACCAGAGAACCTGCCAACAAGACAAAGGGAAAAAGTTTACCACAGGGAAGACTCATGGTAAACATCCCTGACTTCATTTTGGGAGATAACAGACACATTTTGAGCAAAGAACTGCACAGGTGTGAAAGGACTTTAAAGTCATTTTAATGTGAAGCAGGGTCAGGTAATGCTGGGGAGCTTGGGCTATGGCCAAGGGACCAGAGAACCTGCCAACAAGACAAAGGGAATAAGTTTGCCACAAGGAAGACTCAAGACTCATGGTAAATGGCCCTGGCTTCATTTTAGGAGATAAAGGACCCGTTTCAAACCCCATTGACCCATTTTGAGCAAAGGACTGCACAGGTGTGAAAGGACTTTTAAACTCATTTTAATAGAAAGCAGGCTGGCAGGGTCAGGTAACACTTGTGTACAGGTGTGTTGGGTAATTCCATGAATATGGAAGATTTTTAAGAATAAACAGAGAGCAGGAGTTCTGTGAAATTTGCCCACATCTTTGGGAGGCTACTCCCCATGTGTCTGGTGCTGTCAATAAATATTCCACTTTGTGACTTTTATTAGTTAAGAGTCTTTTCCACACTTCAGGTGGATGCATCAGCCAAAGGACACGAACTCCTCACACTGGAAAGCATCAGCAACAATCCAGATTCTTAAAAGGCAGGTTCATGCAGCTAAAAATACAGGACTCCACTTTTTTTTATTTTCTAAAATAACCTCACCTCCTCGCAGGTAATTCAGTTGGAAAACAATTGGGAATTGATAATAAAGGACATTTTTCTTCCAAGCTTTAACAGGGAGGCAGAATGAGTGAGAGATAACTCTCTTGGATTCATACCAAGGAGCTGCTCAGTGTTCCTGGGAGAGTGCCTGGAACTCACAAAACACCTCATCTGTTAGCCAGGCTGGGTGAGTTATCAGCTCAGCACTAACTGTGCCTCTCCCTGCTGCTCCCAGGGTATCTGAGATGAGCCCTTTCCCCTGCTCAGGTCCCTGTGTGACCTTAACCCTTGGAGAGCCTCAGTCTGTGCCAGAAACCCTCTAAACAGCACTTTTCTGCATCAGAACTTTAGATATGGAGAAGATGAGCATGGCTGACTCCCTGCAGTCCTGCAGACACCCTGACCCCTGCCTTTGGCCCTGGTTTCTTGGTGCTTTTGTCAGGTGTGGGGAATGAGGTGTTGTTCTGTGCCATCAGCTCCTCAGGTGTCACCCTCACTGCATCTCTGCCAGGGACAAATAAACCTAAGGTAGGGAGTGGGGACAGATGGGAAAAGGTGATTGTTTTTGCAGCACTGCTGTGGCCCTCTGGCTTTGCTGTGCTTTCAGCAGGTTTGGTTAGATGGAAGAGCTCTGTCAGTGATGGCAGAACGTGGCTGGTCACAAGGGCAGCAGGGGGACCTGGAGTCCTTGTGGGGAGCTCTTTTACATTTTGAATCACAGTTCTGTAGGATCCTTCTGCTGAGAAGATTGCTGTACCAGGCATTCCTTTGGGGGCTTCCTGCAGGCTCTGAACTGTTTAACTTGGATCCTCCTGGCATCTGACCTGGAACCAGGGACTGCTTCAGGGCTTCAAGAGTGGCTCTTCTGTCTTAAAAACGTGGGGAGTGTCTGTCCATGCAAGTTCATCTGGAGGGGGTTTGCTCTCTGTGGACCAAGTGCTGCTCTTCAGATTTTTGTGCTGCCATTTCAGCCTTGACATTTTAGTGGAAGGTGTCCCTGCCTGTGGCAGGGTGTGGAGATGGTGTACAAGGTCCTTTCTAACCCATTCTGTGGTTCTGTGATGATTTCTCTGCCTTTGCATTTTACAAACTTGCTTCTCCTCCAGCTGCTTTTTCTGTGCTTCAATGCCTGTTTTGCTCCTCTTGAGTGAAACCCACTTCAAACCTTCATCAGTTGCCCCTGCAGAGCTTTCACCAGCCCAGCAGCTCCTGCCTATAGGAAGTGCAGCTTCAGGAGTGCTGTGGTTGTCCCCAGGGCACCCAGCACAGAGCTGTTCATGGAATCACTAAGGCTGGAAAAGCCCAAGATCAAGTCAAACCTGTGTCCCAACCCCACCTTGTCCCAGCCCAGAGCTCTGAGTGCCACCCCCAGCCCTTCCTTGGCACCTCTAGGGATGGGCACTCCAAACCTCCCTGGGCAGCCCCTGGCAGTGCTGAGCCCCCTTTCCATGGGGAAATCCCTGCTGATGTCCCCCTGAGGCTCCCCTGGCCCAGCCTGAGGCCGTTCCCTCTGCTCCTGTCCCTGTTCCCTGGAGCACAGCCCGACCCCCCCGGCTGTCCCCTCCTGGCAGGAGCTGTGCAGAGCCACAAGGGCCCCTGAGCCTCCTTTGCTCCAGGCTGAGCCCCTGCCCAGCTCCCTCAGCTGCTCCTGGGGCTCCAGGCCCTTCCCAGCTCCGTTCCCTTCCCTGGACACCTCCAGCCCCTCAATTTGAGTGATTTTTTCTCAAAGTGCTTCAGCAGTGCCAGCACAGGGGGATGGTCACTGCTCTGCTCCTGTGGCCACACTTGGGCTGGCACAGCCCAGGTGCCATTGGCCTTTTTGTCCACCTGGGCACACTTGGGCTCATATTCAGCCTCTGTCACCAGCACCCCTGGATCCTTTCCCTTTGTGCATTTTCCAGCCCCTCTGCCCCAGCCTGGAGTGTTCATGGGGTTGTTGTGACCCCAGTGCAGAGCCCAGCACTTACATGCTTATGTTTATGAAAATGGTTAAGCTGGGCCCTTGGTTGAGACTCTTCATCAGAGGCTAAAGGTTTTAGATGCATGTTTTATAGAAAAATTAATGATCTGCTTTAAAAATCCAACCACAGAACTGAACTGTGGTAATCCAGCAGTGTTCACAGAGAAAAGCAATAATGTTGTGGTTGAAACCACCATGTCTGGGAGCCTGCAGAGCTGCCTGGGACTGGGAGCCTCTGTGTGGGTTTGAACCAAGGAGGGGACGTGGTTCTGCTGAGTTGTGCAGAGTGATTCAATAAAGCTCCTTCTGTGACACTGGGTAGGAACATCTCCATCAGGGCAAACTGATGGTGCTGCAGGCTTGCAGGCTCTTTAATGCCCAGGAGTGTTGTGTGGTCTGTAGCTGCCCAGGCCTCCCAAGGAGATGGATGTCTTTCATAAGTGTAGCTCACAGAGGGTCGTTTTTTGTGTGTGTGCAGGCTTGATTCACCTAATCAACCCAGCTGTGTGTTGGGCTGTAATTGTAAATCCTGGAGATCAATGCATTTCCTTTCCATTTAACAGCTCCTGAATGAGTGCAGTGCTGCACAAAGGGGATGGTTAATGAGCTGGTTCAGCAGGGTGTTCAGGCAGGTGTGCTGGTGAGATGAGTCAGCAGTCCCATGGGAGAGGCTCACTCCTGATTTCTATCACCCTCTGCCACCAGCTGAACCTTGGCTGGCTCTATATGATATGCCCAGGACATGTGGGGCTTTAGGAATTGGTTTTGTCTCTGTTTTCAGGAGGGGAACGTGCTGATCACCCCATTCCTCCCCGTGTCCTACCCTGAGTGATGGCCTCACATCTTTAGCCCAGAAAGGGGGGAGAGGGTTTTTCCACCACTCTTGGGTTTGGTGTTGTTGGAAAAGCTCCTGAGGTATTAAAAGTTTTTTTCTTAGCCCCGTGCTCGAAGAAGAAGTTGAGATTCTTCAGCTTTGGTTTTTAAGGTTGTTTATTTTCTCTTATGTAATACCTGCTTTTTTGGACTTGCAGAGGTCTGTCCAGCAGGTTGAGGCACACTGACTGCCCTCAGAGCAGTGTTATCTTTTTATACTAAAAACTACATGTGTTTTATTTATAATAATTTTCTAATACTTATCACTTATGTTAAACAGTTTGTCTCTAAATTAATCTAAAAGTGCTACTATCACAGTAGAAGATGGAGGTTAAGAAGAAGTAGGAGGAAGGACAGGACATGCCTAAATCTTTCTATTTTGCCTTTTGAATCCCTATTCTAAAAACTCTAAAATTCTATATTTTTACTCGGGGATAAATTCATTATCATTTTGTTCAAACTCTTGTGGCTTGTAACTCTTCACACAAAGTTGGGAATTGTTTTCATGGGCTAAAATCAAAGGCACAGGTGTTTGTGACTCTGTGCCAAGGTCTCTGAGCCCCTGCCAGGGTCTGGAGTCCTCCAGGGCAGCCAGAGCCATGTCCTGGGTTCTGACACACACGGAAGCTGATGAGTGGGTGGGACAATTGTTTAATTGTTTTTGTGTTGGATCCCAACACTTTGGTTCCTGCTGGCCACAGCAGTGCTCCAGCCATGGACATCTCTGCTCTGGCCCCTCTGTACCCTGTGAACCCTCTCAGCTTCCCTCTGGTCCCCTCTCTGCCTGCAGAGGCCTGTGGCCAGGGGAAGGGCTGGGGAGGTGACCCTGTGAGGACAGTGCCATGGTGGGGCTGGGAGCTCCTCTCTGCAGCTGAATTTCACAGAATTATCAACCTCAGAATGCTTGGTGTTAGAAGGGACCTTAAAGCTCAGCTTGTTGCAGGCCCCTGCCATGGGCAGGGACACCTTCCACTACCCCAGGAGGCTCCAAGCCCAGTCCAGCCTGGCCTTGGACACTTCCAGGGTACTGCATTAACAATTTTTAAAGCTTGGGGAGCAGAATTCATGCACAGAGTGTGGCTTGTGCTCTTCTAGAGGGGATTGGAGCTGGATTGAATTGTTGGACTCATAATTTAAATTCTGCATGGGCTGCCTGATGTTCAGGAACGCTGGCCAAGGGATTGTGTATGGCCACACATGGACTGTGCTGCACACCCAGGGGTCATTTGGGACCCCCTGTGCCTGGCCAGTCCATTTGTGCTGGGGAACTTGGCCCACACAAAGCTCCTGCTGCCCCACAGGGGCTGTGGCACCCCTCCTGATTTGTTGTGCTCTTCTCAATGTTCAGCTGATGTTCTGCTGTTTACATTAACATAATTGCATTAACATAAACAAAATATTTATATTAAAGTCACTGCAAGGGAAAAATCACTTTCCTTATCCTGTCTCGCATTTCCACGTTGGTTGTTTTTCATAACACACCTTTTAATCTTCACTAATACTCCTACTTAAAAAAACACAGACATCTTGCAAGTACTGCTGATGTGGAATAACATAACTCATGCTGGAGGAAGAACAGTGTCAGTCCTTCAGATGCACAGAAAGCGGGATTTGGAAGTGCTTGGTTTAGACAATGTAAGGAAGAGATTTTCAAGGGCAGAACATTAGGTGACATCAAGAGGAATCAAAGGCTATGTTTTCCAAAGGATCTGTGTGGACTGAAGGCCAGATTTTATCAGAAATCAGTGAGACTTACTGTTTTACAGAAGTTAGGCTCAGTTGCATTTGCTTAAATGAAGCTCATCAGTGGAGCTGGTTAGCAGTGTACTGAGATAAAAAGATCCCCAAGTTCCTGCAGGATTACAATTTTAGCAACCTTTGGAAAAATCAAAGCATTTAACACTCACAGGTGTCTTTGGAAATCTCTGCTCTCACACCAAAGCTCAAGGAGCCCAGTTCCAGGGATCCAGTACTAAAACTCCTGGCCTCTGTGCCTGAGGCTTCCAATTCCTGCAGAAAGCAGGGTGATTTCAGTGTCCCAATCCTGGAACCCCAGGCTGGGCCAGGCTGGAGGGGGCCCAGAGGGTCCCTGGTGGCACCTCCCTGCTCAGGCAGGGCCATCCCAGAGCACAGGGCACAGCATTGTGTGCACAGGGCTCTGCAGGATCCCCGCTGAGGGAGACTCCAGCCCCTCCCTGGGCAGCCTGCTCAGGGCTGGGCACTGCCCAGGGCACAAGTTGTGCCTCCTGGGCAGGGGCAGTGCTGGGCTCAGGCCCTGCCCGTGGCTCTGGTGCCACTGCTGGGCCTGGAGCCCAGCCTGGGCCCTGCTCTGCCCCTCCCTGCACACAGGGACACCCAGGGCTGAGGGCCCCTCTCAGCTGGGGCTCCTCTGCAGCCTGAGCAGCCCCAGCTCCCTCAGCCTTTCCTGGGCACAGAGATGCTCCAGGCCCTGCTCATCCTCACAGCCTGAGCTGGCCCCGCTCCAGGAGCTCCTGTCCCTGCTGTGCTGAGGATCCAGAGCTGGACACAGCACCCAGAGCTGCCCCAGGGCTGGGCAGGGGGCAGGATCCCTCCAGAGCTGCCCCCAGGGCTGGGCAGGGGGCAGGATCCCTCCCTGGCCTGCTGGGAATGCTCTCCATGATGCTCCCCAGGATCCCATTGGCCTCCTGTCCCCAGGACACTCTGCTGCCCCAGGGACAGCCCACAGTCCACCATGAGCTCCCAGCTCCTTCTCCTCAGAGCTGCTCCAGCAGGGCTCCCCCAGCCTGTGCCTGTGCCTGGGGTTGTTTCTCCCCAGGTGCTCGACCTGCATTTGCCTTTGTTGAACTTCAGACAGTTCTTCTCTGCCCTTCCCTCCATCCTATCTAAAGGTTATAGTAATTATCATTAAAATAAAAATAGTATCAGAGATTTCTTTCCTATTCCTCTTCCCTACCTCAGAAGGATCTTTAATAGAGTTGCTCCAAGGCAGAAGCTGGTGTGTCAGGCTCCCCCCAGGGCAGGTTCACACATTCAGCAGGCAGATCTGGATTTGGGCAGGGTGTGACAGCCTTCCCTGGCTGGCAGGAGTGGGAGAACTGCTGGATGTGCTGGGATGTTCATCTGCATGAGGGGAGGGAGAGATTTGATAAGGCCAACTACACCAGGCACGAGTTGTTTGGCCTCTTTCGTGTCTGGAAGATGAATGTCAGGAAGTACCCAAGGCAGCCCATATTCTTTAGATTCTTGCCCTGAATTATTTAAGCATATTCATGTCTGCTTTCGTACCAAATTACATCTGCCGCCCTGGGACAGATACTGTGGTTTGTACAGAGCACTGAAGCAAAAAGGCAATTTTCCAGCAGCAGTCAGTGATGCTGGTGCCTTTATTTTGTCCTTCTGTCTTACCCATGGTACCTTGTTAAAGGCCACATTTTTCATTTGCTGCCCTTCCTGTTAAAGCAGCACTTGCTGTTCCATTTGACCCCGTTACAGTTTGAGGTTTTTTTCTTGTTTCTTTGTTTGGTGTTAATCCTGCTCCTAGGGTTGGGTTTGAGGTTAAACAAGTGCTTCATGCCTTTTGTACAAGGTATCTGTGTCCCCTTGAACAGGCAGGTGGCCTTTTAGGGACTTTGATTCTTTGTTTGCACTTGAAGTCCAGGGGCAGATGCTGTGTTGAATGCCATGGGAATACTCATGGTTTTGAAATGAAACAAAAATAAGTAGCCACAAGCAGAGGCTGGATTACCAGTGCTTTTGGTCCTGGTCCTGCAGAGAATCTCTGACTTTGGTGTCAACATAAAAGTCTGGGGGACTTGTGGGATCCATCCACCATGACTGGCAGGGCTGGAGTCCAGGGTGTGGGCAAAGGTAGTTTTAGTTAAGTTAGAGAGGAAAAGAAGGGAGAGAGAATCAGTGGTGACACCTTGGGTCATGATGGAACCCAGTGTGGCCTTGGCCCTGAAGCTCACATGAAATCTTGGCCTCGTTTTAGACTGCAAGCCACAAAGAATTCCCCCCTGCTCCTGGGTTTTATGTCCTCACCTCTCCCTTTTTCGCCATCTCCTTTTCCTCCCCTGATTTTCCCCTTTCCTCTCTTTTTCTATTTTCCCCTGCTTTTCCCTTTCCCACCCTTTGACCAGAGCAGGGCACAGTGCAGATGCAGTGAAGCCCTTCCACACAAGAGAACATTTTGTCATTTGGGGAAGCACATCCCAGCTCTCCTGCCCATTGCTTTGCTTCCCCATTCCTGAATTACCCAGCTCCTTCTTCAAAGTGCAGGCTGCAACCCTGGCAGGGGCTCCTGGGACTGTGCTTGTCAGGATTCAGGTTTCTGAGAGTGTCATTGCTGAGCCTTCCCTCAGACTTACAGTCACTTCAAAAACCCATTACAGGCTAGAATATCAAGGGCACAGTTAAACCCCTCCAGCATCCATCTCTTCAGTACATGAATGGAGTGGATGAGCTATTTCCAGCCTGACACCACAGATCACAGAGCTGCAGGTATTTCCCTGCCAGCACTCAGATCCTGGCCTTGATTTGTGAGGATGCTGAGCACAGGAAGTTTCCCCCAGTGCCAGGCAATGTTCTGTGTGCAGGTACATTTGGTGTGAGCAGGAAGCAGGGCTGGAATGGATCATGCTCTCCATGGAAAAACTGTCAGCCCTTACTGAAAGGAAAGGAGGGGGTGTCCTTTCCAGGTACAGCTGGCAGCAGGTACCAATCCACAGGTCTGTCTTTTGGCCAGGCATTTGGTTTCCTTTCTTGCCTGTAAAGGGGTCTCACTGCTCGTTTCATTGGCCCACAGAAGTGGGTTAAGACTCAGAGCCATTTAAGCACATCTTCAGTGTTAAGTTCAGTAATTAGGGCATCTCTCTAATGAGGAAAGGCTGAGGGAGCTGGGGCTGCTCAGGCTGGAGAGGAGCCCCAGCTGAGAGGGGCCCTCAGCCCTGGGTGTCCCTGTGTGCAGGGAGGGGCAGAGCAGGGCCCAGGCTGGGCTCCAGGCCCAGCAGTGGCACCAGAGCCACGGGCAGGGCCTGAGCCCAGCACTGCCCCTGCCCAGGAGGCACAACTTGTGCCCTGGGCAGTGCCCAGCCCTGAGCAGGCTGCCCAGGGAGGGGCTGGAGTCTCCCTCAGCGGGGATCCTGCAGAGCCCTGTGCACACAATGCTGTGCCCTGTGCTCTGGGATGGCCCTGCCTGAGCAGGGAGGTGCCACCAGGGACCCTCTGGGCCCCCTCCCAGCCTGGCCCAGCCTGGGGTTCCAGGACTTGGTACAGGAAAAAGGCCCAGCCAGGCAAGGCCCAAAACAGGCTGAACACAGCTCATATTAAATATATTTTAGTGTTTAATCCTAGGTTGGATATGGCTTGGAGCACCCTGGGATAGTGGAAGGTGTCCCTGCCATGCAGGGGTGGAATGGGATGGGCTCTGCAGTCCCTACCAACCCAAACCAGGATGGGAAAGGCATCCAGAGCTTTGGGGGCCAACTACAGCTGGAATCCCCTGGCAATGGGACACAGATGTGTCTGAAACATCCCCTTTGGGCCCCAAGGTCCCAGATGTACCAGGAGGAAAGAGTGTCACCATTAAGTTTGCTTTAGGACACATTGATGTTCTGCCTCTTTCCACTTTTCTCCTGTGACCTCAGGCAAGAGATCCTCATGGATCACTTCTCTTTTCAATTATAGAATCTAAGAATCTCCTGAGCTGGAAGGGACCCACAAGGATCATCCAAGCCCAACTCCTGGCTCTGCACAGGCATCCCAAAAATCCCATGCTGTGCCTGACAGTGTTATCCAAACACTGACTGAACTCTGGAGTACTTATAATTTAAGTTAAATATGATTGAACTTACAGTGAAATTGGTGGAAATTGGAGTCTAAATACCCTTAAACACCTGGCTGCAGGTGCTTGCCTGGAAATTCTCACTCCATATGTAAATAGTGTGTGCTATGCCTAAACCAGAACTCTCATTTGGCCCAAGGATGGAAAACCTTTCTGATGTCTTTCTTTATCAGAGCTGGAAACAGGCAGAGATGGTCAGGAAGAGAGAGCCCCTCAAGCCCCAGGTGGCTCTGGCTCTGTGTTTTATATGCAGCCAGGCTCCTTGCTGCTTGCACTGAGCTCCAGTCAACGTAACAGACTCATTTGTGCTGCCTCAGTGGGAAGGAAAATCTGTTGCTTGGAGGACTTGAGCGTCTGCAGGTTGCTGTGGCACGTGTGAGCATCATGCACAGGCATAAGATGGGGCAGAGATGAGTGAAGAGCTCCCAGGATGACAAATGTGCTGCTGGAGAGACGTGGGGGCTGTGCTGGGGGGGTGACAGGCTGTGCTGTGCTCCAGCAATCTGATGGGTGATGACATGGGAGATAGCTGGGCTGTGTGATCCTGCTGGATCCCTTCCAGCTCACATCCCTGTGGCTGCTCCTTCCCTCAGTCCCTGGGCATTCTTCAGTTTTCTTATCTTAATCATGTCTTGCTGCCTGTGAAAGGCTCTGCTCCAATATTATTGGGCTTTTATTCAGTGCTTGTGATAGCATTGCCCTGGCTGGATCTGTTGGATGGCTGGGTTTTTAAAAGGGCTGCACAGATGTACTGAGATGTTAGAAAACAAGCAGGACTTCCAGGGGGAAACTCATCCTATTAAACCACTAATTTTCCTTCAGATTCCCTCAAAGTATCATGCTGTGTGTGTTTTATAGCAGGACTGTTCCTCCTTTGCCATTTACTTACATTTTATTTATACTTCCATTGTAAGGCCTGAAGTGTTCGTGCCTCAAACAACAAAACCCAGAGACATGCCACAGATTTATTGCTGGATAACCTTAAAGTGGGAAAATTGTCAGTGAGCTGTGGAAGGCATATGTTCTCCCTCTGCTTGGAGAGTCCCCTCAGCCTCCACCCTGGCTGTTCTGTGTGCCTGCCTGCTGCTTTTCCAGCAAAGGTGCAGAATCCAAACTTAATACAGAGGGGCATTAACAGCACTGTTGTTGCCTTTGCTGTGCAGTGCCTTCGCACCTGTAAATGTTTTATCCCCAAGCCCAAGTCAGGTGCTCAGAAAGAAGCAAGAAATGTGTGGTTCCTCCATTTGTCTTTGCTGCTGCTCCACCTGGCTGCCTTCAGTGCTCACAGAATCCTGGAATATCCTGAGCTGGAAGGGACCCACATCCAGTCCAACCTGAGCATTCCTCTGAGCCTGTGCTGTTCCTGGGTGTCCTCCTGGTTCCTGCTCCTTCCCAGCAGTGAGAACACTGAATTTGTGTTCTTAGGGGTGGCTTTTGGGGTGTGACTGATGTCCTGTTTGGGTTTCTGTTCTACTGCTCTGCTTGGGGACATTGGGGACTTCCTTGTGTGACCAGAGTGTTTCCATGAGGGGCTGCACTCCCACGTGCACAGCTTCCCTAAGCTGTGGCTTCTGAGGGGGAAATTCTCCCTGTTTTTCAGGCCTAAGCAGTCTTAGCAAGTCTCCAATCTAAAAGTGATTTAGGCAATTTCTCCATATTTCTGTGGCATGTGTGACACTCACAGAGGGCTCCTAAAGGGACACTCACCTCTGCTTTGGGTGGTGGTGCAGGGGGTAATTCCTCCTCTACCTTTAGCTTAGACAACTGGGGATTAAAAATAACCTCAGCCCAAGGAAAGGAAGGATCCCAGGCTGTAGGGTGGGGTTCAGAGTTATCCATCCAGAGGTATCATCCAGCCCTGATGGAAAGGATGGGCCCACCTGACTCCTCCTCAGCCTGCCCCATGTGCTGGGTCATGCTGAGCTCAGAGCTTTGAGAGTTTAATCCATGTGATCCCAAAGAGCTTTGGGCTCTTCCAGCTCAGCTGGCTGCCCCAAATGTCAGCTTTTGCACCTAAGCCTGGGCACAGCCTCCCAAGGGATTGATTTCCCTCCTTCCTCTGGTGGCAGGACCCTGCAGCCATGAGTTGTCACTGCAGTGGCTTTGCAGAGCAGATGGCTGGAGAGTGGCGTGCTGGAAGGAGGGAAGAGCTGGCTTTGTGGAGCTGCTGCTGCTGCTCTGGGCCATGAGGTGTTTGGTAGCTGCTGCCAACACATGGATTTTGTTTAAATTTCACAGAATAGAGAATCATGTGAATGAAAACATGATGTGCTTATTTTAGGCAGGGCAGCAGTGGCCACGTTACTCTGAGTAGGGAATCAAACCTGAGAAGAAAAGTCACTGATTTTTTTTTCCTGGCCCTTAATTGTGATGCCCTGAAAACTTTTGCTAGAATCACTTTTTTTTTTTTCTGTTTCTAATAGCAGGAAATAAGACTGATTAGTATCTGATTACTAAGTCTAGGATACAGATTTATCCTTAAGATAGGATTAGGCCTCATGTAATGATTTTCAGCTGTTTATTATTATTTCATGTGACTAATGCATGGCCTAACCCAGAATTCAAAGCCAAGCTGAAGAAATGCCAGAAATATGCACAGCAGGGTTTTGGAGCTTGTTTTTTTTCTAACATAAAGAGCAAGTTCCATGCCTGTAATTGTCTGCAGAAAGTAACATATGGGGAATTATGGGATGAGGGCCACAATGGCCCTGTATTTATTTCAGGGTCCATATGGGAAGCATTTCTCCTGCTGCTCTGTGGACAGACATTCCTGTGCAGCACGAGCACGGGGGTGCTGAGGGGCTGGCACAGCCCACACACAGCCCCAGGGTTTGGGTTTCATTGCCTCTCTAAGGCTAGAGGCTGATGGGAGTGCTGGGGGCTGTAGGCATTAAGGTGTCTGGGTTTGAACAACCAGGTGTGTGCTAAGGATGGCAGGAGCCTCCTTTGAAATGGAGAATGTAAAACCCCCTCCCTCTGAATTATTGTAATTTTGAAATTAAGGGGCTCTCAGGCAAAGATATGGGAAGAGGAATAACAGGTCTTTACTAGGAAAATTAAAAATACAAAGGCAATAGTACAAACAAAGAGCCCCAAGCCACTGCCAGAGTGAGAGCAGTCCCTGCCCCCTGTGTGCCAGGGTGGTGTCCCAGCCCCATCCCAGGGGGGCTCAGCCCTCCTGCAGTGCCAGCTGTGCTTCTGCTGGAGCAGGGATCCTGCACAAGGGGGGAGTTTTCCTCTGCAGCTCCAGGGCTGCTGCAGATGGGCCCGGGCTCCCTCTGGCCATGCAGGGCAGCAGAAAGCTGCTCCTCTGGCAATGCAGGGGGCAAAGGCTGCTGTGCTGTGCCAGGCTCAGCTTGGATCCAGGTAGGAATGCTTGGCTCCTGCCCTGGGCACAGCATCTCCCCATGGGATGGGGGAATTGGATCAGCCCTGCAGGGACACTCAGTGGCCATGGACAGCAGAGATCTCCTGCAGGGAGGATTGGCTGTGGGAGAGAGAAAGAAAAAACTGCCCCAAGAACAGCAGAGAACTGCCCCAGCTCTGACACATGGGGGCAGAACACACAGCCCCAAACCATATTTTACAGCCCAGGGCATAAGGTGGACAATAAGAAGAAGTTTTATTACAGCACAAAGTCCAGTCAGCTCACACCAGGAGGTTCCATGAGCTCTCAGTACCACCAAGAATGGGCACATGCAGCCCCTCAGGTGCTCCTGAGTGTCCTGCTGGTGAATCACAGAATCATCCCAGTTGGAAAAGGCTCCAGGATCAAGTCCAGCCTTTGGCTGATCCCCACAGCCCCGGGTGCCCCCCATGCAGTGGGTGCAGGGGGCTCCTGCCATTCCCCCCGTGCTGTGTCCCAGCAGCAGGCAGCAGATGGGATTTGCTCCCCAAGGAGGAGCAGCTCTTCTCCCCAGCCTGGGGAGGGAGGGAGGGGAGGGATGTTCATTTCATAACACGCTGGCAAGTGTTTAAAAATAAGTCAGCAGAGCAGCAGCCAGCATTGGCTGCAGATCAGAGTTTTGACATTGCAAAAGATAAAAGCAGATTTGGAAAAATTCTGTTCAGTCCCTGCAGTCTCAGTCATGCAATAATCCCAGTCTCAGACACAGGGGAGTTTGTGGGGCTCCTTTGCTGTGGCACGAGCACACAGAGCCCTCAGGCCAGGCTCACCTCCCTCCTGAGGGTGATAAAGTTGGGCTGGTGAACTGAGTCTTGTCCCAGAGTCCTGATGTCACCTTAAATATCTTCATTTACTGCTGTTGTCATTAGTTATTTGTACCTAGGTGGTGTTTAGGAAGCTCAGTCATGTATCAAGATCTCATTGAGTACAAATGAACAATAAAATACACAGTGCTTCACAGACCTTCCAGTTAATGACTTAACTAATTGCTCTAATTAATCTGTGCAAAATTGGGGAATTCGCCCTGGGACCTTTTGAAAAATTAGTAAACATATATTGTTCTTTTTTCTGTCAGATATTCTCATCCTGAGGTTTCTATCTCTGCTGTGGGTTACAGAAGAACAGCCATGCTGGGACATCAAAGCACAGCCAAAAATGCCCATTTAGCCTTAATTTATGCAGAGTATTTTCCAGTGTCCACTCCCCTGCAGGCCTCTCCTTGGGCTGGCAGGATCCCTGCCCGTGCTGGCAAATGGGATGGGGGGTTTTGGGGCTTTGGGGTGTAGCACATGGGATATTTCACAAGCCTTGGTCTGAAAACAATGGATCTTTGAGGCTGGTCTAGTTGAAATGAGCAGCATATCCCTTCCAAGCATGTATTGAAAATATGACAAATTATTTGGCCTAGAGGATGTGATACTGTCCTACTAAATGTATCCTCCTGAGAACCTGACCTTTAGAAAGGATGTTTTGTTGTTGTTATTTTAGCAAGATAATTTCTAGTACCACAGACTCCTGCCAGCCCCAGCTTGGAGCTGAAACCTTGAGCAGCACAAATCCATTTATTACTTTTGTGCTGTATTTTTGTGTGTTCTATTTGCCCTGTCCTTCCCACTGCAAAACAGATGAAAAAAAACAGTTCCAACTGCTCCTTATCTGCCTGGTACCAAAATTAGGGAAGTGATGCTGGACACAGGTGGGTAATGGGGGTGATGTGCCACAGAGAAAACTTTTTCTGGGTCAGAAATGAGATTGAGTAAATGCTCCCCTCCAAAAGCCCTGACCTGCAGCAAACTGGTCCATTTTAGATAAAAGGATCTGTCTCAGGGCTCACTGAAGTGAGGGGAAGGACTCCCAGGAGGTCAGGCTGCTCCAAAGCCATCTTAGCACCTCGGGTTCAGGAGTTCAGTTCTTGTTTGAATCCCTCAAGAAGGTGTGGACAGTAATTGCCAAGGCTGCAGTGCCTTCAGGTGCTGTCTCTGTGCACCCAGGGCCCCCAATGTGGCTTCTGAGGCTCAGAGCTCACTTTTCTACTCATGCAAATTAACTCAATTGAACTAAACTAACAGCTCCCTTTGAAGTTCCTGCAGAGCCCAGCAGTGCATCAGGGTCATGGCTCTTCCTGCCTTTCCTTAGGGAAGCCTCTTACAGACTTAGAAACTCCAAATTTCAGAGTTCAAAGTCCTGCAGTTTTTGTTTCAAGCCTGAATTGTGGCTGATGCCAAATCAGCACAGCCAAAAATGTCCATTTAGCCTTAATTTATGCAGAGTATTTTCCAGTGTCCCCTCAGCTTGGTAGTTTGGATTCTGGGGGTCTGGTGGTGATGTTTCCATCAATCCTTTGAAAACTGAGGACAAGTGTATCCAGAGCAGTAAATCCAGAGCATCCTGACATTCCACTCAACCATGGATATGTAGAATTAAAGGGGTTTGTTACTCAGGAAGGCTGAAGTGAGAAGGGTCAGTTTTGGGGAGAAGGGGGGTGAGTGCTGCCATTAGATGCTGTAATAGGCAGAAACACCAATATTCCTTCTCTGAGAGGAAAAAGGCACTCGAGCAGGGGGAGCACTGGAGGATGTTCCTGATGACCTTGGGCATGTGTAGGGGTGAGATGGCTGAGGCAGGAGGGGTGGCATGGTGTGAGAAATGATGCTCACTTTCAAAAAACTTAAAATGTTTATTCAAACCTTATCAAAAATACAACAGAAGACTGAAGAGAGAAAGTAATAGAACACTGGGAGCAAAGGATTCTATCACCATGTGCTCACCCACACCATGGAGGTTTCCCCTTTTAACCCTTTAGCTCCCCCAAAGTTCTGTCCATGGGCTCCTCCTTCCCTGCCCAGTGCTGGAGATCACTGCCTGACACCTTGATTGGAGCTCAGGTGCTGCCACAGGAACGAGTGACCCTCCCAAATGTCCCAAACCCAGGGCACCCCTGAGAACAGCACAAGGGGGGGAAAACACAACTATAAATCTATAAAACTGCTCCTAACATATACATAATATTTACCCCTTAATAGTGAGAGTCAACCATGGCATTGCTCATCTGTAACAGTGGTACAGGAAGTGTAGGAGAAGGGGAGGGAAGGAAAAGGAAGGGAAAGGAAGGAAAATGAAGGAAAAGGAAGGAAAAAGAAGGGAAAGGAAGGAAAAGGAAGGGAAAGGAAGGGCTGGTGCACAGGGCAGGATCTGGGGATGGGGATGGGCTGGAAGCCACTTACCTGTGGAGATGCAGGAGAGCTGTGAGCACAGGGTTATCATAGCAGTGACTGTGGGAAAGGGGAAGTAGGATGTGAATTTCTGGTGTGATGGGAAGCTTGATACTGAAAAAAACCAGCATTGAAGTAGAAGTGCAATCCTGCAGTCACATTCCACTGTGCAAGTGTGTACTGGAAACTCAAGATTTAAATGCAAAAGTGGCCTTTCCTCTTTTCCTGCTCAACATTTGTAATTCTCTTTGAATTACAGATCCAAGTTGCTCTCAGGTGCTGTCCAAAGATGGGATATCCTTGTTCCTAAACATGGAGAAGTGGATGTATTGTGGTCTCTCTCTTGGCCACCATCTGAAGCAGGAGCTGCTCTGCTCTGAAGTGAACAATTTCCCCAAGGACAGCGCAGTCTCTGCAGTCTGGGGGGTGTGGAAGGCTTGGCCATGGCAAGAGGGAAGGAAAAGTGGCAGCTCCTGGAAAGATGTCCTTGGGAAAGAGTGGGGGAAAAGAAATGATGCCCTTCAGGCCTCGGGTGAGTCAGGGGAGAGTGTGGCCCTGTCCCCACAGAGGAAGGTGTCCCCAGTTTGGGTCCTCAGCTCCTGGTGTGTGTCCCAAGCTCCCAGTGAGGTCAGGTTTTCATTCTCTGCTTGGACTTGTTCTCATCCTGGGGATTTTAAGCATGACCTTCCTCCTCCTGGGGCATCTTTCCCACAGCAGCTCCAGGGCTGGTGGGCAGGGAGGAGCTGGAGCTCAGGGCTTGGCAGCTCGGTGTCCACCGAGGCTGCATTTTCCAGAGAGCAGCAGATTCCTGCTGGACCTGACCTGCAAAGGCAGGGAGCTGCTAAATGAGGTTGCTGACCCTGGGTATTATACAACACCACTTTTTGTTCCCCTCTTAACTCCTTCAGTTTGCTGGAGGGTGAGGAGGGCCAGCTTTGGCAGGTGGGTGTTTGTTGTGTTCCTCAGGGAGGGGGAGAGGGAGAGGAGGATGTAACTCAGAGCTGCTGCAAGATACTGCCCAAATTGTGGAAGATTATAAATTTGGGAATTAATTAAAATATGGCCTCAACAATTGGAGTTTTTCCCTTCCTGTCTAGGGCAAGCCATGGGAAGGCATTCAGGGTTTTTTTACTGTATCAACACTAAAGGAGCAGTCACTGCCCATGAGCTGGGGAGCTGCAGGGTTACTCATTAGCACAGTTTTTAGGGGGGAATTAATTAGTATTAATGAGAATCTGGAAGGAGTCCTGGGCCTGATCTTGGCTGCCCCAGGGCAGGTCAGAGGATGGGCAGTGCTGGGGACAGGAGGGGTCTGAGGGCAGCAAGGACTGAAGTGTTGAGGGGATGGGGTGTGGAAGAGACTGGAACTCAGGGGTGGAAGTCAGATGGAGGCAGGATGGAACAGAAGGAGGAAGTGTTTGTTGGAGGGCTGGGAGGGTGGGAAGGAGAATGGAGATGAGGATTGTGCTGCCCTGGGAAGTTGTGGATGTTTGCTGGGTGGCAAACACAGGGCAGATCCTCCAGACCAGAGGTTTGTCAAAGGCAAACTTTGTGAGTTCTCTTTGCTTTCTGGTCCCCAAGGGAAAAATGCAGTGGCAAGTGTGACTGTCCTGACACTGGTGGCACTCTCCAGGATGTCTGGGGATCTCTTTCAAGGGCAGGAGGCTGAGGGAGGCCCATGGGGACTCCACACACCTGGGTGTGAGTGATCTACCTCTGGGGCTTCTTCTCATTGAACACCTTGCTCTCAAAAAATGGCTCCAGACACTCCTCTTTGGCTAAAAATGGGATCCTGTGAAGTGCTGTAGTGGCTGAGGCTCTCTGAGTTCACCTGGTCCTTCCAGATCAGCCACAGAGCCAGGGCTTGGCTCTCAGCATGAGGTGGCCAAAGCACAGTGCTCAGTGCTCAGGTGTCACCTGTCACTTGTGTGGCCACTCCACAGGGAAGGGCCTCTGGAGGGAACCCCCCTGCCATGGCAGGTTCTCTCATTTCCTTTCTCTCATTTTCTAAGAAATCAGGTTCTGTCTGTAAACACTAATCCTCAGCTAAGTCACCTTGGATAAGTTCTTTTCTGTGTTTGACATGTAGATAAAGCAGTGAGGTGTGTTTTCTGCTGAGTTCTCTGGGAGCCCCAAGCACAATGGGACCGAGACCCCATTGTACTGTGTACCCTGTTGTAGCAAATGTTCTACAAAGGGATCAAGGACAGTCCTACTCCAGGTAGCTGAAACTCCCAGTCCTATATTTAGCTGCCTCTCAGGAGTGCTTTGAACATTAATTATGTTTTTAAAGCACTTAGTGCCTATCATCAGCAGCTCTCTATAGAAACAGTCACAGATCTGGGGCCTCTTCAGAACTGTTCCCAACAATGAGCAGTGTAACAGATGGGCATGGATGGTGCAGAGTGAGCTCCAAGCTCACTCCTCGAGGCAAAGCAGCTCAGCTCATGCTTTCCTTAAGCACTTGAGTGGTTTCATAGAGCTGGGGTTGGTAGCAGAGTCCTTGAATGCACACAGAGCTCTTCCTCCTCCACGCAGAGCCTGAGTCACACTGGGACATCCCCAGGTTTTTGTCCAGGAGGTGTTTGTTGTGCTCCTGTGCTCATTCCAACAGTGCACCCATTACATAAAGCACCCTGGATCCATGGCTGCTGTGTTTGTCAGGAGATGCAGCTGTGTGCAGGAATAAAGGCATTGCAGTGGAGAATATTTCTCTCTGATGACCAAATTAGCTCCTTTATTTCTGGCTTTGGCTGTGTCACCCCTACGGCCCATTGGCAGAGCACAAACAGATGGAAGGAGTTTGAAGAGCACAAGCACTCTCTGGGGTGCCCTGTGTGTGTGAGAGCACTGAGAGCACACCCCAAAACCTGCAGCAAATGGGCTTGGGCACTGAGGGAGGACAGTGCCTGAGCACAGAAGTTAAATGCACTGAACAAACCCTTGCCAAATGGACTTTCTTGACCTTAAAAAGTAATTAGTGAGTTCACAGCTCAGTAAAATGCAGTTAGATGGGATGTGGCTTGTAATACTTGCTAAGGATGCACTTGTAAACCCAGAGTTTGTCTCTCTGCAGCCATGTTCACATCATAATGACATCCTTTTTTTGGGAAAGCAAATTCTGAGCAATGTCATCCCTTTTCCAATCTCTAATTAGTCTCTACAGATTGAGCACATTCGAGGTAGCCCAGGGAGGGATTATTTGGATCAAAGGGCCCATTTGGAGAACCCTGGAAGTGTTCTGAGGGCCCTGTGCAGTGTGGGTTGCTCAGGGCACAGTCCCACAGACACTTTTTGTGCACAGGTGCCAGCCTGTCCCAGTGATCTGGAGCTCTGCTTGAAACCTGGGTCATAAACACCACCCGGAGTTCCTCCCTTCCCCAGACTTCAGGAGGGGCAAACAGGGGGGCCTCTGTGAGGTTTTACAGCCTGGGAGGTGTTCTGGGGACCATCTGCAGTTTGTGCCTCCCCCAGGGCTCTGTGAGGAGGTGCCCTGTGCCAATTGTGTCACCTCCCACAAACCCACAAAGCTCAGCCCAAAACCTGAGCAGCCTCTTTTGTATTGATGATATCTGCACTCACACTGTGGTATTTCTTCATTTCTTATCTTGCCAAATGGCAGCAATTTTTCCCTTTCCAACAGGCCAATCTATACAGAGAGGAAATATTTTCAGAAGGAAACAGGAGCGTGCACTAGAGGAAGCCACAAACACTAACAGCTTGCTATAGAGACAGGGTCTGGAAATAACAGATTCCTTGTGAAAATAAAAATGCTAAATATTATTTATAACCTTTGAATGGGGTGCAAAAACTGTTTGCTTGTGTTTTTGTGGGTTCTGTTCTTTTCCTGCTTCCATACTTGTTCCTGTGGTTCTGCTCCTCTCCTGGGGCAGTCCCATCACACTGCAGGTGCTGCTCCAGGCACAGCTTCTCTGGGACAAGATGGATTTAAGAAATCCTTGTTTTCCCACCTTTGGCTGTGTGGTTTTGGGCTGGCACTGAAGTTTGACATCTCTGTGCCCAAGCAGCAGCTCTGCCTGGAAGTAAACAGGTTGTGATGGAGGTGGGAATGGACTGTGTTACCCAAATAGCTGAAATTTTGCACTGGAGGATAAAAGCAGCAATGAAAGCTCAACAAAGGGTTTGCCTGAGCCTGGAGTGCTGGTGGGAGTGACTACCTGGGGACGAGCAGTTTGCACTTTGGCCTCAGAAATCACTGCCTGAGCACAAATGTGAGGGTTGATGTTTTGCTGCTGAGGATGGAAGAGTTTGGGAATTCCTTAAAATGCCTTGCTGAAGATGTTTCTCGACTCTTCCATCCTCAGCAGAAAAATGGTTTGGGTTGAAAAGGACATGTGAAGATCATCTTGTTCCAATGGCCACTCAAAGCCCCATCCAGCCTCCCCTCAAGACTCCCAGTAATGGGCAATCTGTGATTTTCCTGGGCAAGGAGCTGCTCCTGCCACGCTCCCTGAGCAGCCTGGCACGTAGGAGGGTGTCCTGCCAGAGCCATGGCCTGGCAGCTCAGAGAGGAGAGCAAGATAAGTTCTCTCTTGCTTGAATTGCAGCCTGCCTCCTAAAAATAAAGCTGCAGGTAATTGCTTAATTCATCACCCAAATGGGCCCTTGGCTGAGCAGTGTAAATATGCAAGGTTGCTTTTGCCCTTGGCCTTGCTCCCTGCAGCTCCTGTGTCCCAAACTGTCCCACAGGCACCGAGCCAGGCACGTCTTTGGGAACAGTTTGGGGGTTTCAGCAAAGTCCCCCAAGTGCAGAGCTTGCAGTTGGGTGTGTGGAGAATCAATACCCCATTAGCTGCAGGGAGCAGGGACCTGGTCTGTCTTTGGAACAGTGACAGGCCCTGCATTGATCCGTGAGTTACTGGAGCAGTGTCAGAGCTGTTGTGTCAGGTCCTGCTGTGGGTTGTGCTGTATGGCCTTGGGAGCTGCTCACACAGACCCCTCTTGGACACTCCATCAGGCTGGAGCTCACTGTGTGTCCCTCCCAGCAGATGCATGGCTGGGCAAAGCCTCTTTCCCCAGGCTGCTGTCAGGGTGAGGAGAGCTCGTCCATCCTCCTCTCACAGAGCAGCAGCAGAGCCCAGAGCCCAGAGCCCCTCTGCTCCTGCAGCCCTGCAGGGGACTCCAGGGTCGTGGCTGGGCTGGAGCAGCTCCCCTGGCAGGGCCTGGTGTCTGAGGAGCTGCCTGGGTTTGAACAGCCAGGGGTCTGCTAAGGAAGGCAGGAGCCTCCCCTGAAATGGAAAATGCAAACCCCTCCCTCTGGGTTATTGTGATTTTGAAATTAAGAGGCTCTCAGGCAAAGATATGGGAAGAGGAATAACAGGTCTTTACTAGGAAAATTAAAAATAAAAAGGCAATAGTACAAACAAGGAGCCCCAAGCCACTGTCAGTCAGCCCATGCCCTGCCCCCTGTGTGCCAGGGTGGTGTCCCAGCCCCATCCCAGGGGGGCTCAGCCCTCCTGCAGTGCCAGCTGTGGTTCTGCTGGAGCAGGGATCCTGCACAAGGGGGGAGTTTTCCTCTGCAGCTCCAGGGCTGCTGCAGATGGGCCTGGGCTCCCTCTGGCCATGCAGGGCAGCAGAAAGCTGCTCCTCTGGCAATGCAGGGGGCAAAGGCTGCTGTGCTGTGCCAGGCTCAGCTTGGATCCAGGTAGGAATGCTTGGCTCCTGCCCTGGGCACAGCATCTCCCCATGGGATGGGGGAATTGGATCAGCCCTGCAGGGACACTCAGTGGCCATGGACAGCAGAGATCTCCTGCAGGGAGGATTGGCTGTGGGAGAGAGAAAGAAAAAACTGCCCCAAGAACAGCAGAGAACTGCCCCAGCTCTGACACATGGGGACAGAACACACAGCCACATCTCACAGCCTGAGACAGGAGGGGGAGATGGCCAAACAGGCCTGGAGGAAGGATCCTGTGAGCATTTTGTCTGCAGAGTGATGGTGGTGGGGATGAAGGTCCTGGAATGAACCTGAGCCCAGCTGCTGATGGCAGCACCTCACCCAGGGTGTTCCAGCCATGCAGAGCTGGTTGTGGAGCCTTGGATGAAGCTGCTGTCCTGCTGTGCTGTGCTGGGCATCTGCTCTCTCCCTGCTTGGGTCTCCTCACTGGTACCTGGCTGTGCTGGGCAGGCCCTGGCACAGGGTGCCCAGAGCAGCTGGGGCTGCCCCTGGATCCCTGGCAGTGCCCAAGGCCAGGCTGGACAGGGCTGGAGCAGCCTGGGACAGTGGGAGGTGTCCCTGCCATGGCAGGGGTGGGGATTAGATGAACTTTAAAGTCTGTTCCAACCTCAACCAGCATGCTGGGTGCTCTCCACAGAGTCCCTCCCCTCTCTGGGGGTCTCCTGTGCTTTCTCACAGCCTGGGCATGCTGTGCTTTGTGGAGATCTGTGCCACTGGAACAGACCAGGGAGCAGCTGCTGGGAGGCTGCTCTGGTCTGTTCTGAGCAGCTCATGCAAACACCTTGCTGTGTGCTGGTGAGGAAATGTTTGTGCCTGAATCCCAGGAATACTGAATCATTGAGAGCAGCCTTAGGCAGGGCTTACTAAAGCCAGTTCTCTGGAGTTCTCTGACATCTCAAGTGATGTAACTTGGGTCAGCTCTCTCACTCAGTGATCTTAGTGATGGTTTTGATCCTGATTTTCCTTTTTGTTACACACTGTGATCTTCTCCTTTTTGCCTCTTTTTCCTCCCTTTTCTCCAGTATTTCCAGAATGTGACAGTCTCCTATGTTAATCAGAGGTATAAATCTGTATTTGTGTCATAACATGCAGCTGAGATTGCTGCAACAAACTCTTTTCTTTACCTTTTCTGCAAATCCCCTTCATCCCTTCCTGCTCCTGGATCCCAAGCTGTTATCCAGAATTCCCCACAGCTGCTGGGGCTGTGGCTGTGAGCAAACAGGATGGCAGTGGGGTGGAACTGGACATTGTAGGACAAACCTGTGACAGCTGTCAGGGTCTGGCTCCTGGAGTGGAGTTTCCCCTTGTGAGGGGCAGTGCAGCAGCAGAACAGCTCCTGGGGAAGGGGGGCTGCCCCACAGGGAAGGGAATTCCTCTCACTGGTAAATTGCCAGGAATGCTTCACATGTGTCCAGGTTTTCCCCAGGACAGGAATCACCTTCAGGCTTGTGCTCTGTGTCTGAACAAAGTCCCTGTGCCTGAGACTCCTGTGGCAGCAGTGCCTGCTCTCCCTGCTGAGCTGCAAAGAGCTTTCTTTAGCCCATGGATTTCTGCTCTGCACCTGCTCTGCTGCCAAGTTCTGCCTTTCTCAACAGGTTATTTTCTCCATGTGAGCACAGTGGTAAGTGCCACTATTTTTGGACTTTCAGGGAGGACAGAGAGATGTCCAAGCTCTTTCACCAGTCCCAGGTGTTGGAACCAAAGAAATCTTTCCTCAGACCTAAACAACCTTGGCCTGGGGAAGGATTTCTGTTGGTTTGTGCCAGGGGCAAATCTTGATTGGGGAATTATGATTTGGAAGCAGAACCTGGCAGTGTAATGGGCTAAACAGGCTTTGACAGTGTCCTGATGCCTGCCTTGTCCTTGCTCTGGGTGCTGATCCTCCCTCTGGCTCTGAAAGTAATTTCCCTCTGTTTCCATTTCTATATTGATAAGAAAGCTTCATTCTAGAATCCCTGTGTGTGTGCACCTGTAAATGCAGATTTGTGTTTAAACATTTCAAATGAGCCTGCAGACCTGAGCAGTGACTGCTCCCTCCTCCATCCTTTCCCAGGAGGGCACAAACCTGGGCATTGTCTGACTGTTCCCATAAGGATGTAAGCACAGCTGGGCTTAAAACATTCTTCTACAGCTCATCATCTAATCTAAGCCTAAATCAGAGAATCCCAGAGTGGCTGTGTTGGAAGGGACCTTAAAACTCATCTCATCCCCCACTGCCATGGCCAGGGACACCTTCCACCAGGGCAGGGTGCTCCAAGCCCCATCCAGCCTGGCATTAAAAAGGTTATATTATTAAATATATTTTAAAATGAGCTGTGTCCATCCTGGTTTTGGTCCTTGCCTGGCTGGGCTGCAAGAAAATGTGTTCAATTCCCTTACCCCTACCTGTCACAATTGTTTAAGTGAAATCTTAATGCTCTGTTGGACAAATTCATTTCAGCCAGAATTATTCACATAATTTTTCATAGGCAGGAGCTTTTTCAGAGATGCAATATGTTGGAGTACAGGTGAAATATGCTCTATTTTCAGTTTGTATCTGCAAAAATCCCTGCTTGCCAAACCTGGGCCCATTCATCTGCTGCTTTTTCTGAGTTCCCATTTGTCATTCAGTGTGAAGGCAGAGGGTGGGAGTTTTTGTGACCCCCCCATTTCTGAAAGTCATCCTGCTCATGGTAATCTCTGCAGTAAACCAACACATTTGCGTGGTGAAGGACACCAGGCAGCTCTGTGCATTCCTGCCCTGGGGGAGATGTCCTGATATGCTAAAATCCAGCTCCTGGAGGAGGACTGTCCAGTGGAAGGGGAAGCACTGACCCTTTAGCTGCAGCATCTGATCTGGGGGATAAATTTTTGATAGGTGATCAGCCCCAGGAAAAAGAAATGTAGCATGTACAGTGAACAGAATTGTATGGGGTTCAGGGGAATACTGGTTTTTCACTGGGCTCTAGTATTTAAGCTCATTTTTAAACTTTATATGTCTATTTTTTTTCCCAGGAGTGAGCAAACTCTCATTTTCTGATCCCTTTACAGCTACTTTTAGTTTCCCCTGCAGGAGAATGAGGATGCTTTGGGGAGGCAGTGACAGCAGAGGAAGCTGACTTGTGTTTGTATTCCCTGCACAGTTCCCACAGCCCTGTGGCAGCTCAGGGTTCCACAGGAGTAACCTACAGCCAGAGGAATGGGAGTTATCTACCCTGATAACAACAGGTCTGAGCAGATGTGGCTGAAATTGTGTCAAAACTGCTGCAAGGAGAGAAAATCCCATGGCCCAGGTCCTACCAGGGCTGCAAAGGAAAATGGGTGCCAATGTTCTTCTGCCAGTGCCCCTGGTTGTTACTGACCCCTCCCTTTGACAGTCTGTGCTTGGCAGGACAGCACTAGAGGCTTCAGCAGTCCCCATAATTCCAGCTTTCCCTGGGACACTCTGCCCCTTGCAGCAGTCCTGGTTCCTCTCACACTGCCCTGAGAGCCCCTCTGGTGTCCCCTCTCTGAGTCCCCTGCAGGTCACATATGTTGGAACATAATCCCAATATATCCAGGTGGAACATGCTGGGCTCATCTGACCCTTGCTGCTTGGCCAAGGCAGTGGCTGTGGCATTTCACCACAGGGACACCTCTGGCCAGCTGGGAATCACAGCTGGGCACTGGAAAACAAGACCAGGCTTGTGGGAGCTCAGTTTTACCTCTGGTGAAGGTCCTTAGGCAAGGTGAGGAGAAAGGAGATGGTTTGTGATGGAGGGTTAAAATCCAGAGCTTTATTCCAAAGGCACAGAGATCTGAACTGTGGTCACAGCTCCAGCAGAATGACCAGCATGAATGACCAACACAGGGTCTGAGGGTCCTTTAGAGCTCAGGGACAGGGACAGGGGAAGGACAGGTGAGCCAAGCAGGTGGGAGGTGGGTGAGCTGAGGGGATATTGCAGCACACTGCCACAGTCACACATGGCCAATGCCTTTGGCCATTTCCCTCCTGGCTCTGGCTTTTCCCCAGGTCAGAGATTCCCTGTGGGCCTTCAGCTCTCTGGCTGATGTAGGCCAGGAACAAACATCCCTGTGAGAGCTCTTGGGGCTGAAAAATCCACTGGGCTTCACTGGGCCAGAGCTGTGCTTTGCAGAGATATCTGCTTTATTTTGCTTCATGGTTCCTGTGTTTTCCAGTACCATTTCAGTGTTACTTATTCCTTCTGGGGAAGGGGGGCTCCAAGTTCCTCTTCCCTGCTGGAATGTGGCTTCCATCCTGAGCTCTGTGTGTTCTGTACCTTGTGCTGCACGAGATACAGATATGGACAGATGCAGCTGAAAATGCTGCTTTTCCAGAAATCTTTCCTGTATTGAAACCCCAGAATGATTTAGGTTGGAAGGGACTTTGAATGTCATCCCATCCCACCCCTCCATGGCAGGGACACCTCCCACTGTCCCAGGCTGCTCCCAGCCTGGCCTTGGGCACTGCCAGGGATCCAGGGGCAGCCCCAGCTGCTCTGGGCACCCTGTGCCAGGGCCTGCCCACCCTCACAGGGAACAATTCCCAATCCCCAATATCCCATCCATCCCTGCCCTCTGGCACTGGGAGCCATTCCCTGTGTCCTGTCCCTCCATCCCTTGTCCCCAGTCCCTCTCCAGCCCCCTGGGACCCCTTCAGGCCCTGCAAGGTTGATGTTGTTTTCCCTCAGCACCCATTTCTCAGAAATATCTTTTCATTTCAGGGCTCCTCCTTCTTCCCCAGCCCCCCATCACAAGTTTCCTCAGCTGAGGGCTGTATGGGAGGGTTGATGTTTTCCTTCATTCAGGCTGACATGGAGCAAAAAGCTTCCCCCACCTCCAGCTCCCAGGGAGCCTTTGGAAATGAAGGCTGCAAATCACATTAGATTGTATTTCACTAAAGGTTTTCTCTGTCCTAGAAAACTCCTGCCTCCTCCTGAAATACACTCAGCTTAAGAAGAGACTAATATATTTACTCTAACTGTGCTCAGTCTAGGAATAATTTTGCTGTAGAGATTAAATTTTTATATCATCTTGAAGAAAACCAACTCCTGCCAGTCCCCAGGGATCCCCTGTCTGCCTGTTCCAGCAGGAGGGGCTCAGATCTTGGCAGCTCCACGTGGTGTCTTGCTTTTTCTTTTGCCTTCTATTCCTGCAGTGCAATAGCAATATATTCCATTTGTTCCAAAGTTCAGAATTTTTAGGAGATTCTGAAAAAAAAAAAGCTTTGGGTAAGTGTGGCTTTGAGATGAGTGAAGCTTGGGGCTGCTCAGAGCTCTGATCTGCACCAACACCTCATCTCCATGCAGCCCATTCCCACCTCCTGAGCTTGCAGAATTCCCTGGGGGCTGAATCCACTCCAAAGATGAAGATTTTTATGGGATTAGTGCTGTTTATCACTACAGGTAGGCTGGAGCAGGCATCAGGAGAGACTTTCTGGCAGAGGTTCAGCACTTCTGCTTTGTGCCTGCCCAGAAGGATAAAGGATTTGCTCTGTGACTTGGGAACAGTCCTGACTCTTTGCTTTCAGCCTTTTCTTTGGGAAATGAGCTGATGGCACTGTGCTCCTTCCCTTTTTTGCTCATGCTATCTCTGTGTGTCACTTCTGGCCCTTCCAGGCCAATTCCAAGCAGGTTTCATGGAATCCCAGAATATCCTGAGCAGCCACATGGGCTGGGCTCAGGGTAATTCCTGAAGTCACAGCAAAGGCACTCCAAGTTCACAGAAAGGTGCTCAAAAATGGGGTGAATAAAAGCCAATGAATGGATTGACTGGATGAGGATGTGCTGTCACCATTTGTGTTCAGTTCTGCCCCTCCTGAGGCACCTTTTCAGCCAGCTGGGAACAAATTCCTTCCTCTTCTGTTTGGACATGAATTGTCTTCCTTAACAAACGTTCTTGGCTCTTGCCTGGAGTGCCCCAGCAGTGACATTGCTGAGCCCTCCCCACAGCCTGGGCTGGAGAGGAAATGCTGAAGCAGCCCAGGAACAGACAGGGGATCCTGCCTGGCTCACCCCACCTGCAATCTGCACCTCCATGACTCCCTGCAGGTGCTCTCCTGCCAGGCAGGGTGGAGGGCTCATGGTGTGCCCAGCCCAACACAAATGGGTCCATTTGATTGATTTCTTTGGTTACATGATGTTGGTTTATCAGCTTTTACCAACTTAAAGCAAGACAGCATGTGCAGAAATGAGCTGATAGGAATGAGTGCTGGGATGTGTCCCCCAGGCTGGCAGGGCCTCAGGGGTTGGTGGTGCTCTGAGCACTGGGGGAGGTTCCTCACCTCGAGTTCCAGCTCCTTCACTGAGGAGCTGTGCTTGGGAGCACAATTCCCTCACCTGAGCCAGAGGTGAGGAGCTCTGGAGACTGGCTGGGACCTTGTGGGATGGATTGGCCTTGGGGGGATCATCCTTCCCTGCTGTTGCAGTGTGCAGCTCTGGGACAGGCACTGCCTCGGTGTCTGAGTTCATCATCTGTCATTAGCTGCTGGTGATAACCTGAGCTTGTGATTTTAAAGCCTGATTCTAACAGAGCCAGGTGCTGGGATCTCCATGGCTCCCACATCCCACTGAGTGTCTGTCACAGACATCCTTTATGGAAAATCCTTTCCTTAAGATTTTTCCTCCTGAGAAGCTGAGAGGCCTCAGGAACAAAATGTAACCAATGGTTATCTGCTGCTGTGGAGTGCAACAGGTGCATCTGGGATTGGTCTCATGTGGTTGTTTCTAATTAATGGCCAATCACAGTCAGCTGGATCAGACTCTCTGTCCAAGCCACAAACCTTTGTTATCATTCCTTCTTTTTCTATTCTTAGCTGGCCTTCTGATGAAATCCTTTCTTCTATTCTTTTAGTATAGTTTTAATGTAATATATATAATAAAATAATAAATCAGCCTTCTGAAACATGGAGTCAGATCCTCATCTCTTCCCTCATCCTCAGACCCTGTGAGCACTGTCACAAGTGTCCTCCATCCGTGGAGCCCCTGCCCCCTCAGAAAGTCCCCATGTCCCTCCTCACAGGTGTGGCTTCAAAGCACAGAAAGCAAAAGCACTGGGGCAGGGAGAAATGTGTTCAGAGGAATCAAGAAAAGCAAAATTCAGCTTTAAAAGCAAACTGGGAGATGCTGAGGGTTCCCAGAGTGGAAGCACTGGGGGTTGGGAAGTTCATGGAGTGATCTGCTGAGCTTCTGCAGGCACAAAGTGGGTTTTACCAATGATGAGATTCACCAGGGATGGGTTTTACCAGTGATGAGATTTACCAGGGATGGGTTTTACCAATGATGAGATTTACCAGGGATGGGTTTTACCAGTGATGAGATTTACCAGGGATGGGTTTTACCAAAAATGGGTTTTACCAGGGATGGGTTTTACCAAAAATGGGTTTTACCAGGGATGGGTTTTACCAAAAATGGGTTTTATTGGTGATGGGTTTTACCAAAAATGGGTTTTACTAATGATGGGTTTCACCCATGCCAGCCTTCCTGGGTGATGCCCGGGCTCCTGCTCAGCCTGGAGCTGGGAAGGGCAGCCTGGATGTGTGAGCACAGCCCGGGGTGTTTGTGATTTGTTGTTCTTGTCCTCAGATAAAATCCAGTCAAGCCCAGTGTGGTCAGAGGGGCTCTGATACAGCAGGGAAGGATATTGAGAGTTTCCTTGACAGAAGGAATACTGATACTAAATAATGCTACACAACAATGATGATGATGATAATAATAATAGTAATAATAATCATAATTCTTCAAACTGTTCTTCCAACTGTGATTAACATTCCCAGCTCATTTCTTCCTGTCTCTCAATGCTACTTTTTGTGGAAAAAAATACTTAAGTCTGTGGGCAGGCAGGAATGTTTTGTTCAGGACAATGGAAGGCATTGGTAGGTTTGGGAGCTGAACAAACCTCAATTTATTGTCCCTTCTAAAGCTTCAGAGATGACAAAATCTGTCCTGTTCTCAGTCAGAGCTCTGACATTGAAACAATGGGAATATACCCTGGTGTCTTTCAGTATTAAAAAACTAAATAGACACAAAAGCAAACCAAAATCCATCATTATTATTTTTGTGTTTCTGACAAAAAGAGAATGAATCTCTGCTAATGAAAAATATTAAAATTCCAGGTGTTCTGTCTAATAAATAATAACACGAGCATGGACTTGGCTTCCCACAGCCACCACCAAATCATCCATGGAGCTCTTTATGTGCAGCTCATTCTGAACTTTGCCTATTTCCTTCAGCTATGCAGATATAAATAAATAATTCCCCTTGATAAGGGTCTGGGAACACTGTACTTTAAAAGATAAGAAAGGTTTGAGGGGAAATTGTTTTTAAATCCCTACCATTTGTATGCTGTTCACTGTTCACACTGAGCAAAAATTCATTCAGCTGGCACTTAACCAAGCCTGTTTTATTCCTGCTCTGTGTTCAACCCATCCTTCTCCTGGGGACATCTAACCTTCCATGTAATTACCTCTCTGAGAGTGGAAGGAGGCCTGAATCCCCTCCCCACAGCTCAGTAAATGCACAGACCCTGGGACAGGTTATCAGGGCTGGCAGGGGCAGCGTGCCTGAGCTGTGAGGAGCTGCAGCACTTGGGCCATTTTATTCCAGCATTGGGCCAAAGGAGGAGGACATGGAATGGCTGCAGAAAACCAACCCAAAACAGCCAGGAACACAAAACACCCAGGAGTTGTAGAGTATTGCTTTTTCTTTGGGAGTTGGAAATAACAGCGATGGGTTTTACCAGGGATGGGTTTTACCAAAAATGGGATTTGCCAGGGATCGGGTTTACCAGTGATGAGATTTACTAGGGGTGGGTTTACCAGTGATGGGTTTTACCAGGGATAGGTTTAACCAAAAATGGGTTTTACCAAAAGTCGTTTTTACCAGGGATGGAGTTTACCAGGGATGGGTTTAACCAAAAATGGGTTTTACCAGGGATGGAGTTTACCAGGGATAGATTTAACCAAAAATGGGTTTTACCAGGGATGGATTTTACCAATTATGAGTTTCACCAGGGATGGGTTTTACCAATGATGAGATTTACCAGTGATGGGTTTTACCAAAAATGGGTTTTATCAATGATGGGCTTTACCAATGATGAGTTTTACTAATGATGGATTCTACTAATGATGATTTTTATCAATTATGGGTTTTTCCAATATTACCAATAATGGATTTCATCAGTCATGGGTTCTACCAGTGATGAGTTTTACCAGGGATGGATTTCAACGGGGATGGATTTCACCAGGGATGGATTTTACCAGGGATGGGTTTTACCAGAGATGGGTTTTACCAGGGATGGATTTCCCCAGGGATGGGTTTTACCAGGGATAGGTTTTACCAAAAATGGGTTTTACCAGGGATGGGTTCTACCAATGATGAGTTTTAACAATGGTGGGTTTTACCAGGGATAGGTTCTACAAAAATGGATTTTTACTAATGATGACTTTTACCAGGGATGAGTTTTACCAATGATGGGCTTTACTAATGATGAATTTTACCAATTATGGGTTTTACCAGGGATGGGTTTTACCAAAAATGGGTTTTACCAATAATGGTTTTTACCAGGGATGGTTTTTACAAGGGATGGGTTTTAGCAGGGATGGGTTTCACCAGGGATGGGTTTCACCAGGGATGGGTTTTACCAGGGATGGGTTTTACTAGAGATGGGTTTTACCAGGGATGGTTTTACTAGGGATGGGTTTTACCAGGGATGGGTTTTACCAGGGATGGGTTTCACCAGGGATGGGTTTTACCAAAAATGGGTTTTATGAATAATGGTTTTCACCAGGGATGGGTTTCACCAGCAATACTGTTTTTGTTTTCCCCCCAGGTCTCTCCAAGTCCCTTGGTCTCATTGAGGGCTATGGTGGCCGTGGCAAGGGGGGCCTCCCAGCCACCCTGTCCCCTGAGGAGGAGGAGAAAGCCAAGGGACCCCATGAGAAGTATGGCTACAACTCCTACCTCAGTGAGAAGATCTCCCTGGACCGCTCCATCCCGGACTATCGCCCCACCAAGTGAGTGCCAGGCTGCAGCAGGCAGTGTTGGTGTTCAGTGCCACCCCAGGGCCAGCAGTGCTGGGGCATTCCCAGTCGGGTTTGGGGCTGCTGCCTCTCCCCTCATCATTCCCAGGGCCCTGCTCAGTGATGGGAAAGGGGGTGGCTGGGCTGGAATGAGCTCATGGAGTCACAGAACCACTGATGCTGGAAAAGCCTCAAAGGTTGTGGAGTCCAACCATTCCCCAGCTCTGCCAAGGCCACCACTGACCTGTGTCCTCAAGTGCCACATAAAAGAGCTGTGAAACCTCTACAGGGATGGGGATGCACTGTCCTGGGCAGCTGTGCCAGGGCCTGACCACCCTTTTTGTCAGGAAATAATTCCTAACATCCAACCTAAACCTCCCCTGGCACAACTTGAGGCTTGTCCTGTCAGTTGGTACCTGGGAGAAGAAACTGATCCCACCTGGCCCCAGCCTTGTTCCAGGTAGTTGGAGAGGCTGAGAGAGCTCATCAAGATGATTTTTCAGAGATAAAAGTGAATTTCTTCCCAGCCTGTCTCTGTTTTCCTAAAGCAGTCCATGATTTTGGGTGGAAGTGATGCCATCAGAAGCTCAGCTCTGCTTTAATTGAGCTTTTGGTGTTTAATACCCTTTAAAAGTGTGCAGAGATCCTCCCTCCCTCCTTGGCAGCTCCTTCGTGTCCCTGCAGGATCTCCAGGACCCTTGGGCTGCCCTCAGGCTCCTCCCAGCAGAGGGATCCTCCAGGGACACTCTGGGATCTCCCATTTTAGATCTGGACATTTAAAGGGAGTTTCTACAGTGGCAATATCTTTCCTCTCCTTTTTTGATTGAGCTTTTAAGGTGCTGGTGATGTTTACCTGCCAAGCAGCTCAGGAGAACAGCCTTTAGAAGAGGTGACACATCATTTTGTTAAGAGGATGAGGAAAGACACGCTGCAAGTTTATCTTTGTGAAGGTTCATTTTAGATATGGCTGCCAGAGTGTTCCTCACAATAGGAAAGTGTCAGTTTGTCCTGGGCTGGAGTGAAATCTCTGATAAAAAAAATGAGCTGAGAGAGGTTTGGATTGTGAAAGATCCGTGTCCAATGCTGGTGTCACTGGGGCAGTGACAAAGGTGTTGCCTGGCAGCTGCAGAGCATTGAAAACCGTGCAGCCAGGGAGGCAGCCCCGGGGGACAGGAGGTGGCAGAATGTCCAAAGGAGCAGGGGCAGCTCTTGTTCCTTCATCTCTCTGTCCCCAGAGCTCCAGATTGTCCAGAGGAGCAGGGACAGCTCTTGTTCCCTCTGTCCCCAGAGCTCCAGATTGTCCAGGCTGGGGCAGCTCTTGTTCCTTCTGTCCCCAGAGCTCCAAACTGTCCAGGGCAGCAGGGGCAGCTCTTGTTCCTTCATCTCTCTGTCCCCAGAGCTCCAGACTGTCCAGAGGAGCAGGGGCAGCTCTTGTTCCCTCTGTCCCCAGAGCTCCAGCTTGTCTAGGCAGGGACGGCTCCTGTTCCCTCTGTCCCCAGAGCTCCAGGTTGTGCAGAGGAGCAGGGGCAGCTCTTGTTCCCCCTGTCCCCAGAGCTCCAGATTTTCCAGGCTGGGACAGCTCTTGTTCCCTCTGTCCCCAGAGCTCCAGACTGTCCAAGGGAGCAGGGGCAGCTCTTGTTCCCCCTATTCCCAGAGCTCCAGCTTGTCCAGGCTGGGGCAGCAGGGGCAGCTCTTGTTCCCCCTGTCCCCAGAGCTCCAGCTTGTTCAGGCTGGGGCAGCAGGGGCAGCTCTTGTTCCTTCACCCCTCTGGGTGCTGCCTGAATTCTGAGCAGCCCCTTGGAGCATCCAGGGCTGTCAAGCACTGACAACAGAAATCCCTGGATGAGTTTCCAAAGGAAGGGAGCACATTCTGCATTGTGCTGCTGCAGCTGCTCAGCCAGGCTGAATTGCAGGTGCAAATTGCACCTTTGCCTCTGTGATATGCAAATCCCAGCACAATGCTGGATCCTTGGAGCGAGACCTTCCCCAGCACTTACCTGGAGCTGAGCTGCTGATTTCCATTTCTCATCCCCAGCTCTGACTTCCAGCAGAGCCAGCGTTACTTGGCGAGAATTAATTTGAGAAGTAATGGTTCTCTTCAGATGTGGGGGGAAGAAAAGGATTAATTCTGACATTTTCAGCCTTGCATTGTATTTTTCCTCAGCTCCACTATCCATCATTCCATGGGAGAGTGGGGGAGAGGACAGGGCACAGCATTCAAAATGCTTCAGTTTGGAGCTGGGCTGAGATTTGGGAGGGAATTTGTGCAGCTGCACAACTCAGTGCCTTTTATCTGTGTAAGAACTTCAGGAGTGCATTTTGTTTATTGGTTTTCTTTTTGTTTTGGGGATCGATTGGCTTGATATTGTAAGAGAACAGTTGGTCTGTGTGTAATGGGCTGGAGTTTGCTGGAGAATTTGGAAAGTTTCACCTCTTCCTACCTCTGGCTTCAAGGTTCCCTTGCTATTTAGTGCATAAAGTTTTATGGCTGATTTTATGAAGGGTTGAACACAAACCATTTAAGTCAAGTATCCTGGTCTCTGATTAAAATAGATTCAAGTCAAGGGAAATTAGCCTAAATGGCTTTGAAATTGCAGCATTAGTGGGGAAAAACTGTTGAAAACCCTCCAGCTGATAAGCATTACAAAGCATGTAGTGGTTTTAAATATAATAGTGAAGCTGTGTGGTTCAGCTAAAGGCTGCAGAGTGTCTGGAATGCCAATGGACTGGCACTGGGCCTGGCACAGGCTGGCACTCCCCAGCCTTTCCTCTCAGTTTTCCCTGGTTTTAAGGAAAGATTCATGTAGTCAAGTGTCACTGCCCTGAGTGCTGAGCAAAGCTGCATCAGAGCTCTGAGGCCTTTCCCTGCTCCTTTCTTGTGCCTGTGGCCAAAGGGAAGTGGAGCAAGGAGAGTTATGGGGAAGTTGGCAGATTTTGTGTATTTTTGTGTCTCCAGGCTCCCTGCACTTCGTGGTCAGCACCACTGAGGGTTCAGGGACTCAGATATCCCTGCTCCATGGCATTTCAGGAGCTGATGGTGAGGAGGAGCCAGTCCAGCTCACAGCTCAGGGCCTCTCAGTCCTGCCCAGAGGCACAGAGAGGAGGGGATTTCCCAGGGAGAATGGTCCCAGAGGTGTGAGGATGATGTTCAGGAGAAGGTGAGGTCTTTCCCAGCACAAGAGGCTGTGGCAGAATACCTTGTTTGCCCTGATCTGGGGAATTGTGGTGTCACTTTCTGGTAGTTTGGATTATCATCTTTGCTTTAGTTGAGCTCTTTCCTTCCCCTTTCCCTTTCTCCTTCCCTTATCCCTTCCCTTTTCCCCTTCCTCTTTCTCCTCTCCACTTTCCCCCTTCTCTTTTCCTTTTTCCCCTCTCCCCTTTCCTATTCCACTTCCCTTATCCCTTCCCTTTTCTCCTTTTTCCTGTTCCCTTCTCCTCCCCATTCCCTCTTCCTTCTTTCCCCTTTCCTTTTTTTCTTACCCGTCCCTCATCCTCTTTTCCCTTTCCTGTTCCCTTTTCCCTTCTCCTCTTTCCCCTTTCCTGTTCCCTTTTCCCTTCCTCTCTTTCCCCTTTCCTGTTCCCTTTTCCCTTCCTCTCTTTCCCCTTTCCTGTTCCCTTTTCCCCTGTCCTCTCTCCTGTTCCCTTTTTCCTTCCTCTCTTTCCCCTTTCCTGTTCCCTTTTCCCTTCTCTTTCCCATTCCCTGTTCCCTTTTCCCTTCTCCTCTTTCCCCTCTCCCCTTCCCTGTTCCCATTTCTCCTCTCCTCTTTCCCCTTCCCTGTTCCCTTTTCCTTTCTGCTCTTTCCCCTTCCCCGTTCCCCTCTCCTCTTTCCCCTCTCCTCTTTCCCATTCCCTGTTCGCTTTTCCCTTCTCCTCTCTCCCCTTTCCTGTTCCCTTTTCCTTTCTGCTCTTTCCCCTTCCCTGTTCCCTTTTCCCTTCTCTTTTCTCCCCTCTCCCCTTCCCTGTTCCCTTTGCCCTTCTCCTCTTTCCCCTTTCCTGTTCCCTTTCCCCTTTCCTCTTTCCCCTTTCCTGTTCCCTTTCCCCTTTCCTCTTTCCCCTTTCCTGTTCCCTTTTCCCCTCTCCTCTTTTCCCTTTCCTGTTCCCTTTCCCCTTTCCTCTTTTCCCTTTCCTGTTCCCTTTCCCCTTTCCTCTTTCCCCTTTCCTGTTCCCTTTCCCCTTTCCTCTTTCCCCTTTCCTGTCCCCTTTTCTCCTCTCTTCCCTTCTCCATTCCCCTTTTCTGCTTTCCCCATTGCTGCTCACCTGGGCTGGGGGGTGGAAACCCTTCCCTGCTGTTCCCCCTGAGGGATCTGGGGCTGTCCTGGGCTGATTCCCAGGGCAGAGGTGCCAGAGCTCTGGGATGAGCTGTGTGGAGCTGGTTCCAAGCAGGAGCTGTGCTGCCCCTCCTGGCCCTTCCCCTGAGCAGGAAGGCTGTGCTGGCTGTGCACAGACTTTGCAATGAACCAACAGATTCCAGCTGGGATGGCTGGGAAGGCTCTTCCTTGGGCTGAAACAGGCAGGACTGGTGTTTGGGGGTGAGGTATTCCAGAACCTGCTGCCAGGCAGGGCCATAGTGAGAAGGGCACTGGGAACACATGCCTGATCACGCTTGATTGGGTTTTTTGGCTTTGAGATGAGATTCCTGCATGTTCTGGAAAACAATCTCAGCTTCCAGATTGGAAGTACCCAAGGTGCAGCCTGCAGCCTGCAGGATTTCTACACAAATCTCCACAAAAATGAGCTGGAGAGATTTTCTCAATTTTCTGCAAAATCCTCTGAAGGACAAGGTTGCTGTGTGAGTTTTATTGTTTATCCATTCCCAGCACTCGCTGCCTGCCTGGGGAGGATGGGGCTTTGGGAGATGTGTTGCTTTCTGTATTGAAAGTGAAGCATATTTACATGGGATGCCAGGGCCTGCAAACATTCCCTGCTTGGATACAACATTTAATGCACCTCTGTTGTATCCTGTGATACAGGATTTAATGGGAACCTCTCCTGTGTGTAGCCAGAAAATAAAATTGCTTTGTTAGATCAGCCTGCCTGTCCATCTTATCCAGTATCTAATCTCTGATAGTGGAATTACCAGATGCTTCAGGTTGAAGAAATCATATTAAGGGAAACTATGAAATAATCTGCCCATCTGGTACATTCTGCCTCCCCCATCCTCTCTTTTCAATCCTATCCAACATAAATGTGGAGTTCTCATTATCTCTTTAGAAGTCTGTTCTTTTCTGGAATCCTGCTAAGCTCTGATTCAGTGGTATTTTATGGCATTATAGGATTAAGGGGTAGATTTAAGAGAAATAATACCCACAATTGTTAGGACTATTGGATCACTGGGTGCAGATGACACATTCCTGCTGCTGCAAATCTCCTGACAGCTGTTCTCAGGAGGGGAGCCCCGAGGTATTAAAGTGAAGAGCAAAGATGGTGTAAGAGATAAGCAACTCCCAGAGTTGGATTTTTCACAGGTTTTGAGGGGTTCCCAGCCTGGACACACAACCCCTCCTGCCTGCCTTGGGGTCCTGCACATGGGTCAGGAGGTGCATGGAAAGGGACTTGGACAGGGGGATGTAGTGATAGGACGAGGGGGAATGGCTTAAAAATGCCAGAGGGCAGGGATGGATGGGATATTGGGCAGGAATTCCTGCCTGTGAGAGTGGGCAGATACAGGAACAGGGTACCCAGGGAGGCTGGGGCTGCCCCTGGATCCTGAGCCAGGCTGGACAGGGCTGGAGCAGCCTGGGACAGTGGGAGGTGTCCCTGCCATGGCAGGGGTGGCACTGGGTGGGCTTTGAGGTCCCTTCCAACCCAAACCCCTCTGGGATCCTCTGATGGAAAAGGTTTGGAGGTGCTGGGAGCCTGAATTGCTGCTGTGTTCCCACAGCCCCTGGCCTGTGTTTGCCCTGGGCACAGCCCCCATCACCTGTGGCTGGAGAGGGAGCAGTTGCACGTCCCTGCCCGGTGTGACTGTCCCTGTGGTGTTTGGGTGAGTCAGAGCCATCCCCTGCAGCTCTCAGAGCCTGAATCACCCGTTTATTTCCGAGCTGCTGCCGTGGGATTTCAGCACCAGCTGGTTTGGCTGCTTTACTGCCAGGGACCTCGTGCAGCAGCAAGCTGAGCCTTTCTTTGGGATGCAGAGCAGAAGATGGAGAGCTTTGGCTTCTGGGTAGACTTTGGGTTGTTGTTTGACAGCTTAACTGATAGAAACTAAATCAGCTTCTGATCAATTTTTATTTCGAGTGGTTTTGTGTGGCCCCTGTGGGCTCTCAGTGTGTCTCTGCTGGTGCTGGAGCACTTTGTGGGGTGGAGGGAGCCCCTGCTCCCCTTGGGGTCTCTCCCCATCCCTGGAGAGCCTCCCCCAGACTTAGGGGATGTTGCAGAGCCCAAGAATTCCATTTTGGGTTTTTAATCACAGCAGAATGTGCATTTGGATAGTGATGGATGTGGGTGTGCCTGAGACATGTCAGGACTGTACAGGAGGATGCATCTGGGGGCTGTGATTGAGTCTCCTGCCCATGACCCCCCTCCTGCCTTCCCATCTCTGCTGCTGGATCCCAAATCCCACACTGGCTGTGTTTGTGCCAGGGGGCTCAGCCTGTGCCCTCTGATGGGAAGGTTCCATGTGCCATCATTTTCCTGAGAAAATACAGAAATCTCTTCCACTGTGGGACTGACTGAACTCCCTGGCTTTGCAGGTGCCCTTGTCTCAGATTTCTCTGGGACCAAGGCACTGAAATGAGGGATTTTCCCCACACCTGTCACAGCCTGGGCAGGAGATGCCCCTGTCACAGCTCCATAAATCTCATCTCCTTTCCTCCCCTTTAATAAAACCAAATGCTTTCTGCCTTTCCCCTGCCCACAGGACCGTGTTGGCTGTGGCACAAGTGTCTGAGATGTGCAGATATTGCAGTGGGAGAGCTCAGTGCTGGCTTCTGCAGGATCTGGGGCATTCCTGAGCACACATTCCTGGTGATGTGCCTGTCACTCGTGTCCTGCCCTGGGCTGCTCAGCCAGGCTTGATGAAGTGAGTCTGCAGAGAAGGACAACATTTAAGAAGACAAAACAAACTACTTGAATTATGAGAGTGATATTTGCTGGGAAATAGAGTTTCATGCCTGTTTATTTGTTGTGATTGCTGCTTATTGCAAACAAAGGAGGTCAGGAGAGCTCCTTCTCTCTTGCATGCACAATGTGCTACTACAGTCTGCAAGGAGTGCTTTGCTGTGTTTCAGTGCTACATCCAAACAACAGCCAGGAAAAGAGGCAGGATGTAGGGCTTTTTCTTCATCAAATAACTGAAAGGAAAACTAGAGAGGAATCAAGACAGTGGAAGAACCAAAAAAAAAAAAAAATTGCTTTTTCAGATATGAAATTCCCTTTGAATTGCATGTGGGAGTGTATTAAAAGATCCTTACAGCTCTAGGAAAAAGCCAGGACTGGTTGTGCACCTTCTCTCCTAATAGATGGTTGTGGGTTTGATCCAGCATTGTATGAAAAACACTCCTGCCCTTGGCTTTTTATAGCTTCAGCCATAAAAAAAGAAAAGTAATATTTTCCAGTACTTGGAAAGGTGCCACCTGAAAATTTTCTGGGAGAGCAAGTAGAGAAATCAAGCAGTGAGTATCAGTGTCACAGCTCTGGCATGCAGGAGCTGTGCCTCAGAACAGGGCTCACCAAAGCCAGAGCAGATTTGCAGCTCTGGGATGGATTGTTGGATATTTTCTGTCCATGTGTTGTTCTGTCCTGCCCAATCTGTCCCATCTCTGTGTGACTCCAGGCAGTTTTATTCTGCCAGGCTGCAAAAAGTCATGGAAACCTCCTGAGCTGGAAGGGACCCAGCTCAGGAGAATGAGAATCACTGGGGCTGGAAAATCCCCCCAAGCCCATCCAGTCCCAGCTGTGCCTGCCCCCACCTTGTCCCAGCCCAGAGCTCTGAGTGCCACCCCCAGCCCCTCCTTGGGCACCTCCAGGGATGGGCACTGCAAACCTCCCTGGGCAGCCCCTGGCAGTGCCTGAGCCCCCTTTCCATGGGGAAATTCCTGCTGATGTCCCCCCTGAGGCTGCCCTGGCCCAGCCTGAGGCCGTTCCCTCTGCTCCTGTCCCTGTTCCCTGGAGCACAGCCCGACCCCCCCGGCTGTGCCCTCCTGGCAGGAGCTGTGCAGAGCCACAAGGGCCCCCTGAGCCTCCTTTGCTCCAGGCTGAGCCCCTTCCCAGCTCCCTCAGCTGCTCCTGGGGCTCCAGACCCTTCCCAGCTCCATTCACTTCCCTGGACACCTCCGGCCCCTCAGGGTCTGTCTTGAAGTGAGGAGCAAAATCATCAGTGCAGCCCTGGCCCTGCACAGACACCCCAACAATCCCAGCCTGGGCATCCCTGGGAGCTGTGTCCAAACACTCCTGGAGCTCTGGTAGCCTCAGGGCTGTGCCCTTTCCCTGGGCAGCCTGGGCAGGAGTTGTGTCCCCTCTGCACCCACCCAGATCCTGTGTCCCTGCAGGAGGGGCTGGGGAGGATGTTGGGGTTGTTTTGTGCAGGGGCTGCTGTCAGTCCTCAGCTCCACAGTCTGCTCTGAAGTGACAAAAGATGTCCTGAGAGATCCTGAGCTGGAAGGGACCCCCAGGGATCACCCAGTGCAGCCCTGGCCCTGCACAGACACCCCAACAATCCCACCCTGGGCATCCCTGCAGCTCCTGGAGCTGTGCCAGCCTCGGGGTTGTGCCCATTGCCTGGGCAGTGCCAGCACCCTCTGGGGGAAGAACCTTTCCCAAAATCCAGCCTGAGCCTGCCCTGGCCCAGCCCCAGCTGTCCCTGTCCCTGTCCCTGTCCCTGTCCCTGTCCCTGTCCCTGTCCCACAGAGCAGGGATCAGAGCTGCCCCTCAGGAGGAGCTGCAGCCCAGTGAGGTCCTGCTGCTGTCACTCGAGGCTGTGCCCAGCCTGTCCCCTCCCTGCTCTGAGGATCATCCCAGACCCAGCTCCATCCAAAGTCAGGTTTTTATTTCTCCTGCATCCTCAGGGCCCTGAGCTCTGAGGAGCTGCTGCTGCTGCTGCTCTGTGTGCCCCGTGCCCCTCCTGCCCTCCAGGGATGGGGCTGCAGCTTCTGCTGCCTTTGGGATGATTTGCAGAGAGGAAAAAGCCTCTTTGCTGCTCCACTGCTTCCCCAGCACTAATACAAACCAGCAGGCTGTGCAATAAATACCAGTATTGATCTCTATTCCTCAGTGTGTTTGCACATGCTGCTCCTGACTTCCAGCAATGCTTTTTCTTGAAAACTGGGCAAGTAAAGGCTCTAAAAGCAGACTGTTCCAGCTGTGCTTTACATTTGTTGGTTATCATTTCAGCCCATTCCTGTGACCTGTAGGAGCAGCCTGGTTCCTTGCACACACAGGCAGCTGGGGCTGCCTCCCCCCAGAACTGGAGCTGCCAGATTCCCTGTGGAAACTTTAGGGATTTGTGCTGCATGGATTTAGATGGGGACACAGGACAACTTTTCCTTCCCTTTTGAAGCAGAGGTGACTGGAGCCCACGTTGGCAGCTTGTGTGGGGTCAGGAGTGTGTCAGAAGCCTTTGGTGCTTGAAGTCCCCAATATCTTCTTTAAACCCAGTTGGGAAGAAAGTGCTTTGGGGAAGGCAGCTGGAGTTGTTTAGTGCCTGGTAGAGAGTCTCTCATTTCCACTGTGCTGCTCAGTGTCACCTGCAAACACTGTGACCATGGATTTACAGCCCTGCACCTCGGGGTTCTTAGTGCCATACATTCCACTAATTGTCAATTTTCCCTTCTGACTGCAAAGTTATTACCTGTTCCTGCAAGGTGGGAACATGGTGCTTCAGGGGAGGCTTCTGTGGCAGGACTGTGCTATAAACCAGTTCCTAATGTAAACAGAAGTATTAAATGATCACTTTGGCAGAGGATGGGATTAGTGTAATTTAACAACTTGCTTTTGTGCTCCTCTGAACTCCTCTGCTGAAAAATACCTGTGTTATCATAAATACTTCTGCCTAAACTGTGCTTATGAGAATAAATGAAGCAATTTAAGCTTTGGATACACTTCTCTCCAGTTGGCTTCCAAGGAAATCAGGACTTGTGTGTTTGTTTGTGCCACCAGCCTGCTGCCCTGGACTGCCCAGAGCTTTTCTGTTCCAAACCAGCACATGCCCAGCCAGACCAGGCAGAGGGGGAGCCAGGCTCTGCTGCTTTGACAGCCTTGGTCTTGCAGCCATTTGTGCAGTTTTCCAGCAGGAAAATCCAAGAGCAAGGAGGTCTCAATGACTTATTGTGTGTGTGAAAGAGCTGGGCACGGGCAGAGCTGGGTAAGTGGATGTGACACTCAGAATTGCTCTGGCTTTTATCTCCCTTAGATCTGTCTGAGCCTAATAACTTTATTACAAGAGCCTCTCAGCAGAGTAAATTCCATTCTCTACATTCTGTTTTTACAACTTTGCAGATGATTTCTTCTTAGGACTTGCCAAGTAATGTGCCTTTAGAAATGTCTGTATGTCCCTAAATTGTAATGCCTATTTTTGAGACTCTAATTCAAAAATGGAGCTGAACATTTCTGAAGAAGAATTACTGGGAATAAAGTAGGTGCTTTAAAATCGAGTTTCCTGGGGAAATGTGAGGAAGTTTCAGGGCTTTGTGGTCAGAAATCCATGTTTGAGAACCTGGATCTGTAAACAGTGAACTGTACCAGACAGCATTAGGTGTATTAAGATGCTTGGGTCACAAAAAATGTACATCACAGGATAGACACAATAGATTTAATGTTGGCAGTCCCTTTTGCAAGCAGACATGTGCACTGAATCAGCAAAATCCAAAGTAGAATAAGCAATTAATGAATGGAGCATGATGAGGAAGTGGCAGGATGAATAGCAGGCTGAGCATTTGCTTTCTTTAAAGCCTGCTCATAATCTTTACAAAGGCCAAATGGAGATCAATTCATTTCCTGGTGAGGCTCTATTGCAGAGGACAGCACAAATGCAGCTTGTTTGGTACCACTGGGTTCCATTTGTGGAGCTCTTGTCACCAGAAGGACAAACCCAGCAGGTTTTCCCTCTGCCATGGAGGTTTCCAGGCAGGAACAGCACAGATGTTAGGGAAGAGCTGGGCAGCAGTGCCTGTGGATGAAGGGATGCAGGGAGCTTGAACCTGCAGTGGATTTACAACATTCTGTCCTTCAGCCACAGAACTCTGCAGCTCAGCCATGGGGAAATCATTCAATCCCTCCAGGGCCCCATGGATGCACCAGGATTTACCTCCCAGGCCTTCAGCTGATAAATCCTGGGGGTTTCTGTGGGCCAGAGGGAACCTGAGAGGCTGCAGGCAGCAAAGCCAAGCCTTGGGTGTGTCTGGATATGTTTGGCTGTGCAGGTGGGGGGAGCTTTGGTCCAATGGCCTTGGTAAGGTGAGGATGAGAGACAAGAAGAGTCCAGAATTCCCCACTTTTCAGATGAGCATGCAAACCTCTGGGGTGTGTAGGTGACAAGCATGTCTTGGGAAGGTGTGGAGTTAACCTCATCAGAAATCACATTTAAACCTTTACAGTTCATTGTGTATCTCTGCACATATTTAGATATGAGTTTGCTGTGTTTTGTCAAGTGTGTTATGGAATTATTTAGGTTGGAGAAGCTGCCCAGGACCATCGAGCCCAGCATGGCCAAGGCCACCACCCCAGTGCCACATCCATGGTCAGGGCTCCCCCAGACACACCCAGGGTGCACTCACTGCCCCTGCTGGCTCCTCTGAGGGCTGGAGGAGGCCAGGGGGACAGAGGAGTGTGGCACTGTGGCACTGTGGCATCTCTGGTGTGGCAGCAAACAAATCTCCAGCCCCAAATCCTGGTCTCTGGGCTGGGGTGGCTCTGGAAGGTTCTGTGGCAGGGAGCTGTGGCTGCTGTCCTTTGGCTCTCTGCAGGAGGAGGCAGGCACAACAAAAAGGATGTGAAACCCCATTTGTGGGGCATCTCCAGCCTGTCCCTAAAAACTGATTGTATTTTGGTTTGGGTTTTATAAGGGGACAGGGAGAAGTTGGAGTATTTTTATTTGTGGTGTTTTTTTCTTAACCTGGTGATGATTCAGCTTTTGTTTGACTGACTGTGCTGGTTGGATCCCTCCCTCCCTGCTGTGAGGTGTTTCCTGGTGTTGCCTTTGTGTGCTGGGGCTCTGAGCTGGTCACCTCTGTCCCCAGTTGTGTCTGTTGTGTATTTTGTTTGGCAGAGGGGGGTGAAAAGCCTCAGAGGAGCAAATCCCTCCACAGAACAGCAGGGCTGGTGTGGAGCTTCCTCTGTGGAGTAAAGGGGAACTTCTGTCACTTTGGAGTGAAGGCTTGGTGTGGTCTGTGGTTTTTAATTCTCCATCCTCAGTGTCCCCTGCATGAAGGGACAGCAGTATTTATGGGCAGTTCATTGCATTCAGTTAACTGCAAACTGACACTGGAATCTGAGGGGAAAAGCAGATCTGAATCAGCCCCATCTGCTGCTTTTGACCCTTTTGATAGTGCTTGGGACTCATTTTTATTCTTTTCCACCCACAGCAGTACAAGTGTCTCCCCAGTGTATCAGTGTGCCCTGGTGAGCAGCCTGGGCTGGGCTGGACTGTGCTCTGGTGGTGCCAGCTCCAGGATTTTGGGATGGCAGAGCTCTCCCTGGTGCCAGTTCTGGGATTTGGGATGGCAGAGCTCTCTTTGGTGCTACTTCTGGGATTAGGGCATGGCAGAGCTCTCTCTGGAGACAGCTCCAGGATTTTGGGATGGCAGAGCTCTCCCTGGTGTCAGTTTTGGGATGTTGGGATGGCAGAGCTCTCCCTGTGTGACATTGTCTGGGATGGCAGAGCCCTCCCTGTGTGACATTCCCCATGCAGGAATTTGGCAGGCAGGGCTCAGTGTCACCCCTCTGCTGAGGCTGATCCAGTTCTGTCAGGGTTAAACAAACTTCTCCAGTGATGTCTGTATGTAATGGGAAAGGTTTAAAAACCCCTTCATCTCCCAGTCCATAAAGCTGTCAGCAGCAGGGCTCTGTGAGCACAAAGAAGAGGAGCTGTCTCTAAAAGTCCATTGTGCCTTTTAAGTTCATCATTTTTATGCCAGCTCTTCCAGCAGTGGCATCATTCCACCTTGTTCCAGGCAGCACAAGTGGTGGCACTTTCCTTCCTCATTGCCCCAAGTCTGTCCTGGGGGTGTCAGACTCCTGGGTTCCTGTGAGATCTGTTCAAGTAAAACACTCCTACCTCAGGCTCTGCACCAAGGATTTCATTTTCAATTTGAGAGGGAGGTTTCCAGCAGTGCCAGTTTCATCCCAACCTGCCTGAGCACACCTGGGATGTTTGCTGGGGTCTGGGTACAAATCACCAACAGGACAGGGCTGCTGGGAACTGCCTGGAGCTGTTGGATTTTCCAGCATCAGCCTCATTCCATGGTGATGGCAATGGGAAGATGCCAGCAGCTCACATCCCAGACCAAGAACTCAATGTCACAACTCACTTTAAAAGTTTTTTGACCAATCACACAAAGCAAAAGCACATTGACAGTAGTTCTATCCAACCACTATAAGCACATGTACCTGTGGTTAAACAATGCTTGCTTATTTCAAATACAATACCTGCCTGTGAGCCTTAAAGCACAATGCACAGAGCTCCATTATTAAGCTTAGAACTCCCTAATATCTCACTGATAAACTTTGCTGTGGCTTAGGGAGTTATTCTAGACAAGCATTAATACACAGACCATTGTTCTATTTGTCCTTGCTTTTCTACAGTTTAAATAATTTTTTTGCTGACCAATCTCATGGCTGCTGCTCAGCTCCAATCACAGTTCTGCTGTGTCTGGGACCTTTTGCAGCTTTCCCAAACCCTCTGATTTGTGGATTCCCACAGGACTGTCACCCTGGAGTCCCTGGCTGGGGCATGAAGGGCTCCCTTCCCTCACTGATGTTGGTCTGAACCTTCAGCCTGGGGCTGCCTCTGGTCAGGGGAGGAAGGAGGCATTGTCACCTTCCCAAAAAGCAGCTTCAGTGTGTTGTACCTGACAGAAATATCCCAGGGATGGAGGGCTGGAACAAGCTGTCCTTGGCAGTGGCAGTGTCACTGCATTGAGCTTGAAGGGAGCTCTGGCTGTGCCTTAGAGGAGACACCTGTGAGTTCCCTTGTCCAGGCTGTGCCCGAGCAGCCACAGAGCAGCAGCTGCCTGCAGAGGCTCTCAGAACAGGCACTGGGAATTTACAGCTTACTGCTCATGTACCTCCATTGTCAGTGCACAGTTTGACATTCCTGCCTCTCATAGGGAGCACCCAGCCCTGCCAGTGACCAGGACCTGGTGTTGTCCCTGTGAGAACAGTCAGGCTCCTGTCTGTCTGTCTGTCCCTGTGAGCACAGTCAGGTCCTGTCCTGTCTGTCTGTCTCTGTGAGCACAGTCAGGGTTCCTGTCTGTCTGTCCCTGTCAAGGCTCCTGTCTGTCTGTCCCTGTGGTCACAGTCAGGTTCCTGTCTGTCTGTCCCTGTGATCACAGTCAGTTTCCTGTCTGTCTGTCTGTCCCTATGAGCATAGTCATGTCCTGTCTGTCTGTCCCTGTGAGCACAGTCAGGTTCCTGTCTCTCTGTCCCTGTCAGGGCTCCTGTCTGTCCTTGTGCAGCAGTCAGGGCTCCTGTCTGTCTGTCCCTATGAGCACAGTCAGGGCTCCTGTCTGTCTGTCTATCTCTGTGGTCACAGCCAGGTCCTGTCTGTCTGTCTGTCTGTCCCTGTGGTCACACTCAGGTCCTGTCTGTCTGTCCCTGTGGTCACAGCCAGGTCCTGTCTGTCTGTCCCTGTGGTCACAGCCAGGTCCTGTCTGTGTGTCCCTGCCCAGCCCTGCTCTGTGCTGCCCTTGTCTCCAGGCTGTTCCTGGCAGGGTGCTCAGGGCGCTGCTGCCCCTGCTCTGCTCCTGTCAGACACTGCAGGGCCCTGGCACAGCTGCTCCTTCCCTCCGTGCCCCTCTGACACCATTCAGAGCTCAGCTCTGTTTGCAGGGCACTGCTTTAAAACAAACAGAGAAAAAAATGCTCCTGAATTTCCTACCTGCCCAATCTGCCTTGTCTGGGAGGAGAGAGAGGCACCAGCAGGACCTGCAGCCTTCCCTGCTGAGCCCTGCTGAGCCCCATCCCCCTGGGCTGGCCCCTCCATCCCTGGGCATCAGAACCTCAGCTCACTGTGTTTAAATCCCTCCTCCCTTGGTTAAGGGACAGCAGCCTCCTTCTCCTGAGGACCTGTCCAGCTGGGAGCCCCCAGCTGTGCTCTGGATGGCCAGATGTGGCCAGATGTGGCCATGATGAGACCCTGGAGCTTGGCCATGCAGGGCAGAGGCCGTGGCCAGCCCTGCCCTGTCCTGCTGGGGCTCTGTGCAGGAGCTGTGCCCATGGATGTCATTCCTTGTGCCAGGGACACTGTGGGCACCACACACAGGGGGGTCCTGACCTCTGTCTCTGTGATGGGGTAACACTGCTGGTACCTCCCATCTGAGGAGTGCTCTCAGTTCTGGGAGCTCAGCACTGAGACATGCAGTGGTGACTCTTTCATTTGAAGCTGATGTTTTCCTGAAGGAGCAATCTCTGGAACTGCTGCTCTGGAATAGCAATCTCTGGAATCTGGGGAGAATTTCACTTCCTGTGCACTAATTCTGCCCGAGCTGTGTCTCACACACCCTTGCTCCAATGTGGCAGTTCCACAGATCATTGTAGAAAAGGGATTTAAATGTGTGTGAGTGGAACTCTCTCTCTGCTCCTGAGCCATGTTTTATAGGAACAGCTCCACAGCCCTGTGGAAGATGTGCCAACATAGCTGAGCACTTCTATAATGTCCACAGTGTTTTTAAGGACAGGAAGTAACAATTCATTTATTCTGGTGATCAAAAGAATATTTGCCTGTTTAAATATTCACACTCTTGAGCCTGCTACAAGACTGAAATGTCAGGAGGGGATAAGCTCCTGATAAGCATGTTAGCTGGGTTTATTTAGTGTGATGGCCAAAAGAGAAATCATTAATAAGTCAGGACCCAGACTGGGGAGCTCCTGGTGCTCAGAATTGGAAATAAAGGTGGGGGTGGGGGGCAGGAGGGAGGGAAATCTGACACTCTGATATGGAGGAGAGGAGGAAATCTTGGAGAACCCATCACCAGGATTGCTTTATAAAGAGGTGTGCTGTCATAATCAGGACCACCACATTCTCTGTCTGCCCTGTATTCTCCCACAGGCACACAGGACCTGCCTGGGCTGAGATGATCTTTAAGGTCCCTTCTAACCAAACCCCACTCAGTGCTCCTGTGATCTGGGTCCATTTTGTGCCAGCTGGCACAGACTGCTGTGTCTGACTGTCCCTGTGTGTGCTGGGATGGCTGATCCCACAGGGCAGGACAGGGGGGCAGCAGGACCCCATCAGGAACTGCAGGAATAACCCCAGAGGGTGAGGGAGCAGCACAGGGCCCTAAACATGGCTGGAAACCTGGGGGGCACAGAGCACTAACATGGGGGTTCTGGAGATCCAAGAGGCACAGAGCCCTAAAGCCATGGGTGTTCTTGAAACCTGGGGGGCACAGAGCCCTAACATGGGTGATCTGAAAACCTGGGGGGCACAGAGCCCTAACATGGGTGATCTGAAAACCTGGGGGGCACAGAGCACTAACATGGGAGTTCTGGAAACCTGGGGGCACAGAGCACTAACATGGGAGTTCTGGAGATCCAGGGGGCACAGAGCACTAACATGGGTGTTCTGGAAACCTGGGGGGCACAGAGCCCTAAAGCCATGGGTGTTCTGGAAACCTGGGGGGCACAGAGCACTAACATGGGTGTTCTGGAAACCTGGGGGGCACAGAGCACTAACATGGGTGTTCTGGAGATCCAGGGGGCACAGGGCCCTAAACATGGGTGTTCTGGAAACCTGGGGGACACAGAGCCCTAAAGCCATGGGTGTTCTGGAGATCCAGGGGGCACAGAGCACTAAACATGGGTGTTCTGGAGATCCAGGGGGCACAGAGCACTAAACATGGGTGTTCTGCAGACCCAGGTGGCACAGAGCACTAACATAGGTGTTCTGGAAAGCTGGGGGGCACAGAACCCTAACATGGGTGTTCTGGAGATCCAGGGGGTTCAGCCCTCTCCATGGTGGTTGCTGCTGGTGGCATTTCAGAAGGACAGGTAGAGTTGTCCCCTTCGTGCTCTGGGGGACATTTGTGTCCTGAACAGCCCTGGGGGCATCCCTGGGATGATGAGGGATGGTGCAGCATCAGAGCTGATGGTGCTGTAGTTATTTCTGAAATAGAACTCAGGCTCTGTGCCAGTCTGAGCACAGACTCTGCTCCTCAGACCCCCCTGAGCAGCACAGAGCAGCTCCCACTCCTGCCCTGCTCCCAAGGGCACAGCACAGTCCTGTGTGCTCCAGAGTGAGCTCCAGGTGCTGCCATCCCTCCCTGTGCCAGGCACCAGGCAGGCCAGGGGACTGTGTGTTCCACAGAGCAGCTGCTGTTTCCCTGCTGTTATTTTATTGACCTTTTCTGCTGGGTGAATTTTCCAAAGCAGAGCAGGCCCTGCCCACCCTGAGTGGCTCCTGCTCCAGCCTGTGTGGAACGTGGGCACTCACAGGGTGTCCTTTGTGCCCTGGCTTTGAGGGATGGACAGTTGTTGTGGCTCTGCTCCCAGGGAACAGGAACAGGAGGAGAGGGAACTGCCTCAGGCTGGGCCAGGGAGGTTTAGATTGGATTTGGAGGAAATTTCTCATTTAAAGGGAGGTCAGGCATTGGAAGGGGCTGCCCAGGGCAGTGGGGGAGTGCCCAGCCCTGATCTGAAGGCCAAGCAGTGAAGAGTCCCTGAAGCCAAGCAGTGCCTCTGTTGTCTAGGAACAGTCCACACTCCTTTATCTGCATTTATTGGTGTTGATCAATGGGTTATATTGGGAAGGTGCAGAAACCATTGGGGTTTGGCTGATGCCAGACAGGGCAGTTCCTGGTGGTTGATGGCAATGGCTTTGTGCCCCAGGTGAGAGGTGTTAATTGAGTGCTAGAATGGATCTTGTTAAATCACTGGGCAGCAAGAGGTGCTTTGTAAATGTTAGCTGCCACTTTGTGGCCTCTCGGTGCTCCAGGAGTGTTTGTTGTGATTCCAGGTGATTTTTCTGCTGAGGGATCATGAGGCAGTAAATGCTGGGATATCCCTTTTCTGTTACTGAGACAGACAATAAACATCCTAATCTCACTGCCTGCTCTGAAGAGTGGATTTACAGCTGTGTGCTGAGCAGAAAACAAACGATCAGAGGATTCAAAGCAGGCTCTGCAGCAGGCAAACACGAGTTGGAGCTGAGCTGGGGTTTATGCTTTTTGTCTTTTGAATTTGGCTGACTTGATTAATCCAGCCTGATGTGTGCCAGCAGAAACTCAGCCCTGCTTCCTCTTTCCCCAGCTCCCCTTGTCAGCCTTCCTTTGTTTGTCTTTTTTTGTCTTACATAAGCCAGGTGAAAGGATGTTCTCTGTAAATACTTTTGTTTTGTGGGTTCCTTGCAGGTTCTCATGTTTGCAGACTTGGGCTTTATGTAGAATAAAGATCTGGGAGCCAGTAAAGGTGGTGGAGGTCACAGTGCAGGAGTTGTGTCCCCTCTGCACCCACCCAGATCCTGTGTCCCTGCAGGAGGGGCTGGGGAGGATGTTTGGGGTTGTTTTGTGCAGGGGCTGCTGTCAGTCCTCAGCTCCACAGTCTGCTCTGAAGTGAGAAAAGATGTCCTGAGAGATCCTGAGCTGGAAGGGACCCCCAGGATCATCCAGTCCAGCCCTGGCCCTGCCCAGACACCCCAACAATCCCAGCCTGGGCATCCCTGCAGCTCCTGGAGCTCTGGCAGCCTCGGGGCTGTGCCCATTGCCTGGGCAGTGCCAGCACCCTCTGGGGCAAGAACCTTTCCTGATCTCCACCTACAGCTCTCCCTTCATGCCTGAGCCTTGGACCAATACAGAGCAAACTCCTTTTTCCCCCCCTGTGGGAGGCCCAGAACATTTCTCAATGAGACCTCAGCAAGGTCCTTAAATTAAACCCAGTGCTGAACACGGGGAGTTTTTCTCCAGCCTCCTCAGACTTGGAGAGTTTTGTGAGCATGATTTAATGAAACATATTCAAGCATGATTTAATGGGACATAAAATGCCTCTTTGATACCTCATTGATCTAAAGGAGAGACAAAACTGTGAGGTGGCTCTTTCTTTCCACTACTGATCCACGATATTTCAATATAAATCCTCCAAGCAGGTGCCAGCCTAGGTTTAATTGGGGACAGCAGGATTTAGTGGGACAAAATGTAATTGTGTGACCTGCACTGATTCATTTCCAGATGCTGGCAGGTTCCTGTGCTCAGGGGGTGTTTCCCACCCACAAAGCAGGGATGGGGAGGGACCCCCTGCAGCCCCCCTCAGTTTTCCCTGTCAGGACTTGCTGCAGACTGGCTCAGTGCCTCTGTGTCAGGGTGGGTGCTGTTCAGGGTGCTGGGACCTTCAAGGAGAAGTGTCCTGAAGAAGACGCCTGGGGGACAGGCAGGTCTGTGCTCACCCCAGGTGATTTCAGCTCTTCTGGGACCCAGGAGATGCAGAACAAGGGGTCTGTGTGGGGTTCCAAGGAGAGCTTTATTGAGCTCCAATTCCGCAATTCCCCAAAAGGATCCAGACCCCAAGAGCCCTCAGCAGGGGAAGCAGGGTTTATATGGGGATCTCGAGGGGTGGGGCAGAACACCAGGGCCAATGGGATGAGGGCACAGGGGTGGAGCCAGGGGGAAGGGCCAATGGGATACAAGGAATCTGCATGTCACAGCAAGGCATGCTGGGAGAAGCCTTTTCCTCACCCTGACAAGGGTGGTTATCCCTAGAGGGGTTTTCCTTGGACCCCTGGGGTGTGACCCCTTCCCCTGTTGGCCCATTGGCCTCCCCAGCTCTGTCCTGCAGCTGTGGCAGGACCTCTGCCCTGGGGCCACCTGCAGCTGTGCACCTGGCTGGAGAGCACCTGCTCCATGGGCAGGGAGAGCTTTCTGAGGCAGCCTTTGGGCTGATGGAATGAGGAATGGGGGCTAAACTCAACATCTGGTGGTGGGCTGGGCCTCAGCTGGGCAGCTCATCACTGACACTGGAGTGTGTTGTGATCTGACCCTTGTATTTAATTTAAATGTAGAAGTTTTCAAGTGTAGGGAGTGTTCCCCTGAGCGTTCAGCTTCCTGGAATGAGGCTTGCTTTGGGCTGGGCAGATCCAGCATGAGCTGGGTGTTAGAAATAAAAGCTGAGATTCACAGAATCCCAAATGCTTTGGGTTGTAGGGACCTTAAAGCCCTTCCTGTCCCAGGGAGGGACAACTTCCACTGTCCCAGGGACACCTCCCACTGTCCCAGGGACACCTCCCACTGTCCCAGGCTGCTCCCAGCCCCATCCACCCTGGCCTTGGGCACTGCCAGGGATCCAGGGGCAGCCCCAGCTGCTCTGGGCACCCTGTGCCAGGGCCTGCCCACCCTCACAGGGAACAATTCCTTCCCAATATGAGTCTCTTTGAGCTTAAAAGCATTCCCCCTTATCCTGTCACTGCTTGTCCTTGCAAAAATTCCCTCTCTGCCTTCTTGTAGGCCCCCTTTAGGCACTGGAAGGGGCTGTAAGGTCTCACTGAATTTTGAACGATTTTGGCCTGGGATCTGAATTCCGAGGGCCTTGGCTGGCACACACCCAAGGGCTGGGGGATAACTGTGGGCAGAGGGTGTCAGGAGTCTCAGCTGAGGTTTGGTCATTGCCTGGGACTCTCCCTGGGTCCCTGGAGCTCTTGCTGGGACCTGGGGTCAGTGCTGGATTCTCTGTGCTGTTCCTCAGGGCTGTCATTGAAGGCAGCAGGGATTTCCCACCTCGTGCCCACCCACCCTTGCAGAAAAGGCATCTCTGGGTGGGCAGGGCCTGTTCCTGGGGCTGCAGGTGAGGAGGAGGTGTGGGGCTGCAGCCATGGGCAGCCTCAGGTGTCCCAGCACTGCTGACCCACAGTGAGTCCCCCCTGCAGGGTCTGAGTGTCCCCAGTGAGGCAGTCACAGCTGTGCCTCTGCCTGCACGTGGGCTGAAGGGTAAAGCATCCAGATCAGCCCTTTTTCAATGGAAAATGTTTCAAAGGAAAAGCTCAAACCACCCAACAACCCAAAGCCCAGCACTCCCCACCCCATGTCCTCACCATTCCCAGTTTCCTGCAGCTTCTCCCTGGCCTTCCCAGTGATGTTGGAGCTCAAACGTTGCCCTGCCCTTTTCTGCTCCCTTCCCAGGACAGCTCCAGTGTTTTCCTGCACACTTGCAGGGATATTTGCTGGTTGAAAGAAGCCTCGTGGAGCTGCAGGCTGTGGCAGAGCATCCCTGACCCCACAGCTTTGGCACCAGCACTGAAGGGACCCCGTGGTAGGAACACAACAACCTTGGTGTTAATTTGGTTTAAATTGCTGCTTTCCCAGCTCTGGGCTGGGAGCCAAAGCCACCAGAGCAGGGTGTTGTGCAAAGCCTCTCCTGCCCCTGGAGGACTGGAGCTTTGTGCCCCAGCAGTGTGGGCTGGCATTTCCCACCCCTCCCTCCCAGGCTCATCCCTCTCCCTGGATCCTTGTCCGTCTGTCCTGGCGCTGGGGAGGGAGAGACCTGGTAGGAGTGGTGCAGGGAGAATGCCAATGAGCAGGAGATGAGCCTCAAAGAGCTGGGTTTGGATTTGCCTCCAGAGCTCTTTGATCACAGGCTGAGCTCTTTATCCCCTGCAGCATTCCTTGGGGGAAGGCTGCCCAGAGGTGAGCAATGATTAAAAGGAAACATTCCTGCTCCTGTGACAGCCTTGACTTCACCAGAGCAGGTATCAACATCAACCAAAAGCTGTTTTTAATGTCTGAGTCCGTTTAGTTTGACTTTCTTGGCAGGATTTCAGGGTCACTTGTCACTTTGCCCCATCATGACCGTTCTTTCATTCATTTTAAAGAAAGATTTTCCCTTTGGAATATCCTTTTCAGTGTTTGGTTCCCTTCTGTCGAGCTCTTGGTTTGCTGTAGGGTAGGCAATAATTAAATCAAGAAACACAACTGTGTTGTCACCCAGCAAACTTGATTAACTAAAGAAGATTCATAGAGAAAACTCTGTTTCTGTGGAAATCTTTGTCTCCAAGTCTCATTCTGGAGTCAGAAGAACGCCTGCTGTTGCCTAAGAAACACCCAGGACAATTAAATGCAGAGGCATTGCTGGGGAGTGGAGGAGCTGCTGGGATGTCACTCTGCCTTTGGTCCTTCTCTGCTTATCTGGGCAGGGTTGCTCCCTGCACACTCATTGTAATTCTGGGAACTCTGCTCCTGTTCCCTGTCTAATCTGTGAGGGATGTGGGGAGGGCATGGGGAGGCTCCTTCTGTCCTTGCCCCACCTGGATTTATTGTAGGGGCAGCTGAAGAGTCGAATTAAATTGTTGGAAGTGGATTAAGATCTCCTGTTTGCTTTCCACAGTTGCTCTGTTAAGAGGCTGTGTCTAGTTGAGATGAAATGGGGCAGGGAAACAACAGCAGTGTCCCTGTGCTCCCTGGAGAGCTGGGGGGCACCTGGAACACCCCTTCCCTCTGAGCTGCCCCAGCCCTGCTCTGTGGATGTCCCAGCTCTGGTGTGCCCATGGGACATGGACCACCCCCAGCCCTGCTCCATGGATATCCCTCTCTCCAGCTCTGGTGTGTCCATGGAACATGCACCAGCCCCAGCCCTGCTCCATGGATGTCCCAGCTCTGGTGTGTCCATGGAACATGGAACATGCACCAGCCCCAGCCCTGCTCCATGGATGTCCCAGCTCTGGTGTGTCCATGGAACATGGAACATGCACCAGCCCCAGCCCTGCTCCATGGATGTCCCAGTCTGGTGTGTCCATGGAACATGGAACATGCAGCACCCCCAGCCCTGCTCCATGGATGTCCCTCTCTCCAGCTCTGGTGTGTCCATGGAACATGGACCTGCTGCTTGCCAGGGTTGGTGCTGGTGCAAACCTGGGAGCTCCTGCTTTTGTCCTGCTCTGAAGTCTGTGTGAGCAGAGACCCAGCCCCAAACCGTGCCCGAGTTAAGGAATGATTCCTGAAACCTGGCAGGTGATCACAAGGGTTTGGGTTTGACCATCCTGGCTGTGGAGTGCAAGGACACCAGGTCACAGCACTGCTTCAGAGACAGGAGTGTGCTCAGGAGTATCTGCTGGGAGAGCAAAAACATTTATTGAGACTATTTAACCAAGGCTTATTTTATGTTCATTTCTTTCCAAAGCAAATGGGAGGAAAATTCCCAAGTGCTGTTTAAGAACAAGGCTCATTTCTGAGCACCTGTAAATCTCGGGGCAGAGTGGGACTGGGGAATTTCCCTTGAGCTGCTGCAGGCATTTGCTGTGTTCTGGAGGCCACTCTTGCTTATCTGCCCACACACACAGGTGGGGTGGGTGTGATGGTGTTCACAGGGGTCTCAGGTTGAGGGAAGAGATGAGAATGTTGACTCCATGTTTCAGAAGGCTGATTTATTATTTTATGATATATATTATATTAAAACTATACTAAAAGAATAGAAGAAAGGATTTCTTCAGAAGGCTGGCTAAGAATAGAAAAAGAAAGAATGATGACAAAGGTTTGTGACAAGGTAGATGGGAGACTTGCTCATCCTCTAATGCAGACAAATCTCAGCTTTATTGATTAACAGGAACATTTTTATAATCACAATAATAAGGTTCATGCATATTGCAAAATTATAGCTCACCATTGGTCAACTATAAAAAGTCAATCCCACCTTTTCTCAAGATGTTTGTGGCTTCTTTTTTACCTCCTATTATCACATAATTTACCAAACAACTTCTTGCTCAAAGAAACCATGGCCTTGAATTAGCCAGCTGTTCCTTTCTCAGATACTTTCTCACGTTACTTTTCCCATGGACTGTGTCTCAGTAAAAAACTGTCCACAGGTTTGTGGCTCAGGCTCTCTATCTGAGCCAGCTGACTGTGATTGGCCAATAATTGGAAACAACCACATGGGCCAATCCCAGATGCACCTGTTGCATTCCACAGCAGCAGATAACCATTGGTTACATTTTGTTCCTGAGGCCTCTCAGCTTCTCAGTAGGAAAAATCTTAAGGAAAGGATTTTTCATAAAAGATGTCTGGATGACATCTTTTGACAGGATGGGCTTTAGGTGTGCCTGGGGCTGCTCTGCTTTGCTGTGCTCTCTCCCCAGCAGCAGCGATTCAAGGCTGGATTTGCATTGGGGATCCCTGGCTGTGCACAGCTGGGAGGTGGCACCCTGGGATTTGCCACCAGCCTGGCTGAAATGCTGCCCTGTGAGCTCTGCTGACTCCTCTGCCCTTTGTGCTGCAGGTGCAAAGAGCTGAAATACGGGAAGGACCTGCCCCAGATCTCCATCATCTTCATCTTCGTGAACGAGGCGCTGTCGGTGATCCTGCGCTCGGTGCACAGCGCCGTCAACCACACCCCTGCGCCCCTGCTCAAGGAGATCATCCTGGTGGACGACAACAGCGACGAGGGTGAGCAGCACTGGCAGCTCCAGCTGGGCCAGGAGGGGCTGGGCTTGGTCTGGAATTGACAGGATCGACGGGAGAAATGCTCATCAGATGATGATCAACAAGTCTCAGATTTATTGATTACCAGGCACACTTTTATAATCACAGTAATAAGGCTCATCCATATTGCAAAAGTAGAGCTCACTATTGGTCAGCTATAAAAAGTCAGTCCCACCTTTCTCAGGATGTTTGTGGCTTCTTTTTACCTCCTGTTATCACATATTTTCTTGAACAGCTTCTTGCTCAAAGAAACTGTCCTTGAATTAGGCAGCTGTTGCTTTCTCAGATGTATTTTCTTACGTCTCTTTTCCCATCAACTATGTCTCAATAAAAAACTGTCCACATGGAATCTCCTGGAGGGCTCCTGGGGAAGGGCACGTGGGGTGAGGGGGTGGGTGTGCTGCTGGCACAAAGCTCTCTGCAGCCTCTCTGGTGAGGAACAGGATCAAAGCACAGTTAAACCTGAGAGAGCTGTTGTTTGAAAATGTGGCTGGGAGCTGGAGGGTGAAGGAAAGCAGAGAGCCATCTGACCTTTCCCTTCAGTACCATCCATGAGCTCTGGTCTCAGGGTATCCTTGTTTCTGATAATAACTTTGGTTGTTGCAGACAGGCACCTCTAAATATTTGCCAGGACAAGATCCTAGAGCCCAGATTTCTGCTGTGGCACCTCCCAGGGGTGTTAACTGAGGTGTTTCCTCTGTGTGTGCCTCAGTTTCCCTGCTGTAAAATACCATCCCAGGCTTTAGAGATGGCTGGTGCTCTGCAGGGACCCTCATTCCCTGAGTTCTGGAACAGGAAGGAGGAAGAGGAGGAAACAATCCCAGCCCACCTGTCCAGTCAGGCCCTGCCACAGCCTGGAGGGGATGTTTGGTTTCCCACATTATATGAGTCCTTTGGTTCAACCTGCTCTCAGTCACTGTTGTCATTCCTTCCCTTCTGCCTTTTGATAGCACAGAACTGCAGGAAGCATTTTCAGACTCAAATTCTTCCAAGAATCTTCTTTTCTTTCTCCCAATATCCACTCCGACAATGTAACCAGGGCAGTTAAAATCCTTGTGAAGGACAGCAAGTAGTTCAGTGACTTTGTTTACTGCTTTCTTCAGTTGTGCTGTGGTTTCATCCTTTTAATGTTATTTGAAAAACAATGAATGCAGGAGTGCCATGGATGCTGTGACTGGGGGGAAGGGCAGGGCAGGGAGCAGGGTGTGGAGAGCTCATTGCCAGAGGGAGATGAGAGTTTGTCTGTGAGGAGAGGAGCTGGTGCACAGAGCTGCTCAGGCTGCAAACACAGGCACTCAAACACCACAGTGATGAGCACCACAGAAAGCTGATGAGTTCTAATCACCAGTAAAGGAATCTGGGGTGCAGCTGCTCAGCTGTGGGAGCCACAGCAGCTCCAGGACCAGGGCTGGGATGGTGCCAGGGTGAAGCTGTGGGATTTCAGAGCTGTGAAGGGCAAGGGCAGGGGAGGTGCTGCTGGGGTATCCCACAGAGCCCAGCACCTGAAATACCAGAATGAGAGGCTCCTTCTCCAAATTTTATCCTATTAATGGGGCAAAGAGAAGAACTCTTTCAAAGAGAATCCATTGGTGATAATCACTGTGCTCCTCCCTCATTGCTGTGCACTAAGGATGTGTTTCTGAGCAGCCTCTTCCTCACTCAGGGTGAGGCTGAGGGTGAGCCAGATGCTCTGGAGATGCTGGAAAGGCACAGGACAGCAAATCAAATCCTTCCTAAAGTGTCTGCAAGGCCAGGGCTGCAGCTGGCAGTGAGGATCAGGGTGGGATCCTGTACCCACTGTGGGATGGCAGGGCACCCCTGGGGTTTGGCAGGGCTGGGGCAGAGGGGTGCCCAAAGCTTGGACTGTGTTCAAGCACTTCCAGCTCTGGGCTTTCACAGAATCCCAGAAAGTCTGGGTTGGACAGGACCTTAAATCCCACCCAGTGCCACCCCTGCCATGGCAGGGACACCTCCCACTGTCCCAGGCTGCTCCCAGCCCTGTCCAGCCTGGCCTTGGGCACTGCCAGGGTTGTGTTGGAGTGTTGGGATTGTGTTGGGGTTGTGTTGGGGTTGTGCTGGAGTGTTGGGGTTGTGTTGCAGTGTTGGGGTTGTGTTGGGCTGTGTTGCAGTGTTGGGTGGTTGTGTTGCAGTATTGGGGTTGTGTTGCAGTGTTGGGTGGTTGTGTTGGGTTGTGTTGCAGTGTTGGGTGGTTGTGTTGCAGTGTTGGTGGTTGTGTTGGGGCTGTGTTGGAGTGTTGGGTGGTTGTGTTGGGCTGTATTGCAGTGTTAGGCTGTGTTGCAGTGTTGGGGTTGTGTTGGGCTGTGTTGCAGTGTTGGGGTTGTGTTAGGCTGTATTGCAGTGTTGGGTGGTTGTGTTGGGTTGTGTTGGAGTGTTGGGTGGTTGTGTTGGGTTGTGTTGGAGTGTTGGGTGGTTGTGTTGGGTTGTGTTGGGCTGTGTTGCAGTGTTGGGTGGTTGTGTTAGGCTGTATTGCAGTGTTGGGTTGTGTTGGGCTGTGTTGCAGTGTTGGGGTTGTGTAGGGTTGTGTTCAGTGCTGTACAGCAGCAGGGAGGGAGAGGCAGGGAGATGACCCCAGCTGATGGACAAGTTCCAACATCCTGGGCACAAGGTGGGAAGATCCCAGTCTCCTGGCACAGCTGGGCTGCATCCCACCCCGAGGGTGCTTTGGTTGGACTCAGGAGTGTCCAGGCTCCCTCATGGTGGCCCAGGGCTGTGCTGAGGGTTGGACATCCCTCAGGAGTTCTGTCCTCAGAAACACTGGGTGCACCAGGAGAGTGGGGTGGGGGCTGAGGTGGTGCCATCAGCTGGCAGGGTGAGTTAATAATGCCCCTGTTCTGCTGCTGAGGCTTTGCAGGCCTCATGACAAATGAGATTTTTAAGGAGGGATTTGAAGGAAGATAATGAGGTAACTTGGCAGATGTTTATGAAGAGCTCCTCCCAAGCGTGTAATAATCTACTTTTCTCATGTAAAAGAAATGATACAAACCAGAACGTATCTCTGGGACCATGTGCTGCCTCTCAGCATCCTGGAGGAGCTGCAGTGACAGCCAGGAATTATTAATGGCAATAACATTGTCACAGAGTTCCCACTAATGGTGGGCAATCATTCTGAGCAGCAACAGCAGCATCACGGAGTTGATGCTTTGGATATTACAAACAAAGTCATCATAATAAATAGATTTGGCTTCTACAGGAAAATAATTACAGGAAAATAGTTCCTCATGAGCTCTCAGATTTAGAGATGAATCCTGGAGGATCAGGCAGAGGATGGGGCTGTGTGGGTGGGACTTTGGAGGCTGTGATTGAACAAGAAGGAATTTCTTCAGCCTCTGTGGGAGCAGCTGTGTGGGAGTGAGGGACAATTCCTGTGGCTGCAGCCCTGGAAAAGCCTTTAGAGGCTCAGCTGTGTAACCTGAGAGAAGGTTGGCTCCAGGGAGCAGTGCCCAGAGCTGTGCTGTCCCCTGGGTCACCAGAAGCAGCTTTGGGGAAGTTGCTGAAGGCTCAGGACAGTCCCTGGCTGGGCTTTGTGTGGGTTTGTCATGGGGAAAGAGGAACCACAGCAAACCTGGGTAACTGAAGAACAAAGCAGCAAATATTAACAGAGATTTCCAAATCAAGCTTTAATATTAGCCTCAGGGATGGAGGCAAGAGCTACCTGCCCTGCCCACCTGGCTCTGTGCCCTCCAGGTAGAGCTGTGACAGCCAGGAGCAAAGCCTGGTGCTGGTGTGAGGTTTTCAGGCTGGAACAAAGAGCTTCTGAAGCCTCATTAGACACTCCCTGCTCTCAGCTTTGTTGTACAACAGCACAGCACAACACAAAAGTGTGCAGTGAGAGATTAAAGTTAATGAACACCAGCATTCTGATGCTTTATGTCTGAGCTGTAAATAGATAAAAGATGCCAATGTAATGTAACAGGGAAAAAAATCCCTCCTTGAAGGAGCAAGCTTGGGGAGTTGTAGCTTGAACCCCCTTCTCCCTTGAGCTGCACATTACACTTCATAAAGGCTCTTTTGGAGGCTGCTTTTGTTTGTGCTTGTTGCAGGGCTGTAATTCCCAAGGCAGCGTGCAGCCTGTGCTCGGCAGTGATAACGCCGTTCCTGGCTGGGGGAGGATGCAGCCACGTGCCCCTGAGATGCTCTCTTATCTCACAGCTGCACACTTTGTCTGACTCTGTTGCTTAATCATCACCTGCTTTTTTTTAAAGTTGTTGTTGTGTCTTTTAGCGTTTCTAATCTGGGATAACATCTCTTTGAAAAGCAAACCTCTCGGAATACAGGAAACCCTCTGGATAAAAGGCTGTTTAAAGGGGCTGGCTCCACCAGGGGAGACATGCTCAGGGTTGTAATTTGCCTGGGTCTGGCACTCGAGGGATCCCCTCCTTGTGCTCATTGCAGCAGCAGCAGCACCTGTGCCTCGATCTCCTGGGAGCTGCCTGGGTGTTTGTGCTCAGAGGGAGCTGCAGGAGCTGAGCCACAGCCCAGCCTTTCCCAGGGCTGAGCACAGGGGGTTTAATTGGAGCCTGGGCTGTTCAACTGGAACCTGGGATGTTCAATTGGAGCCTGGGGTGTTTAACTGGAACCTGGGCTGTTCAACTGGAGCCTGGGGTGTTCAACTGGAGCATGGGGTGTTTGACTGGAACCTGGGATGTTCAACTGGAGCCTGGGGTGTTCAACTGGAGCACGGGGTGTTCAACTGGAATCTGGGGTGTTTAACTGGAGCCTGGGGTGTTTAACTGGAACTTGGGGTGTTCAACTGGAGCACGGGGTGTTTGACTGGAGCTTGGGGTGTTTAACTGGAACTTGGGGTGTTCAACTGGAGCACGGGGTGTTCAACTGGAGCCTGGGGTGTTCAAAACTGGAACCTGGGGTGTTCAACTGGAGCCTGGGGTGTTCAACTGGAACCTGGGGTGTTTAACTGGAACCTGGGGTGTTTAGCTGCAGCCTGGGGTGTTCAACTGGAGCCTGGGGTGTTTGACTGGAGCTGAGAGAAGGAGCTGGTGCAGCCTGAGCATGGGGTGTTGTTTCACTAGAGCTGACCTGGGCTGTCCCACTGCTGCCCAGCTCCAAGGCTCTGTGAGGAGAGCAGCAGAGCAGCACAGGGTGGGTTTGCTGGTGTGAGAAACAACTGCTCACTTTGAAAATTTAAAAAGGCTTATTAAACCTTGACAAAAATACAACAAAGGACTACATAAGGAAAAAGCTGCAGCACTGGGAACTGCCCCTCTTGCACACCACGTGGCTGGTTCATCTTCAAGCTGGATGCTCAGCCTTTTATACCCCTGGGGGTTGCACCAGCCAGCCCTGCCCCTCCCAAGGTCTGTGTCACTCAGCTCTTCTGTGCCATTTATCAGTGCAGGCTGCTCTGTACCTGCATTGGAGCTCAGGTGTGTCCATGCCCACCCCCTGAGCACCCCCAAGCTTTTCCATTCCCACCTGCCCCATGCCAGGGACACCTGTGCAGCTCCTTTGTACCTGTACTGGACAGCCCAGGCTGTGTGATGGCAACAATACAGGGGGAAAGGGAACTGTGGGGAGAACAGAGGACATCTAAACCACAATAACATAACTGTGCATCACTAAAGCTTTCCTGAATATTCACACAATAGTTATCTTTAAATTGTGAGAGCCAATCATCTCATTATCCATCTGTAACAGCTGGGGTGTCTGTGCAGGACAGGAGCTGGGATCCTTGTGGGTCCCTTCCAGCTCAGGGTATTCTTGATTCTCTTTGGGTTTTGCTGAACCAAGTGAGCAGAGGCTGGAGCTGCATGCCCTGACCAGGACCAGCTTTCCCTGGGAGAGCTGACTCATCCCCTGCTCCCCTGTCACTTGTCCTCTTGTCCAGCTGCAGGTAAAAACCTTCAGAGACTCCCCTGGCTCTGAGTCTCCCTGGAAAGTGCTCACATTTATTTATTGCCTGTTGAAGGAGCTGCTGTAATGATTTCCTGCAGAAATCCCAGCCCTGATGGCTTTGGAGTTTCAGGCTGGTGACAAAGTGGGACAGGGGTGCCTGGGGTCTCCCATGGCCCTGGAGCACTCCCAGCCCTGACCCCTCCATGTTTCTGATAACACCTGGGCCTCTGTAGGCTTTCCCCACCCAGCTGAGCCTGGCAAACACAAGGATGTTTTCCTTAGGGGTGTGGAGGTGTTGTCCTCTCCCAAGGACACCTGGCCAGTGCTGCACAAGGAATTCCCTGCTCTTGGTAATTCCTTGAGCTTCTCTGGTGCTGCTGGTCTTTGCTCCTCTCTCTGTGTGGCTGCAGGCAGTTCCCACCTTTAGTTCTGGGACTACCACAGCACGTGGAGAGGATTGGGCAGGATTTGGGCTGGGGAGCTGTCTGGGTTTGAACAGCCAGGTGTCTGCTAAGGAAGGCAGGAGCCTCCCCTGAAATGGAAAATATAAACCCTCTCCCTCTGAATTACTATAATTTTGAAGTTAGGGGCCCTCAGGCAAAGATATGGGAAGAAGAATAACAGTTCTTGAATAGGGAAATTAAAAAATACAAAGGCAATAGTTAAAAAAAAACAAAAAAAAACCCCACCAAAAACAAACCAAAACACACCACTGCCAGTCAGCCCATGCCCTGTCCCCTGTGTGCCAGGGTGGTGTCCCAGCCCCATCCCAGGGGGGCTCAGCCCTCCTGCAGTGCCAGCTGTGGTTCTGCTGGAGCAGGGATCCTGCACAAGGGGGGACTTTTCCTCTGCAGCTCCAGGGCTGCTGCAGATGGGCCTGGGCTCCCTCTGGCCATGCAGGGCAGCAGAAAGCTGCTCCTCTGGCAATGCAGGGGGCAAAGGCTGCTGTGCTGTGCCAGGCTCAGCTTGGATCCAGGTAGGAATGCTTGGCTCCTGCCCTGGGCACAGCATCTCCCCATGGGATGGGGGAATTGGATCAGCCCTGCAGGGACACTCAGTGGCCATGGACAGCAGAGATCTCCTGCAGGGAGGATTGGCTGTGGGAGAGAGAAAGAAAAAACTGCCCCAAGAACAGCAGAGAACTGCCCCAGCTCTGATGGATGGGGTTAGAATTCACACACCCAGCTCCACCTTTCAGCCTCAGACAGGATGGAGCTGTGATGTTTCTGTACTTGCATGGGCTGGTGTCCATGGTGGGGTTACTTTCCTTGGCACCAGGTGGTTCCATTTCCCTGCAGCTCCATTTCCCAGCTCGTGTAGGTGACAAATCAGTTTGTAACAGATACCATAAGTCATTGCAGCTGGGCTTCTAATGGAGAAACAGGTCCATTGGATTGGAGTTCCTTGCACTTGCCCTTCAGGGAAGATCAATAGGGACAGATGGAGAACAAAAGGCAGGATTGAAATGGAACCTTTTGGCATTTTCAGGAGCATTTCTCTCTGCAAATCTTGCTGGGAAGCAACATCAGAGATCAGACCTTCCAGAGTGCATCCTGAATAAACAGGGGTGCTGTGCTCTGAGGGAGGCTCCAGCTCCTCAGAGGATGCCTGGGTGTGTGAGGGAGGAGAGCCACGGGGTGCAGGAGAGAAGGGAGGCTCCAGGCTGCAGGCAGTGCTGGACTGGAGTGAATTCCTGGCTGTGCAGCCCCTGTGGATGCACCAGTGGAATCCTCAGGGGTGCTCCTCTGGTCAGGGAGCAGGAGGGGACTGGGGACACTGCTCTGTTCCCATCCTGGCTCCTGACCTGTTTTCATCCAGAGTCCCAGTTTCTGAGCACCAGGCTGGCTATCCTGGCTCAGGCTCTCTGCATGTTGTCCCTCCCAGCCCTGTGGTGGCAATGGCAGCGAGTCCCTGAGCTGGAGGAGCTTTGTCCCTGCTGGAGTTTGTGTGGAGTCCTGGGAGGAGCAGATCCAAGGGCCAGGCTGCCCCTGTGTGTGACAGCTGCTCTCTGCTGCTGTCCCTTGGTGCAAGTCACAAACCCCTGGAGTTCTGTTCAGGCCCCTCAGCTGTCAGAATCCAGGACAGTGCTCTGGCTGCCCTGGAGGACTGGAGACAGGGGGCTCAGAGACCTTGGCACAGAGTCACAAACACCTGTGCCTTTGATTTTAGCCCATGGAAGCAATTACCAACTTTGTGTGAGGAGCTACAAGCCACAAGAGTTTGAGTAGAATGACAGTGAATTTGTCACAGGGTGAAAAAGTAGAATTTTGGGGTTATAGAATGGAGGTTCAAGAGGCAAGATGGAGCAATCTGGGCATGTCCTGTCCTCCTTCTTCTTCTTGTCCTCCATCTTCTGCTGTGATGGTGACACTTCTGGATTGGTTTAGGGTAGAGCCAGACTGTCTAACATAGGTGATAGGTATTGGAAATTATTGTAAATAAAGCACACACAGTTCTCAGTATAAAAAGCCAACACCAGCCCAAGGGCAGGGATGTGCCACAACCCGACCTGCTGGACAGATCTCAGCAGGTCAGAGAGAGAATGGAACAGATCAGAGAAAATAAACAACCTTGAGAACGGGAACAGACTCATCCTGACTTCCTTGTTGGTCTTGGGGCTGGGAAAAAGAGACTTTAACACCTCAGGGTCATCTCAGCACCAGGGACCTCAGCACCCAACCTTGCTGGTGCAGCTGGGACCTGCTGTGGAGGTGCATCAGCTGGGCAGGAAACACTTCCTGAGCTGCCAGGTGAACAGCCTCAAGGTCAGCAGCAGCTCTGAGGTGCTGAGGCTGGAGCTGGGTGTTCTGACAGTGCAGGGCACTCAGTGACTGCTGGCTGAGGGAAACGTGGGGTAAAATCAGGGATAACTTCACCTGACTTGGATTGGGATGAGGTTTGGGGGTCAGTGATGGTTTCCAGAGGTTTCAGCATGTCTGGTCCCACAGGATCAGCATCCCCAGGGGCAGAGGAGCTGTGCAGACCCTGGGGTTCCCACTGGTGCTTCTCCACACAGCCACAGCAGCCCATTCACCCAGGCCAGGGCTCACAGGAGGCTTGAACAGGAGTTTCTCAGAGAATTTAATTGTCCAAGGCCAGGTTGACCAGGGCTTGGGGCACCCTGGGCTATGGAGGGTGTCCTTGCTCATGGCAGGGCTGGAATGAGATGAACTTTATCCAAAAACATTTTGGGATTCCTGGAGAATGGCATTTCACTTTTGTTACCCAACAATGGATTTTCAACTCCTGCACTTGTGGGTGCTCTGGGAAATGAAACACAGAGGGCACCCCTGTGGGTGCCAGGGATGTGTCTGATCACAGAGTGCACCCTGTGGGTGCCAGGGCTGTGTCTGATCACAGAGGGCACCCTGTGAGTGCCAGAACTGTGTCTGATCACAGAGGGCACCCCTGTGGGTGCCAGGGCTGTGTCTGATCACAGAGTGCACCCTGTGGGTGCCAGGGATGTGTCTGATCACAGAGGACACCCCTGTGGGTGCCAGGGCTGTGTCTGATCCCAGCAGAGCAGGGCTGTGCTCTGTGCCCTCTCCTCCCAGAGCTGCAGAACAGCTCAGAAGGGTCAGACTGGCCCAGCTCAGGAAATGCCAGCCCTGCCCAAAGCTGTGTGCTGTGGGCTGAGCCTGAACAGAGCAGAGGCAGGGAGCAACCCTGGCAATCCTGTGAGGCTGTGCAGGAAAGCCTTGGAGAGAGGGCCTGGAACTGCATTTCCCACTGTGGGCACTGCCTGTGTCTCTGGTGCTGCTCCAGGTGGGCAGCAGACCCTGGGGACACCTGTGTCACACACTATGGGACAGGGCCATGGGGACACCTGTGCCACACACTATGGGACAGGGCCATGGGGACACCTGTGTGGGCAGGACAGGCCCCTGGGGACACCTGTGTCACACACACTATGGGACAGGGCCATGGGGACACCTGTGTCACACACTATGGACAGGACAGGCTCTTGGGGACACCTGTGTCCCACAGTGTGGGCAGGACAGGGCTGTGGGGACACCTGTGTCCCACAGTGTGGGCAGGACAGGGCTGTGGGGACACCTGTGTCCCACAGTGTGGGCAGGACAGGGCTGTGGGGACACCTGTGTCACACACTATGGACAGGACAGGGCTGTGGGGACACCTGTGTCACACACCATGGTCAGGACAGGATCCTTGGGGACACCTGTGTCACACAGTGTGGGCAGGACAGGGCTGTGGGGACACCTGTGTCACACAGTGTGGGCAGGACAGGGCCCCTGGGGACACCTGTGTCACACACACTATGGGACAGGCCCTGGGGACACCTGTGTCACACACCATGGTCAGGACAGGCCCTGGGGACACCTGTGTCACACAGTGTGGACAGGACAGGCCCCTGGGGACACCTGTGTCACACAGTGTGGACAGGACAGGCCCTGCCCTGTGCCGTGAGCAGGGTCAGGCTGGTGCCAGCCCCGGGCACCCCTCACATCCCTGGTGCCATGGCACAGGTGCAGCTCTGGCCCCCTGCTCCCCCAGGTCCCCGTGCCCCTGCTGGCACCAGGACACAGCAGGCAGTGGCTGTGGCTGCCTGGGGACACTCTGGGGACACTCTGGGGACATTATGAGGAGCTGCTGTCCCACGCTGGGCTGGGCACAGGGGGCTCCCAGGGCTGACCCTGTGCCCCTGTGAGCTGTGACATTACAGCTCCTCTGTTCCACTGGGGCTTTGCTCTGCTTTGAGCTGCTCAGACAATTCCCCAGGGCAGTTCTCAGGTTTTCCTTCCACTGAGGCTCCAGCTCCAATGTGAAAGTTGTTTTAATCACTCTGGTGCAGGGCTCTGCTGCATTACTGACTTACCTGCTCCAAAGCCACGGGAGATGCCAAATGCTGGGCTTGTGGGGCTTCATCTGTCCAAAAAATCAGTGTCTTCATCTCCCTAAAACCATTGGGAAGAGTTGTTGTCTCCATAAAATCCTGGTTTTGCTCTGAGTGCTCAGCATGAAATGGAAGTTGCTGAGTTATGGATGTGTGTGGTGCAGATGCCTTGAATTGAGGAAGGGGCTCATTTGCTTTATTCTTTTTATTCCCACTTCAGCATAAAAGAGAAAGGAGACTTTGGGGAAATGGAGATGTGAGGGAAGCATCCCAGAAAGGCAGCGTGGAGAAAGCACATTTGCTGTGCCTGGCTGGAGGCGTGGCAGGGAAGGGAACAGAAAATCCTTTTCCTTTGAAGATTTCAAAGCAGATGAGACTTGCTGTTTACTCCTTTGCTCTCCATTGTGTGTTTCCTTCATGTGGGACCCCACGTGTGCTCGTGTGTCTCGAGGATTTTACCACATGGATGATTAATGGTGACTTTTTTTTCCTCCTCTTTATTTTTATTCCAGGAGAGAGAGAGAGTGCAGTGAAGGGTAGTAGACTATAATTCGAGGTCACGGATCATATCTTCATTTTCTGCACTCCTGAAGCCTCATAGGGATGAAAGATACTCTCAGGAGCTGCTTTCATGGAGTTGAGAGTTTGTGTTGGTGCCCAGTGGCTTTGCTGAGCTTTCAGAGCTCCTCTCTCCAGCAGACCTTTGTGCATTGAGCTGGTGCAACAGGCACTGAAAGGACTGAGGCTCCTCTGGCAGGGAACTGGCACTTTTCCAAAGGGCTGGAAAAACACACTGGTGTTTATCCTTTCTTGTAACCTTCCATCTGCTTCCACCTTCAAAGCCCTCTGGGTCTTTCATGCTCAGATCTTGTACTCTGGAGGATTTCTGTGCTGCTGAGGGCTGCAGGTCCCTCAGGGTCTCAGGCCTGGGAGAGCAGCACAGGGCAATGAGCTGCACTGAACACCAGATAAGTGGTGGGAGGATCTGAGCAAAGCCAGAATCCCTTTCATGGCCTCACAAAAACAAGGGGAATTTCAACGTTTCTGGTGGCAAAACAAACAGCAAGTGCCAAGGCTGTAGTGGTGAGGCTGAGTGAAGAGGGCAGTGAAGCTCAGACATGGTTTTGATGTCATTTGAGTCACTTTGGGTGGGTTTTGCAGCATTTCTAGCAGTGCTGTCAGTTCAAACCTCAATCAGCAGTTCAGAGTGCTGCTGTCTGCTGTCCATGGGTGACATCTTTCCATCTTTGTGTTTCAGTTCCATTTCTTTTAGTGCAGAGGGTTGTAAGTGTCTGAGGTGACCCATGGGCTCCTCAGTGGCTCTGGGCCCCTCCTGTGTGGGTTGTGCTCGGTCCCTCCTGTGTGGGTTGTGCTCAGTCCCTCCTGTGTGGGTTGTGCTTGGTCCCTCCTGTGTGGGTTGTGCTTGGTCCCTCCTGTGTGGGTTGTGCTTGGTCCCTCCTGTGCAGCCCAGCATTGCTGGAGCCCAGGGGATTTGGGAGAGTCCCTCAGGGGGTGCAGGGTGTTCCCCATTGCCCCAGTCCCTGCCCAGGGTGGGTTTGTTCCAGCTGGGAGCTGTGTCCCTGTCCCATGGGGATGCAGTTTGTTTGAGGGGGGTCCCTGGGGAGTCCCTGGGGCCCCCCTAAGCTGTGAGCTCACTGGTAGCAGCAGGCAGGCAAGGAGGCTCCACACAGCTCCTGAGGCTGCTGATTAGATGAGGGTTCATTGGGGGTCCCACCCCTGGGAGCAGTGTGGTTTCTGAGGGACAAGGGTGCATTGGAATATTTACCAATACAGCCAGATGGGACGTGCCTGAGCTTGTCTGGCCCCTGGTGCTGAACCAAACAGCAGCACTGTGGTGTTTCACCCCACAGACACTTTGGGCTGGCTGGGTGTGTGGTGTTTCACCCCACAGACACTCTGGGCTGGCTGGGTGTGTGGTGTTTCACCCCACAGACACTTTGGGCTGGCTGGGTGTGTGGTGTTTCACCCCAGGGACACTTTGGGCTGGCTGGGTGTGTGGTGTTTCACCCCACAGACACTTTGGGCTGGCTGGGTGTGTGGTGTTTCACCCCACAGACACTTTGGGCTGGCTGGGTGTGTGGTGTTTCACCCCACAGACACTTTGGGCTGGCTGGGTGCTGCAGCTGGGCCTGTGGGGACAAGTCCAGGCCTGCAGGAGCTCTGGTGGTGCTGGGATGGAGCTTCCCCCCATCACAGGGGCTGCTCCTCAGGTTTCCCTCTGGCAGAGAAGCTTTGAGGCCATGGTGAAGGAAAGGAGTCGGTTCTGATGGAGGGTTTGGATCCAGAGCTTTATTCTGGCCCTCAGGCCTCTGAATGCAGCACCAGCTCCACCAGAACTCCCTGAGCCCGTGGCTGCTGCTCCTTTAACCCCGGGGAGAGGGGCAGGGAAGGGGCAGGGAGCCACCAAGCAGGGACAGGAGGGGAGAGACAAAGGGACAAAGGACACCTGGATGGCCCAATGCCCCCCAGGGGTAGAGGGCATCCTTTGGATCTGCCAATCCCTTGACACCCTTCTGGAATGCCAGGATTGACAGACAGTGCTGGGAGGGGAAAGGAGAGGGGACTGACACACCTGGGAGGGAATGATCAGGGGAGGGACCCGGGATTCTGAGGTAAACCCTGAAATCACAATGCAACAAGGAGGGAAGGGGAAGGGGAAGGGGAAGGGGAAGGGGAAGGGGAAGGGGAAGGGGAAGGGGAAGGGGAAGGGGAAGGGGAAGGGGAAGGGAAGGGAAGGGGAAGGGGAAGGGCCAAGAGAGCAAAGGGTCAACAGAGCTTCGGGTCTCCCTGGCACAGCCTAACAGGGAGATTCAAGGTGGGCATGGAATCAGATTTGGGCCAGTGGGATTACAGATCCATGATACTGCAGGGGAGGCTCACAGGCCTGGAATAAACCCTGTATTTTCCAGGGGTGAGACAGAGGAAACCATTTAACCCAAATGTAACTGCACATTTTGTGTGTCCTGTCCCCAGAGGAGCTGAAGGCGCCGCTGGAGGAGTACGTCAACAAACGCTACCCGGGGCTGGTCAAGGTGGTGAGGAACCAGAAGAGGGAGGGGCTGATCCGGGCCCGCATCGAGGGCTGGAAGGCTGCCACGGGCCAGGTCACCGGCTTCTTTGATGCCCACGTGGAGTTCACTGCTGGCTGGTGGGTGCTGATTCTGAGCTAAGCCAGAATCCCTTTCATCCCTTCACAAAAACAAGGGGAATTTCAACGTTTCTGGCGGCAAAACAAACAGCAAGTGCCAAGGCTGTAGTGGTGAGGCTGAGTGAAGAGGGCAGTGAAGCTCAGACATGGTTTTGATGTCATTTGAGTCACTTTGGGTGGGTTTTGCAGCATTTCTAGCAGTGCTTTCAGCTCAAACCTCCATCAGCAGTTCAGAGTGCAGCTGTCTGCTGGGTGTCTGTCCATGGGTGATGTCTTTCTTTGTGTTTCAGTTCCATTTCTTTTAGTGCAGAGGACTGTAAGTGTCTGAGGTGCTCAGGGGCTTGCTGAGGGGGGCACTAACCAGGGGAACACCCCTCCTTTTGTGTCCTGTAAGAACCATGTCTGGCCAGGCTGTTTGGGTCCAATCCAGCTATGGACCCCAGCCCACACCATCCTACATGGATGAAAGCAGAAGATTGGAAGCACTCTTCTCCATGTGGGGACAAATGTCCTCTGTTTATTCACTTGTGAGGAGACACCTCACACTCTGGTGACTCCCCAGGTGGGAAAATTGCCTCATGGCAGGAGACTTTTGTACCTGGGGATTGGGGGAGGAGGACCACAACCAATGGGATACCAGTGAGGAGGAGCAAGGGAAGAGCTAAACCAGGGGAAAGACCTCCAGGGCTGACACTTAGGGGGGAAAAAAGAGGGAAACCATGTGGCCATAGGATACAAATCATGTGAACAGTGCAAATTACCAAACATCCCGTGCAAACAACTAAATAACTACTTAGTGCAATACAACATTGTCCCTGCAGAATGGCACACAGGTCCTCTGGCTTATTGTCCCCCTGTGTCCCTACAGAATGGCACACAGGTCCTCTGCCTTGTTAATCCTTCTCCAGGATTCCTTCTGCATTGAATGGCATGGTGGGAATGTATGAGGAGACCTTTTCCTTGCTCTTGTTCCCTGTAATCCTTCTCTGTTCCTTCCCTTTGTGTGTGCACTTTCCCTGCTCCCTGTTTATGTTTTTCAGGATAATTTCCCATTCCCTTAGCCTTAAGTAATTCCTGCAAGTTGAAAAAAGCCCAGGCAGCAAGGGAATGAAGGAGAAAGTATTTCCCATTGCTTGATCCCAGAGGGGGAGGCTCAGAGGCTCTGGACTGATTTGTTTCCTCTGCTGCTGGGAATAAGAGCAGAGGTGCAGAAGGAGTAAAAGGTGTTTCATAAGGATTTTTTTCAGAGAGGTTTAGTACATTTGAGCTCAAGTGGCTTAAGTCTGAATCTTTGTCATGACAGGAGTCTGAAAGGGATTTTTTTTTCTTTAACCAAGTGTAAAAAGTAAATGGTCCATGTTTAGAAAAGTGGAGGTAGAAGAAGCTAAACTTGTGTTGAATTTGAACACAGTAACAGCCACAAAAAACCCCTATTTACAGCTGTTAAAGTCAGAGTGGTGCACAGCTATTGAATCCTGTTTAATGACAGTGCAGCTGAAGGGGATATTTTAGGAGCTGTTTTGATGGAATACAGATTGGGATCTGTATTCCCAGCTGAACATTCCATTTTCTGGTCACTAAATCCTCACACCTGATTCACTGAGGAGCTCCCATCGACTGAGCTCTTGAAGCTCTTTCCTGGGGGTAGAGAGGAGACATTTCTGCAGTGTGGGCTTGGCTCCCCCTGAGTTTCCCTCCTGCTGCTGTTACTGGGGGCACTGGGAGTGCCAGTTCCCCCAAACTCCCCCTGGTGTGGGCACTGACCCCGGGGCACTGTCTGGCTCTGGAGCTGCAGAGGTGAGGCTGAGCACACCCCCTGCTCTGAACACATCCCAGAGATGAATTTTTTAGCTACAGAGTCATCAAACTGCATCCCAAGGAAAAAAGACCCTTCAGACAGTCCTGCTTTCCAGAATGTACCTGTTCTGCCCAGGGGTTTGGGATCTGGGGGAAGTGCCTGGTTTGAACCAAGCCCACCCTTCCTGGCCTTGCTTTACAGAAGGGAAGGTTTCCAACCTGTGAGCCAGGTTTGTACCCAGCACAAGGAGGACATGGACCTGGACTGGCTCCAGAGGAGGAGCACAAAGGGCTGGAGCACTTGTGCTGTGAGGGTGTGAGGACAAGCTGAGGGAGTTGGAATTGTTCAGCTGGAGAGGAGAAGGCTCTTAGTGCATTCCAGAACCAAAGGGAGCTCCCAGGAGAGCTGGAGAGGGACTGGGGACAAGGCCTAGAGGGACAGGACACAGAGAATGGCTCCCAGTGCCCGGGGCAGGGCTGGATGGGATGCTGGGGTGGAGCTGAGTGGAGCTGCAGTGAACTGAGGCTCTGTCTGTGCTTTGCCCCAGGGCGGAGCCGGTGCTGTCCCGGATCCAGGAGAACAGGAAGAGGGTGATCCTGCCCTCCATTGACAACATCAAGCAGGACAACTTCGAGGTGCAGCGCTACGAGAACTCAGCCCACGGCTACAGCTGGGAGCTGTGGTGCATGTACATCAGCCCCCCCAAGGACTGGTGGGACGCCGGGGACCCCTCCCTGCCCATCAGGTACGGCCGGGCTGGCACCGGGCTGGGGACACCCACTGGGCAGGGCTGGGGACACCCACTGGGCAGGGCTGGGGACATTCACTGCCCAGGGCTGGGGACACCCACTGGGCAGGGCTGGGGACACCCACTGGGCAGGGCTGGGGACATTCACTGCCCAGGGCTGGGGACACCCACTGGGCAGGGCTGGGGACACTCACTGACCAGGGCTGGGGACACCCACTGGGCAGGGCTGGGGACATTCACTGACCAGAACTGGGGACACCCACTGGGCAGGGCTGGGGACACCCACTGGGCAGGGCTGGGGACACTCAGTGTGCAGTGCTGGGGACACCCACTGGGCAGGGCTGGGGACACTCACTGAGCAGGGCTGGGGACACCCACTGGGCAGGGCTGGGGACACCCACTGGGCAGGGCTGGGGACACTCAGTGTGCAGGGCTGGGGACACCCACTGCCCAGGGCTGGGGACACTCACTGGGCAGGGCTGGGGACATTCACTGGGCAGGGCTGGGGACACTCACTGCCCAGGGCTGGGGACATTCACTGCCCAGAACTGGGGACATTCACTGACCAGAACTGGGGACATTCACTGACCAGAACTGCTCAGTGAATGTCCCCAGCTCAGGGCTCAGGGCTGGGGCACTCATGGGCAGCACCAGGGAGGGCAGGGAGGCATGCAGCTGCTGAGGGAGCCTGTGGGAGAGCTGGGCAGGGACACACAGCACCCTGGAGTGGAAGGGAAAGGGGAATGGCCTCAGACAGAGCAGGGGCAGATGGGTTATTGGAAGGAATTGTTCCCTGGCAGGGTGGGCAGGCCCTGGCACAGGGTGCCCAGAGCAGCTGGGGCTGCCCCTGGATCCCTGGCAGTGCCCAAGGCCAGGCTGGACAGGGCTGGGAGCAGCCTGGGACAGTGGGAGGTGTCCCTGCCATGGCAGGGGTGGCACTGGGTGGGCTTTGAGGTCCCTTCTCACCCAAAGCATTCCATGGTTCTATGGAAATGCAGGAAGATGAAGTGAGGATGCCCCCTGGAGAGGTAGGGACAATGTGATAACCCCCTCCAGCTCTGTGGCATGGGCCAGGGAGGGTGTGGAAGGGTGCAGGGATTTGGAAAAGGGTGTTGGTAACAAACCCACCAGGGAGCTGCAGGAGCTATGCAGACCTGTCCAGGCGTGTGTGGAAGTGCAGGTGACAAAGTGGCTGTGCCTCAGTCCCAGTGCCCAGTTTGTGCCAAGCAGGAGGAATGGGGAGATGGTTCCCATGTGGTGCACTGAGGGTGGGTCCATGGAGCACAGCACTGTGGTTTCCTCAATGCAGAGTCCTCTCCTCCCAGGGCAAGCTTTGGAAAAATGTCTCTCAGGCTGTTGTAACACTCCAGCTGAAGGGCTGGCAGCTCTGAAATGTGCTCCAGCCCTGCCAGGCTTCAGGGGTGGGATGAGCCCAAAGCAAGAGCAGGAGGGGAGGAGGAGCTGGCTGTGGGTGGGAGCTGGGGCTGCTCTGTGTGCACAGCTCTGAGGTTTCCCTTCACAGACATCACAGTGATGCTCTGATCAGGAGCAGTGTCTGGCCAGGTGGGTGGGATCCCCCTGGATCCTGCCATGGTTTGTCTGCAGAAGCCTTGTCCTCAGGCACAGAGCAGCTGCAGGAGTGCAGATCCCTGCCTGGTGGGAATCCTGAACCCAAACAACTCTGTTTTGGTCACTGACATAATCCCTGGAAGCTGAAATTATGTCTGTTCCCATTCACACAGAGACTTCTTGTTACTCCTTTGGCTCCCTTGTCCCAGGCAGCACATTCAGCCCTCAGTGGAGGAATTAGTTTAGTTTGGAGTCAGTTTATTCTGGACAGGGGTCAGGGCTTTGACAAATAAACAGTTACTTTAACCAAATTCAGGCTGCTGGACTTGTTCAAGGAGGGCTGGGCCATGCAGAAGGCAAAGCTGAGGAACCCAGGAGCCTTTGCAGTGAGGTGTGAGCAGAGTGGTGCTGGCAGCTCCTGCTGGGGCCTCTGGAGGGTGATAAAAGTGGATCAACACTGCTGGGATAAACCTTTCTCAGCCAGTAAATGTAAAAGGGCACAAAGAACAAACTTTTATTGAACTAAAGTGGTGCAGTTGGGAGATACAGGAAAGCTGTGGCACAGGGAGTGTCCCCTGTGATTGTGACACCACCCTGGCAGCTGGCTGGGCTTAGCACCTCTCACTGGAGGTGTCTGAGGAAACTGGACCCCCAGTGTGACATTTAAAGGTCTGGTAACACCTTCTGCTCTGTTCTGCTCACAGAATGGGGTCTGAGGCTGTGTCATGCACCTAGGGGGTGGTCAAGGACAAGTGGGGCAGAACCATGTGGGGAGGGACAGCCTTGGTTTGGGGAAGGGGTGTGATGGCAGGGAGGTCAGGTTTGGTTGTTTTTGGAAGGTGTTTGATGGCAGGGAAGGTCAGGTTTGGTTTGGTTTTGGAATGTGTTTGTTGTTGGTTTTTTGGAAGATGTTTTGTGGCAGGGAGGTGAGGTTTGCTTGTTTTTTGGAAGGTGTTTGGTGGCAGGAAGGTGATGTTTGGTTGGGTTTTGGAAGGTGTTTTATGGCAGGGGAGGTGAGGTCTGGTTGTTTTTGGAAGGTGTTTGATGTTGGTTTTTGGAAGATGTTTTATGGCAGGGAGGTGAGGTTTGGTTGGGTTTTGGAAGGTGTTTGATGACAGGGAGGTGAGATTTGGTTGTTTTTGGAAGGTGTTTTGTGGCAGGGAGGTGAGGTTTTGTTGGTTTTTGGAAGATGTTTTGTGGCAGGGAGGTGAGGTCTGGTTGGTTTTGGAAGGTGTTTCATGTTGGTTTTTGGAAGATGTTTTATGGCAGGGGAGGTGAGGTTTGGTTGAGTTTTGGAAGGTGTTTTGTAGCAGGGAGGTGAGGTCTGGTTGTTTTTGGAAGATGTTTTGTGGCAGGGGAGATGAGGTTTGGTTGGGTTTTGGAAGGTGTTTTATGGCAGGGAGGTGAGGTCTGGTTGTTTTTGGAAGATGTTTTGTGGCAGGGAGGTGAGGTTTGGTTGTTTTTGGAAGGTGTTTGTGGCAGGGAAGGTCAGGTTTGGTTGTTTTTGGAAGGTGTTTGATGTGAGGGCAGGTGAGAAGCAGAGGGTGGTGAGCTGAGGAGTTTCTGAGCTGAGGAAGCTCCTGTGGGGAGCTGGAGGGTTGGGGCTCATGAAGAGATGGAGTGGGGAGGTCAGGACCTACACCAGGAGGATTTTGGTTCTTTAGGGTATCTTTGCCCAGGCTCCCCAGTATGAACCAGTTCAGGGGTTCCCAGCTCAGGAGTAAATGGGGTCACAGGGGTGTTGGACACTTCTCACAGCTCCACATCTCACAGCACAGTTCTTCTCTTGCTTTGGTGCTGACAGCCAGGGGTGCTGCCTGGGGTGGATCTGCTGCTGCAGAAGGGAGGGGTTTGCTCTGGGAGTTGCCAGCAGGTCCTGGTAGGTTGTTCTGGTGCTTGTTTTACCTTAAAATAATGTGGGGATGGTGCTAAAATCTGGGCAGGGCATTGAGCATCACATCTCTGCATTTCAGCTGATGGCAAACAGTGGCAGGAGGAGCTGGGAGAGGATTTTATCTGAGGTCCCCACAACCTTGGTGCACCCTCACATCCCTTTTGGAGACAGCCCTGGAGCAGGGGATGCCTCATTATCCCCAGCCAGGCAATCCCAGGGATCTGCCCCTCAGCTCTGGGCACTGCTGAGTGGAAGGAACAGGAAAAAGAGATCAGAGCAGGGTTCTGGAGACACCTTTGTTAAAGGCACCTGAAATGTGGATTCTGTGCTGAGGCCCCGGGGCTTTGAGGGAGCCAGGGGAAGGACACAGCCCTGAGACACCCAGGAACCTCCCAGCCATGTTAAATAAAACCATGCAAAAGCACTGAAAGAACATTTTCATGTTAAAGCACTGAAATAACATTGCCAGCAGGCACTGGGGGAGGATCAGGAGGAAGATAAATGGGCAGTGTCCCCAGCAGGAAGCTGATGACACGTGCTGTCCTGTTGTGTACCCACACAGAGCAGAAATAATGACTGCAGTTATTTCTTTGTCACATCGTGCTCTGAAATCCTGCACTTGGTAGCAATGTTTGCATGGAAGGGATGCAGTGCAGTGCTCCATGTAATTATGCATGGATTAGAGGAAATTTGGAAATTATAGCATCCAGAGGTATATTAGTTTTTGAGAGATACTTTAGGATGAAAGGGTGGGAGTGAAGTAAAGCAGTTTATTCCCTATTTTGGGGTTTACTCTTGGTGCATGGGGACTGTGGCAGCCCCAGGAGGAATTCCCTGCCCACCAGAGCTGCTCCAGCCCTGTGAGCCCAGAGGTGACCAAATACAGTCAATGGGGACTGCAGACAGAATATGGGAATGTTTTGGGGCAGATTTCTCCCCTGGCTAATCCCCAGATGTGATTACCCAGGCACAGAGCTGATGGCCTCTTTGAAATGAAATTTGTCTAAAATATGGCCCAGCCTCAAACTGGCTCCAGGCTCCTGCTTTATCCAGTCATATCCTGCAAGAAATAACCTCCCTTAATCCCTGGAGAAATGCTGCTGTAATACCTGGGGTCTGCAATACATCAGCTGTTGTATTTTTGTCACTTTAACCTTTAAAATGCTGATACACCAAAGATCCCCCCAGTCTCAGCACTAGCTGGGCCTGGTTTCACAGCCAGGCTTTCCTTGCCCAGCCCTGCCTGCCTCTGTGCAGGAGATCAAATTGTGATTGCAGGCTAATGGATCATGTGTGAATTAGCTCTGCCAGAAGAGGCAGACAGAAAATGAGATTTAAAATGGTCATCCCAGATACCCTGATGTCCAGCAGAGTGAGCTCCTGCAGAGCTGGTGGCATTTCCTGGTGCTGAGCTGTGCCAGGAGGGGATCTGTGCCTACATTCCATGCCTGGGTGGGCTTTGCTGGGAGATGCAGCCAGGATTTATCCAGGTATGAATGACAGGCATTGGTCAGAGTTTGCTGAGGGTCCAGAAAACCTTTGAGGCTACAAAAAAATGGAAGAAAGCTGATGCTTTCAGAGTCCTGTGGGAAATCCAGGTGAGATCTCTGGAGATGCTGTGAAACAGCAGATTGATGACCTGGTCCTGGGGTATCCCATGGTGGGATCTTTTTAGCATCTTCAGCAGTGATTTATTTCCCAGTGCCAGAGCATGAGCTTCTTTGAGTGAGGTTCATGGAGGTCTGGAGCCTGTTGTTTCACTGGTGTGACCCCCAGAGCTCCTCCTGCCTGACCTGCTTTGGTTGTGTCACACCAGACACAGATTTTGTGAGATTTATGGCTCCTTGTGCTGATGGTGCTTCAGGGGCAGCCCCAGGATTTGTAATTACAGCTCTGAGGTATTGATGGCTCCAGAAAAGCAATGAATTCTTTCCTGCTCTGGGTCTCATCCAGGAGCCACTGAATCACTGGGTTGGGAGAAACCTTCAAGATCACAGAGTCCAACCCAGTCCCAACAGCTCAACTCAACCCTGGCACCCAGAGCCACATCCAGGCTGTGTTAAACACCCAGGGGTGAGCACTGAGCTGCCCTGGGCTGAGCAGGGAGAGGGGCTGGACACACGTTCTGCTGGAGGAGTGAAATGGGCTGGACACGTTTCTGCTGGCAGGAATTGTCCCACCTGAGCTCTGCTGCCTGCTCCTGCTGCCATTGCAGTCACAGAGCCCCTGGGGCTGCAAAACCTCTCCAAAATCCTCAGGTCCAGCCCTGAGCAGGTGCCCCACGCTGGGATGTGAGAGCTGAAATGAGGAATGTGGGACTCCAGGCAGCTCTTCAAAATTCAGGTTATTGTATCCAAAATGCAATTTATTGTATCCAAAATGCAGTTCATTGTACACAAAATGCAGTTTATTGTATCCAAAATGCAGTTCATTGTACACAAAATGCAGTTTATTGTATCCAAGGTGTCACAGCAGCCCAGGTTGTGGGTGACAGAGCTGTGCCCACAGCTGTCAGCTCCAGCTGCAGCCAGGCCTGCAGACCCTGAGTTTAGGTTACATTGCATTCTAGACTTTTCTTTGCTGAGCATCTTCATACAGTAGAACCAATCCATACCTTAACTTTTATCTACAGCCCATCATAACTACTGTAATTACCATATTCATGTCACTGTTCTCCAGTCACTAACAGTCAGTACATTACAGTTTAAGCTAGAAGTTGTTTCTCAGTTTTCTTGCAGTGGAAAATTCTAAGACCTTTTTTCTACTTGCCCCATTTGCTGCCTTGTTTGCCTGTGCTCTCTTTGTGCTTGGTAAAAACATCTTCTTGTTTGGGGTGGGTTTATCCTTTGCTCTAAGCCATAAAAACCCCTTCTATAACCAACACACCCTTTGCCTCCTTGGTTATCCAGTGAGACTGGCTCAGCAATTCTTTTCTTCTATCTCAAAACTTGCTTCCATCTCTATTCCTTCATCAGATTCTACATTTAAAAATCTTTCAGCCATGCACACATATCTGTGAGACTTTCTTGTCAAACTTTCATCCTTCCCAATGCAGGAGATGCCCCATCCACTCCTTTTCTGAGCCCCTCAGGGGTGCTGACTCTGCCACCACCACAGATGGACTGGATTATTTACAATATATTCAATATTTATTTATTTCTTTATTGAATTAGATACAATATATTGAATTTCCTGACTTTCTCTTTGCATTTTCCACATGTGGCTGTGCAGAGCAGTGGGGCAGAGGCTGCAAGGCTCCCTCAGTGAGGAGCCCTCAGAAAGTGCTGGGGCTGGAGGAGCCTCAGGTGGCTCCAGAGGTGACAAAAATCTCTTCCCAATACTACTACTACTAATAATAATACTAAAAATATCAAACTTTTTGTACTAACAAATTCCAATCTAAAAAAACCCACTACATTTAACTGAAAAACCATAAAAAACCTTCTAAAATGAAATAATAAACCAGAAATGATAAGTCTATAATTTAATTTAAAAGATATAATATCATATGATAAAAAGCTTAAAATTTAAAGTTTAAAAATAAAAAATATATATATTTAAAAGAAAAATTTTCAAACAAAAACTTGAATGGCTCCCTCAGTGAGCAGTCCTCAGAAAGTGCTGGGACTGGAGGAGCCTCAGGTGGGTCCAGAGGTGACAGGAATCTCTTCACAATAATCCTACTAATAATAATAATACTAAAAATATTAAACTTTCTGTACTAACAAATTCTAATCCCAAAAACCCACTACATTTAACCTAAAAACCATTAAAAACCCTTCTAAAATGAAATAATAAAACTGAAATTATAAGTATCTAATTTAAGTAAAAATATATATCACATAATAAAAACCTTAAAATTGAAAGTTTTAAAATATAATAATATATATGTAAAACAGAAATAAAAATTTTAGAACAAAAACTGAATCCTTCTTCTTCACCTTCATCTTCACCTTTTTCATAATAATATGATCTAATCAACAAAACTTACATTACAAAACATAAATAATTAATTACTAAATAAAAAATAATTATATGTTTAATTAATTATAATTAATTATATGTATTTAATTTAATAAATATTAAATATAATTATAGGTTCTTAATTTAGTAGTTTATCCTTTAAAAACTAAAAAATAAGTTTACAAAACTATTAAAAAGTATAAAAATAAGTTTACAAAACTGTTTTATATAGTTTTATACAAAATGCAAAACTATTTTATAGCTTATTAACAAAGTACTTTAAAACTCACAACTTCTAAAACTATAATATAAATAAAAATAATAAACATCTAAATCTAAACACAAAATACCATCTCAAACACCCAACCCTAACAAAAACAAACCCAAAATTTAAAAAACCAACAGCAGCTTTTAGGTAAAGTGGGTTTGGACAGGGCTCCGCTGCAGATGTTTTATGTGGCACTTCATCTTTACTGCTGCTGGAAGACAAAAGCTCATTGAATTAGAATTAAGATCATTGTGAGGAGGAAATGGGCTTTGAGAGTTATGGATTGTGAAAGAATGAAAAGGCTGATAGGTTTGAGTGTTTTTATAAAGAGGAAAATAATGTTAATTAACGCACCCAATTACCTGCTGCCTCAGCCTCACCAATGGGAATTTGCTCGTGCAGTGTCTTGGGAAAGAGCCAAACTTCAGCCCGGGCTGGGGGCGATGAGGGTGGGGTGGTGCCCCGGGCAAAACAATTTACAGAGCACGAATGAACGGGGCACTCTGCTCAGTGTCTGACAGGTTTAATAAAGCATCAACTCAGCACATTGTTACAGCAATGGAGACAGCAGATACAGCCTCTCCCTGAATCCAGCAGAATGCCAAAGAGATGTAATATATCATATCATAATATCTAATATATAATAATATATAATATCATAAAGCCATTTCCATATCATAAAGCCATTTCCATCTGCTTTTCAGCCAATCACACACAGAGCACAAGAACATTGACAATAATTCCATCCAATCATTCAAAGCACACGGAGCTTTGGTTAAAACAATCGCGGCCTACTGTCAAACACAATAACTTGTTCATAAGAAACAAGGCACAAAGGACTATTCAAAGTTTAACCTTCTAAAGATATACATTAAGTAAACTTGTTACTACTTAAGGCAGCACCTAACATAGGCCTGTTCTTCTCTCACGTTTGCATTACTAATTTTTCTGCTGCTTTAGCATTTCACTGTCTTTACTTTCTTAGGCCTGCTTTTTCATACTTTTCTTAAAACCCTCTGATTTTTAGGATTCCCACAGGGTGGCACTGACAGAGGGGCCCAGGAGTGAAGGCTCTGCTGCTAACGAGGCATTTGTGTTTAATTAATTAAAGTGTTCCTCAGTCCCAGAGCTCGGGTGGGGCTGAGCTGCCCCTCTCTGGGGCTGGGCTTTCATTTGGGGTGGGATCATTATTATATTTATTTATTCATTCCAGGAACCACGAGCTGTTGATTTTTCCATGGGGGTTCCTGCAGCCCTCATGCCATGATGGTGTTCAAAAACTCAAAGACTCAGTGCTTTTTTAATTTTAATTAAATAAATGCTGTTACTTTCCTCTTTTACTCCAACCTCTGAGACTTTCAGGCCACTGTGACAGCCTGAAACTTCTGTGCACACAGACTCTGGAATAGCCAGAGGAACAGAGCTTTGGGAATTACCTCTACTGCCATAAAATGATGGAAGAGGATCCCCATGGCTGGGACAAGACATTCCTGCAGCACATCCCCACCCTGGCAGGGTTAGCAAGGTGCACATCAGAGCCTCAGGAACAGATTTACCCAGGTCTGCTCAAACTCTTATCAATAATTTCACCACCACAGGAGTGCTTGAGGTGGCAGGAGGCACCTCAGGGATGGTGCAAACTGTTGAACACAGGTGTGAGGAAAAGGCAGAATTTTAAGGATATTTCCTGGGTTTCTGTGGGTTTGTTTTGAAAAAAGTCTTGAGCCATTTGTACAAAATGCTGAATATTTTTAAAATTGCTTCTTTCTGGCTTTAACATCTCCAAACTGCAGGAAGATTCCTGTTTCTGGGTGAAGATGGTTTAAAATGTTTGCAGTCTTGTGGCATTTGGAAGTTGAGGGGAAGATTTCCATAGGAGCCAAATGTGGGGTGGTGAAATGGGAATTTGTTTTTGGAAACCTCACTTGGAATGTGGGAGAAGATGCTGGTGTCAGGTGTGGGATGGGATGGGATGGGATGGGATGGGATGGGATGGGATGGGATGGGATGGGATGGGATGGGATGGGATGCAGTAGGATGGGAATGTCACAACAGCTGCAGGAGGCTCATGGAGCTCCTCAATGGCTACATATAAAAGTTAAACAGGTAAAATTTAAATGGAACAGGAAGATAAATTGTTGGCAGTGGTGATCAGGCTCTGAAGCTGCTCTCCTTGAGCAGGTCAAGGAGGCCAAAGCTCTGTGTTGGCCACCAAAATGCTTCATCTCCCTTGAAGTCTGGTTCTCCTCCATCCCTGCACTGGCTGCAGTTCCATGTCAGGGCTCAGCATCATTTCCACCAAAATCCATGGAGCCCCAAAGGGCTTTGGGCCAGACCTTGGTCCAGCATAGGAACAACAGGGATTTGTCCAAGGCCAGGCTGGGCAGGGCCTGGAGCAGCCTGGGACAGTGGGAGGTGTCCCTGCCATGGCAGGGGTGGCACTGGGTGGATTTTAAATCCCTTCCAACCCAAACCCTCCTGGGATTCTGTGGCTCTTCCCCAGGCATGGTTTGATTGGTTCTGAAGGAGCTGCAGCAAACATCTTGTTATGCAAACACCTCAAGAAATCAGCCCCACCCATCCCTGGCTCCTGGAGATCTGTGCCTCCAGGGATGTGAAGTGGAAGCTGAGGTTGGATCACTCCTGGCTGGCATGGATTAGGAAGGTTCTGAAAACCTGAAAACAAGTAACAGAAGAACTGCAGAATCACAGAATAATTGGGGTTGGAGGGGACCTTAAAGCTCATCTCATTCCACCCCTGCCATGGGCAAGGACTCCTTCCACTATCCCAGGCTGCTCCAAGCCCTGTTCAACCTGGACTTGAACAAGAAATTGAGGGATTTTTTTTTTTTTTTTTTTGTTTAATTAGTGTCAGTCTTGTTTGGGCTCAGAGTGTAGGAGAGGAAAGATTTAGGTCAGAATCATGACCTCAATAACTTTGTCATCCAGCTCCAGATTAAATTAAAACCATCAAGTGCTTTATCAGCTGCTAAAGTACTCCAGCAAGAACCTCTTCACTGCTCTCAGTTTGGGTTTTCCTTTTAGTGCTGAGGGCTTTTTGGGGATGGTTTGAGGCCACATAATAAAAATTTTAATTGACTTTCTGGATTTTTATGTTAACGGCACTGGGAGGAGTGATCCTCACCTGGCTGTACAAAGTGACTTTCACTCCCTGGTGTGCTAATTTGAAGCTCTTAAACTTCCCAGAGATTCCCTGTGGTGTGAGAAAGCTGCCATGGACATGTTGGAGCTCAGGTTGCTGCTGTTGGGCCTCTTTATGAGGAATCCTTCATCTGCTGGTTTTTAATGTCAGCTAATTTAGTGCCAAGTGTAGAAGAAGGCTGTGTAACACCTTGTGATGGTGTCAGGTGTTCCAGGATGGGCAGATTGCTGTCCCTGCCTGGGGAGCCTGTGCTGAGGGTGCCCCTGAGGCTGCTGGCCCTGGAGCAGCCCAGGGATGAGGAAGCTCCCCGGGGATGTCAGTGCTGGATCTCAGTTCAGCTCTCTGTTCTTGGAGGGTTCCCCTCAGGACTGGCTGCATCCAGAGCAGGAGATCCAAACCTTGCTGAAACCTGGCGAGGTCCCCACCCAGCCCCAGGGTTTGGGCCAGGCCCCAGAGCTGTGTGATTGATTCTGGGTGAATTGGGGAAGAGCTTTTGGAGTGGAGGAGCTGTGTGTGTGCAGCTCCCCAGGGCCACGGGCAGAGCTGCCATCAGAGCCACCACAGAGCTGTCACAGGGACAGCAGAGGGGCCTGGATGGCTCCTGCCTGGCTGCTTTGGCCAAGGGACCTTGAAAAAGCAGAGTTTGAGCCTCTTTGGGTGGACATCTGGGGCATGGAGTGGGATTTGGGGTCAGTATTAGATACCTGCCCCACAGAGGGCTGTGCCTTTCCTGGGATGGGGGAGATCCACCCTGGGGTGCTGAGCCTTCAGCTGGGTGCAGATGGAACCCCTGGAGCCCTGCCCAGCCTTGGGTGGGAGCTCTTGTCACTAAAACATTTCCCTGCTTTGCCTGAAATTTCCCTTTCTGGGGTCAGGAAAGTCATTTGGGGGTTCTTTGGCTGTTTCAATGATTCCTGGATGAAAATAGATGCAGGCAGTCTTCCTTTGCTCTTGGCTGGTGGTGCAAATGCCATCATTGTTCTGGGAATCAGGGGACACTTTTTAAAGGTTTTATGGGTGTGATTGTCCTGCTCAGCTCTGCTCTGCTCTGCTCTAGGGGCAGTTTGGGGCAGTGGAAGACAGATCCAGAGTCACTGGAGACCATCCAAAGGAGGGACAGGGAGATGGGGAAGGGCCTGGAGGGATGGGGTTGTTGGGCTGTCTGTGCAGGGCCAGGAGTTGGATCCTTGATTTTATTTATATATATATATAAAATATTATTTATTTATTTATTTATCAATATTTTTATTTATTTATTTATATATTTAGGTGGGTCCCTTCCAGCCCAGCATATCCTCTGATCATACAAAACCATTATTCTTGGCCAAATCAAGTATTATACTCCTTAAAGTTAAAACTTAAAGTCCTCCTTCAAGCACCAGTCCAGCCCAGCTTCTCCCTGAAGGGCCTTGGAAACTGTGCAGGGACACTGAGCCTCTGCCTTGTCCCTTCAGGAGAGCAGAGTTACAGGCAAGGGAGCAAATTCTCCTTCCAGAAAGGAGCTGTAGTTTATTGGTAGAAAATGTTCATGTAATCCATTTTTATGAAGAAAACCACGTTGTCCATACTGGAAGCGTTTGCTTTTGTATTTTTAGAGGTTTGCATAAGAGAATTATTTTGATTAAAATAGAAAAAAAATTATGCTGCTTGTTGAAAAAATAAAAAATACTCACACTGACAGAACTTTAATCTGAGCCCAAGTCACAAAAACAGGCTTTATTGATGTCAGAGTTGCTTTAGAAATGGAAAGAGTAAACAGGATTTGGCCTTTAATTTGTGAAGGGTTTTGATTTTTCAGAGGCATTAAAGAGACAGAAAAGATGGGTATTGAATTATTTAACAATTGCTAGGAAAATTAAGCTTCAGAGAGCCTGTTTTCACTGCAATAATCTTATTAATGAAAACAAAACAATCTGGGGCAGCACCAATATTCGGAGCTCATGCCCTGCTGCTGAATTGTTTCCGAGTGGCCCATGAAGTGATTCTGGAAGTCAAAGCCAAGCTGAGCCTTTTCTGTGGTCTGTTCACACTTCCCAGGAGAAAGCTGCCGTTGATGGATTATCCAAATATATTTTCCCTCTAAATCCAAAGCAGAGGGGAAAAATACTCGAGGAGGAGTTGGGGGAATTTGGCTCTTTGAATTTTTTTTTCATTGGCACATGGCTTTTAAGTGATTTATTGGCCAAAACCAATCAATTTTCATTAGAAAGCAAGTATTTAATGACTTTGGGGGTGGGGACTGAAAACAAAGGAGTGATAATGGAGCTGGGTGCCACAGCAGAGCAGCCCTTCATCAAAGAGACTTTAAAGAGTGTTTGAGAGCCAGAGCTGAGGGCGATGATTTCCTTTCATGTGCTCGTTCATTCTCTGTCCTTTGCAGGCCGTGGTGCAGAAATGGGCCTCGATTGAATTAAAGGGGAAATGGATCCCTGCTCTCATCCTCAGCTGGCTCTGCCTTGCAGGGTTTATAAACCCCGACTCCCTCCCTGCCCTGAGCCCAGAGCTGCTGCTTCCTCCTGGGGAGTCTGAACTGAATCCTGCTGGGGTTCCACCCTGGGATGCTCCCCTGGTGCTCCTGGAGTGTGAGCAAACCCAGCCAGCCACAGGCACCTCCCTCCATCACAGCAGTTTGGAAATGTGGGGGAGAGCAGCTGGCAAGGTCCTGGGGGTCCCTGAGACCCCTCCCTGCCCTGAGACCCCTCCCTGCCCTGATCCCCACCTGCAGAGCTGCCCCAGCCCTGGCCCAGCACAGGCAGGAGCTGGAGCTGCTGGAGGAGCCCAGGGGAGGCTCCAGGATGAGCAGAGGGATGGAGCAGCTCTGCTGGGAGGAAAGGCTGGCACAGCTGGGAATGCTCACCTGGAAAGGAGAAGCTTTGGGGTCACCTCAGTGTGGCCTTGCAGGGCCTGAAGGAGCTCTGGGAGAACTGGAGAGAGACTTTGGACAAGGACATGGCATTAAACTGGGATATTGGGATGGAATTCCTGGGTGTGAGGGTGGGCAGGCCCTGGCACAGTGTACCTCTCCTGCACTGCTGCCAGGAGAGGTTGGTGCTCCCCTGGATCCAAGGCCAGGCTGGGCAGGGCTGGGAATCTTTGGGGCAGTGGAAGGGGATGGGATGATCTTTCAGGTTCCTCCCAACCCATCCCATCCATTCCCACCTGTGTGGGCACTCACCCTTTCCCCTCCCCACCTTTGGGGGTGAACAACTCCAAAGCTGGGATGTGCTGCTGTCTGCAGCCAGGCTGGCCCTTGGGGCAGTCCCTGCTGGGCTCCTGCCATGCCCAGCTGGGGCACTGGCAGCCTGCACTGCTGCCAGGGGAGGTTGGTGCTCCCATGGAAGTGAGCTCAGCCAGGAACACGTTTTAGTTGCTGGTTTTAGAGGCTCCAGATCCTGTCAGAGCCTGGAAATGATGTACCTGGGGCTGGCCACAGAATCCCACCTGTAGGAGCTCTACAGATGAGCATCACCCTGCTCATCCTGGAGGGCTGGTGAGGTGCTGCCTCATCCCTGCTCCCACCTTCCCCACTGTGAACCCCTCAGCTGTGCCTGGGGCTGTGAACCCCCCTGGAGAGGTGGGGGGAGTCCTCCCAGCTCATTGTGACAATGGTCACAGGGGTTTGTAGAGGATGGAAGAGACAGGATCTTGATTCTATGATCAGAAGGCTTGATTTATTATATTATGATATATACATATATATAACATTATAACTACACTACATAAAGATAGAAAGGAAAGGAGCTTCTTCAGAAGCTGGCTATGCTAAGAATAGAGATAGAAAGAAGAATAACAGAAGTCTGTCTCTGGAAGAGAGCAATAGCAGCTCCACCATGAGTGGTCAGTAAATCCAAACATCTACAGAAGACCAATCACAGGTGGACCTGTTGCATTCCACAGCAGCAGATAATAATTGTTTACATTTGTTACTGAAACTTCTCAGCTCTAGCAGGAAAAGTCCTACAGAAAGGATTTTTCACAAAGGATATCTGTGACATCTCATGAGCATTGCTGGGCTCTCAGGGCAGACACCCCCTGTGCCTGCAGGGTGAGGGGCCTGGCAGAGGCTCTGTCTGTCCAGGGCAGCAGCTGGGGACAGCCCTGGCCCAGGCTGTGCTGTGACACTGAGGCAGCTGCAGAGCCCGGGTGGCTCCTGTGGTGTTTAATGAACACCATGCTCACGTCCCTGGTGCCTTGTAGCTGCTCTGCTGCTCAGAAAACGAGCAGGTCCTTGCTAATGAGCACTCGGGCTGGGGCTGTGCTGAGCTGGGTCTGACTCCTGCTGCATTGCTGTGATCAGACCTGGGCACACTGAGCTCTGTGAGCCTGGCACAGGGAGCACAGACACTGGGCTGTGTGAGGGGCTGGGTCTGCTCTGGGCTCATCTGCCCCGGGGACAGCAGCCCTGCAGCCCATCCCCTCCCTTCTTTAGGCCTGGCTTAAGTTTGCAGCTCTGTGGGCGTTAGTCCTGGTCTGGCATGGCCTTAACCCAGCACAGCCCACAGCTCTGGCTGGCAGGGTGGCATCCCTCTGGGCACCAGCCTGCTGTGTCCTTCCTTTCTGTGCTTTCCCTTCAGGAAAAAGCACTTTGGGAGGGGAAAACAAAAAGCCATGAAATATTTAGGTGAACATCTGTCGGTGTTTTTGTGTGCTGCCATGAGACCTCAGAGCTCTGCAGCTGCAGCAGACTGGTGTGACTGGGAGAGCTGGGCTGGGAGGAGGGGGCATCACAGAGGGTCCTCACTCCCTGCAGAGAGGGAGGCTCAGGTTTGCTCTGTCAGCCCTTCCCAAGGTCACTGCTGGCACTTTGAGCAGTGCTTCCCTTGGCCAGGGGACTGAATGGAACGAGCTTTAACCTCTGCTGAGCAGGGACTGGTGCCTGCAGGGGCTCTGGGCAGGGCACAAGGCAGGGACATTGGGTGAGGCACTGGGCAGGGCACAGGGCAGGGCACAGCTCCATTGGTGCCTGCAGGGACACAGGGCAGGGCACTGCTCCATGGATGCCCTACACAGGCACAGAGCAGGGCTCAGGGCAGGGGCTCCATTGATGCCTTGCAGGGGCTCTGGGCAGGGCACAAGGCAGGGCACAGCTCCATGGATGCCCTGCAGGGGCACAGGGCAGGGCACAGGGCAGGGCACAGCTCCATTGATGCCCTGCAGGGGCACAGGGCAGGGCACAAGGCAGGGCACAGCTCCATGGATGCCCTGCAGGGGCACAGGGCAGGGCACAAGGCAGGGCACAGCTCCATGGATGCCCTGCAGGGGCACAGAGCAGGGCACAGGGCAGGGCACAGCTCCATGGATTGCCCTGCAGGGGCACAGGGCAGGGCACTGGGCAGGGCACAGCTCCGTGGATGCCCTGCAGGGGCACAGGGCAGGGCACAAGGCAGGGCACAGCTCCATGGATGCCCTGCAGGGGCACAGGGCAGAGCACAGCTCCATGGATGCCCTGCAGGGGCTCTGGGCAGGGCACTGGGCAGGGCACAACTCCATGGATGCCCTGCAGGAGCACTGGGCAGGGTCCCTGCTGTCCCCAGCCCTGCCAGCTCCAGCACTGCTCTGCTCTCCTGGCATTAGGGAATCCCTCAGTCACAGCCAGGGGTGCCCCCCTGATTGCCTCCCTGGTCAGCCCTGCAGCTCCTGGCAGGCCTGGGAGGGATGAGCAGCTCACAGGTTTCCCAGATTCTGCACAAATGGGGTTTCATGGCCACGTGACCCCATGGTTCTGGCTTCTGTTTTAGGGAAAGTTCTGGTTTTTTCCTATTGCAATGACAGAACTTTTTCTCGGGGTGTGGGAAGTCAGCTAAGGCAGGGTGCCAAGGAATTGTGAATTCCTCATGGTACAAACTCCATGCAGGCAGAACTAAAACTTGGAGAGCTGCAGGCTGCAGGGAAGGTGCCACATCAGATTTTGAAGCTGTGGCAGTCCTGAGTGGGACTGCAGTTGAACCATGAAATGTGTCAAGAACATTTCCTGCCAAAACAGAGGCAGAAGCAAAGGCTGGCACTGAGGAGGGCTTTGGGGATGCAGCTTGATGCCTTTTGCTCTAAGTTTGGAGGGATTGGGGAGCTCCTGTTGGGCTGTGTGCATGGAAGGGATGGTAAGGCAGATTGGGATGGAGTGATTGCTGCAGGAAAATGGGAGTGCTAAAAACTGATCTTCCCTGCACGTGTTGGCATTTCCAAGATCAAATTGTTGGTTCTTCCACTGTCCCAGGCTGCTTCAAACCCCATCCAGCCTGGCCTTGGGCACTGCCAGGGATCCAGGGGCAGCCCCAGCTTCTCTGGGCACCCTGTGCCAGGGCCTGCCCACCCTCATAGGAAGGATTTATTCCCTGTCTTTACCCTAAATTTCTCCTCTGCAGTTTGTACCCATTCCCTGTGTCTGTCCCCCAGTTCCTGGTGCAGGGTCCCTCTGTGCCTTCCCTGTGTCCCCTCCAGACCCTGGCAGGTGCTGTGAGGTCTCCACCCACCTCCTGTTCCCCAGGTGAGCAGTCCCAGCTTTCCCAGCCTGTGTCCATGGGGAGGAGCTCCAGTCCCTCATTAACCTCATCCAGCACCTCCCCTGCCCTTCCCAGGGACCTGGGATGTCTCAGGGCATTTCCTGCTCCTTCTTGGGAAAGGAAAGGGATGGGAACATTTCCTGGAGCTGGATCACTCCGTGTTCAGCCTTATCTCTCTGCTTCAGTTGACAGCTGTGTGGGTATCATCTCCAAAGCAGAAAATACACAACTCCAGGAGCTCTGAGTTCTGTATTTTCTCTCTGTCTGTAGGCAGCTGCTCTTGTATGTGGGCAGTCATGGCTTTGTCACTTTTTTGAGAGGGAACAGAATGAAAAATCTGTGGTTTTTTTAAGATGCCAAAGTCTGCTGAAGCTCTTTCCCCTTCCTCAGAGTGAATTTCAGGATCTAGGTTTGTCTAATCCACAAGATATTTTGTTTCCTTTATGTTGCAAAGCTCTCTGTCCACTGGCCAACAAATGTCTGGTGTCCTCTAGAATATTTCTGCAGGAAGAAAATGTGTTTGGAAGCAGAGAGAAGCACACAAGGTGCAGGGTTAAGGATGAACTCCCCTTCTGGGATTCTGTGTTTCATTCCCAGCCTGAGAGCCCTGAGCTGGTGGTTGGAGCAGCCTTGTAGAGCTCTGGCTGAAGATGCTCTAAAAATAAAGTGGGAAGGAAGGAGAGGAGAGATTCCAGTTCCTTGTGGAACAGGAATGAGGAGATGGGGGAAGCAGATGGCTGCTTTGCTGGATTGTTCCATCTCGTTTGGGGTGGGGATTTGCAGCTATTTCCAGGAAAAATCCCTTGGGGATCCATGGGAACAGGGATGCTACAGGATTAGCAGTCCTGTGGGCTGTGGCACCAGGCTGGTGTCCCTCACACCTTCCATCCAAAGGGCTCTCAGGGCTGTCCAGGGAGGCCTTGACACAAACCCCAGGGGCTGTGCAGCCCCACAGAGCTCAGGGCTCCCAGCAGAGCCACATTTTCCATTGCAGCAGGGAACACAGAGTGGGTTGAATGCTTTTTCCAGGGAGCAGTGGTTCCCTGGGCCAAGCTGGCTCCCAGTCCCTGTGTGCCTGCAGAATGGCTTCGTTTCAGTTGTGAGGGAGAATTTGCTTTTCCTGCAGTCGTTTCTTTTTCAGCTTTTGTGAAATAGGCTTTAGTATAGAAATAAATCATCCGAGCATTACTAAATTAAAAATAAGCATAGAAGCAGACAGAGCTGCCAAGCTAAGGTTAAACTTGGAGCAGGAGATCAGATTATGGTTTCATCAGTCTTTCCTCCCACTCTTTGCTTAATTTGGTACTTAAACGAGCCTAATAAGCATTGCAGAGCTCTGCACACCCAGCTGCTTTGGAGAGCAGTCTCCTGGTCCTCATGTTCCCATTTTGGGTCACACACATCACTGCACTGATGTGCTGGAACTCTCCTTGTAGATGCCACAGTTTATTGGGATGCAGAGGGATTACACTTGCTTGGAGCAGAGATTAGCATCAAGTTCACCTACCCTCCCTGGGAGGAAAAAGGAGCATTTCCAGTCCACTGCAGGTCTTGGGTTGCCTTTGTTTACTCTCAGACCTGACCCCAGCTCACTTTTGAAGAGTCTTGGAGCAGCAGCAGCATCAGGAGGCAAAGTGACCTCAGTGACAGGAGCTGGGAACATCCCAGGGACAGACTGGCAGAGGGATGGAGGGGCTGCTGCTGCCAGGGGGGTACAAAATGTGCCCAGAGCAGGGGAGGGTGAGGAGGGGTGGGCACAGAGAGCTGGAGCTGCCCTGGATCCCTGGCAGTGCCCAGGGCCAGGCTGGATGGGGCTGGAGCAGCCTGGGACAGTGGGAGGTGTCCCTGCCATGGCTTTAATGCCTCTCCCAGCCCAAACCATCCTGGGATTCTGTGTTTCATTCCCAGTCTGAGAGACCTGAGCTGGTGTTTGGAGCAGCCTTGAATTTCAGAAACACTTTGTCCCTTTCAAAGCCTCATTTTAATTCCCCTTCCCCTCCTCTCTCTCCCTTCAAGGAATGGGATGATATTTTCATCCTGGTTTTCCTCTTTATTTTACTGAAATTTCAGCATGATAAAATCTCTTGCCTTGGAGAGCTAAAAGGAATCTCTGAATGGTGCTGGATGTGATCCATGTGTTCCATCCAGGACTTTGCTAAGTCCTGGCCACTGTTTGCAATTTCTGTACAGGTCTTTTTGCTCTTTGTTTTCCATAATCTCCATCAGTTGTGGGATGCCATTGCTAAACAAATGAGATGATAATTAGCATAGCAACATCAGAGGAAGTTGATTTTCCATCTGTAATAGGGATGATGATAATTAAACATGCATGACCTCATTGGGTTGAATAGGAATCAATTAAAATTAAAGCTTGTTGGGAATTTTTTTCTTCTCTGAAATTTTTCAGAGAAAGCAAGAACAACATAACAAGTCCTAATGAAAGGAAATTGGGCTGATTTGCACCCTCAGTATTAAAAAATGAAAAAATCGGGAGATTTTTCAGGGATGGAAAATGTGATGGTACCTCCCCTGCCCCGCCCCAGCCGTGTGTAAATGCCCATTTTGATGAAATTTTTCATTTGGAAAAATGAAGTTTAGAACTTTCCAGCTGTTCTAAACAGCTGGAAAAAAGAGGCGCCCTGCTCTGCCCCTCCCTGCACACTTTCTAACACTGTTTAGAAAAACTCAGATCAAACATGAGGAAATGGTTCCCCAGTTTGTGTCCAGAGAGGCTCTCTGGCCAGCAGGGTGCATAAATTAATTTTGTAACATGTCTTAATTTCCACTGCTTGAGTGAACGTTGCACTGGAGCAGCTCCTTTTAGAGGGAAATGAATTATTATTGGAGAGGGGGAAGTACAGAGGGTTAAAGTTGGAAGGCCAAGTCTGGGGCCCCAGAGAGGAGCTGACCCTCAGCTGGAGCAGTGGGACCTGAGAGGCCCCTCTGGAGTGCAGGTGGAGAAGACTTGGGTTAAATTCTTCCTTTTTGTAATTTCTTTGCAAAATGAGGGTTCAGTGGTGTCTCAGCAGTTGCAGCCAAGCTTGCCCAGGGCCTCTGGGTTTGGGTTTTGGGAGAGATGTGAAACCTCTGAACCTGCAGGATGGTTCAGGTCAGATCAGGGGCCTGAAGAACAGGAACCCAAAGCTTCGGGAGTTGTCTCTGAGTGTCTGTGCTGGAGATGACCCTGAGGTGTTACAAAGTCTCTTTTTCCCAGCCCAGCAATTGAAGGAGGAGTCAGGGTTCTTAGGCTGTGCTTTTCAAGGTTGTTTATTTTCTGTTATCTTTAACATTATTTTTTCTGACCTCTGTCTAGCAAGTCAATCCAAGGCACACTGACACCTTCAGGGTGGTGTCAGCTTTTTATACTGAGAACTGTGTGTGCTTTATTTACAATCATTTTCCAATGCCTATCACCTATGTCAGACAGTCTGGCTCTACTCTAAACCAATCCAGAAGTGTCACCATCACAGCAGAAGATGGGGGACAAGAAGAAGAAAGAAGGACAGGACACGCCCAGATTCCTCCATCTTGGCTTCTGAACCCCCATTCTATATCCCCAAAATTCTACTTTTCCACCCTGTGACAAATTCACTGTCATTCTACTCAAACTCTTGTGGCTTGTAAATCTTCACACAAAGTTGGTAATTGTTTCCATGGGCTAAAATCAAAGGCACAGGTGTTTGTGACTCTGTTCCAAGGCCTCTGAGCCCCCTGACAGGGCCTTGAGCCATCCAGGGCAGCCAGAGCCATGTCCTGGCTTCCAAAATAGTCCCAGGTCTGTGTTTTGCATTTTGGGATTTGCTTCCAGGCCTGGGGAGGTGTTCCTGAGGAGAGATGCAAGATGCATCTCTGATAGCTTAAACTAGCAAACCCTGGCTTCATTTAGTTTTCATCTCATCCTGGCTTTATTTAGTTTTCATCTCATCTTGGCTTTGCCTCATTTAGGTCCTGCTTCTGCAAGATGGGGCAGTCAGAACTGAGAGTGATGGGTTCATGTTCTCTGTCCTCTTATGCTTCTCTAAAAAGCAGGAAGTTCCAGCCCCAGGCACAGCTAAAAGGAGTTTCTGGGGCTGCAGGAGTCCCCCCAGCTGAGTTCAGATAAGGCAGCACCAAAGGCTCAGTCTCTGATGTGAGCATTGGAATGCTTTCCTCCTGCATTTGGCCTTGGAGCTGCACAGGAGGCAGCTCCAGCCAGTGCCTTTCCAAGAGGGAGGAATGCTGCCCAGTCTCCTCCAGGCACTTCCTACCCAGTGGTTTTTGGTTTTTGGTTTTTATCCCACCCCATGGAGTCGTTCTCTGAGTGCCCTGGGCTGGGATCCAGCCCCATGGATGCAGTGGGGCTGTGTTTGTGTCCTCCACAAGGATGTGGGTCCTCTCCATGGCACCATGAAAATCACTGGACAGAAAATCCTGAGCTGGAAGGGACTCACAAGGATCATCCAAACCCAGCTGCACAGGACAGCCCCAAGAATCCCACCCCACACCTGAGTGCTGTCCAAACCGTGCTGTTGTCTGAGCTCCTGCACTGTTTTGTGGGGAAAAGGGGTTAATGAGGACTCAGGAGGTTATTTCACTGCCTCTGCTCCTCATCAGATGGAGCACTCAGGGATCCTGTGGAGGAAGGATTTATCCTGGAGCAGCTCCTGCCTCAGTCAGGGGGTTCAGGACCTGCTGCCACCCCACAGTGTGGGCAGGGTCCAGGGGTTTCCTGGGGGTTCAGCACAGCTCCCACAGCTTCCCTTTGGGCTGACAGCAGGGAAAACCCATTTCCATCCAGGGCTGGAAAAGACCAGAGCTGAGTCAACAGGAGAAGATTTGCTGTGCCAGTGGTGGGGAGAGGTGGGGAACCCCAGGCTGGGCCAGGCTGGAGGGGGCCCAGAGGGTCCCTGGTGGCACCTCCCTGCTCAGGCAGGGCCATCCCAGAGCACAGGGCACAGCATTGTGTGCACAGGGCTCTGCAGGATCCCCGCTGAGGGAGACTCCAGCCCCTCCCTGGGCAGCCTGCTCAGGGCTGGGCACTGCCCAGGGCACAAGTTGTGCCTCCTGGGCAGGGGCAGTGCTGGGCTCAGGCCCTGCCCGTGGCTCTGGTGCCACTGCTGGGCCTGGAGCCCAGCCTGGGCCCTGCTCTGCCCCTCCCTGCACACAGGGACACCCAGGGCTGAGGGCCCCTCTCAGCTGGGGCTCCTCTGCAGCCTGAGCAGCCCCAGCTCCCTCAGCCTTTCCTGGGCACAGAGATGCTCCAGGCCCTGCTCATCCTCACAGCCTGAGCTGGCCCCGCTCCAGGAGCTCCTGTCCCTGCTGTGCTGAGGATCCAGAGCTGGGCACAGCACCCAGAGCTGCCCCAGGGCTGGGCAGGGGCAGTGCTGGGCTCAGGCCCTGCCTGTGCCTCTGGTGCCACTGCTGGGCACTTTTTAACTCCTCAGCTGCTGTGGCCTCCCTGCAGGAGCTGTGTCCTACGAGCTGTGCTCACCATCCCATGGCATTTTTCTGGGCAGGGGAAGTTAAACTTGTCTATTTGAGTGGGATTTCTAAAACACAATGAATTTCATGAGGGCTGAGAGCTGTGCTGGGCTGGAGGGTCAGAAGATGAGCTGTAATGTGAGGAGCTGGGGCTGTTCATGAGGACAAATCTGGGAGAGGAATTCTCTCTTCTGCCTCTTAATTGCCCTATCAAGGCCAGATCAAAAGGGCAGGATGCAAGTGAGTGCTGCTGCCCAAGATGCTGCTCTAATTAGAGCAGTCCCTGAACCTCTTGCAGACTTACAGTGTAGTATCAATTCAGGTTAAATTGGGAAACTGAGCAGAAAATTGCTGTCTGGTGTTTGGAGTGGTTTCTGCATCTTAACATTATCTGATATTGTATCATTATGTACTGATGCAAAATGCCAACAAGTAATGGCAGAGCCCTGCAAGTAATGACACCGGGATGGGAGAGCAGGAAATAGTGAGAGAAATTTAATTTCTTCTGCAGTTTCATGAAATAAAGTCAACTCAGGTACACACTTGTTCAGATTAAATATAATGATGTGTGTCTGCAGCCCGAGCCTGCCAGGAATGCACATCCAGGGGCTGGGCAGGGCCAGGGGAGAGTTGCCATGGAAATGCAGCCAATGTCACACTGGCAGCCTTGCAAATGGCTCGTGTGTCATGGCTCATTTTCCAGGAGTAGCAGGGAGAACTGGGAATTAAGGGAAAACGTCTTTAAATGTTTGCAGCAAGGCAGGGCCAGGACAAGTGTTGGGAGTGCTGAGTGTTTGTGGGGACAGAGGGACCCAGAGCACACCTGGGGCAGGCTCTGCAGCATCCCTGGGCTGCCTGACCCCTTCTCCTTCCTCCTGCTGGGGCAGCAGGGCTGGAGCACCCCTGGGCTGCCTGGGCTTCCCCTGCCTCCCCTCAGGGCAGCAGCTTTCCCTCACTTTGCTCCTTCCAGGCCTTTGGCAGCCCAATTCCTGCACTTGCTGTTCCATTCCGAGTTGCCTGAGCTGTGCCAGATGATCCAGAGTTATTGCTTGATCTGTCCTGTAATTGGGAACTCAGCTGCTGGCTCTTGTGGGGACTCACACAGCTCTTGCTTTAAAATTGGATGAAGTGCTCAAGGGTATTTTTCTTATTTTGTTCTGATTTTGGGGGGGAATAATGGTTTTGCCATGCAAAAATAAACTAGGCTGCTGGACAAACAGCTTGGGTTGTTAGAGCCTCTCTCCAAGTAATGATGGTGTAATTCAGGCCTCTGAAATAAGAAGCAAACAAAAAATAAATGATTAACCTGCCTTTAGAGTATTGAAATCTTTATGTATTTTAAGGCTGTAGTGGGTAAATAGGAGCAAATGAGTGTTTGAACAGGCAATGGAGGGATGACAGCAGGACCAGGGAACCAGGATCCACAGAATTCCCAGCTCAGGGCCTGCCCATCTCCTGCCAGGTTCAGTTATCTCTGCTTCTGGTATCAGTTTCCCCGTGGCCTGGCTGTCCCAGCCCAGGTTCAGGTGTCCCAGCCCAGGTTCAGCTGTCCCAGCCCAGGTTCAGGTGTCCCAGCCCAGGTTCAGCTGTCCCAGCCCAGGTTCAGCTGTCCCAGCCCAGGTTCAGGTGTCCCAGCCCAGGTTCAGGTGTCCCAGCCCAGGTTCAGCTGTCCCAGCCCAGGTTCAGGTGTCCCAGCCCAGGTTCAGGTGTCCCAGCCCAGGTTCAGCTGTCACAGCCCAGGTTCAGGTGTCCCAGCCCAGGTTCAGCTGTCCCAGCCCAGGTTCAGGTGTCCCAGCCCAGGTTCAGCTGTCCCAGCCCAGGTTCAGGTGTGCTGGGGGTGAGTGCTGAGCTGTGAGCTGGGGCTCTGTGAAGAGCAGAGCCATTGCTGTGGGCAGGGCAGTGGAGGGGCTGGACAGCTCCTCCCTGGTGCTGCTGGGCACAGAGGGGTGCTGAGGGGAAATTGGCTGTTGGGTTGGGATGGGGCTCAGTCCCAGCTGCACCAAACCTCCCCTGGGCCTTTTAAAGACAAACTGGGCTGGGGCTGAGCTCTGCAGAGCCAGGAGCTCCCTGGCACAGCCCTGGGGTGCTCCTGCTGCAGGAGGGCAGGGAGGCCGAGGTGGCACAGGGGGGAAAATGCACATCTCCCTCTTCCTCCTGCACCTTCCTTTCCCTCCCCTTTCTTCCCCTCCAAGCAACCTGTTACCTTCAGAACCCTGAGGGGAAGAGTGGCTCCAGCTGGAATGTAAATCTCTTCATTCCCTTCAGTGTGGCAGCAAAGCTCTGGGTGTGGCAGCTGAGGAACCCACCTGGGGTCAACTGGGCAGGTGTCCCAGGGCTGTCCCTCAACCAAGCAGAGTTTATTCTCTAAAGCAAGGTGATGCTCCTTAAAATTAAGTGTCATTTCTCTCTTCTTGCTGATATATTCCTTTGAACAGCAAAGAAAGGCTGCAGAAGAAAATTGAGTGGAGTTCCTGCCGAATTCAAACACACTGTAGTGATAAATATGGTTCTGAATAAACCTCCTTGTAGTCACAAATCAATTAATCTTTTTTTTCCCTGTGTGCTCCATCCTAAGGATTTACTTTCTCATTGAGCTTTCCTAGCTCGTGCAGTACCTAATTCTTCACCTGGATAAATAACTGGTGGCATTTTTATTCCCCAGCAAACCAGCATTATCTTTCTTGCTGTGTACAAGCAAAGGGAATTTTATTTATTTGTTTCTTTATTCTCCCCAGAGCAAACTCTGTGAGTTGGGGCTTGGAATAAAGCAGAGTTCAGGGCGTGGGGAGAGGCAGCTCTGCCATGGTTCAAGGAGTGTTTGGACAGCACTCTGAGGGGCAGGGGGATTGTTGGGGTGTCTGTGTGGGGCCAGGGGTGGGACTGGATGATCCTTGGGGGCTTTTCCAGCCCAGGGTGCTCTGATTCCATGAGCAGGCTCAGGAGAGAAGGGGACTTCATTGTCACAGGGCCCCAGCTGGGTAATAATTGGCATTGACTCCATGATTCACAGAAGGGTGATCAATCACTTTAATAAACTATTCTTATTAAGAATCCCTTTGCTTTTCTAGACAGTTAAAATACAGGTGGACCCAACTGGTCCTTCAAACACCATCACCACTGGCCAATCAAGAAACCACCCTTTGGTAAGCAAACCTCCATACCACATTCCACATGTTCACAACAACAGGGACAGCAAGTGAAGATAAGAATCATTTATCATTCTTTTCTCTGATCTTCTCACAGCCTTCCCCAGCACAATGCCTGGGAAAGTTGTGCTGCTCTCTGTGGCCACAGAGCTGCTGCCACAACCTTCTCCATCAGTTTAGGAGCCCTTTGGTGTGCCAGACCCCCTTGGCTGAGGATGCAAGGGGGATTTTTAGGGAAGGGCTGTCCCAGATTGGCTGGGATGGAGGGCACAGCTCTGCCCTGCTCCTGTCCTGCTCAGAGCCAGCCTGAAACCCTGCAGGGAGTTCAGCTCAGGGCTGGGGTGAGCAGGGACAGAGCAGAACTTTTCTGCCTTGTGTGGCAGGAGCTCTTTCCTCAGCCTTCTGCTTCTCTGAGGGTGAGTTAAAAATAGAGTTTAGAGAAGAAAAAACACGATTGAGTGTGAACCTCCCATGGGCTGGGTGCCAGCTGGAGCTGCAGCACATCCTCAGCCTGGGCTGCTCTGCAGGGACACAGACTCTGGAGAGCCCAGAGGGGGTGGCTGAGTGTCAGATCCAGAGCTCTGGGCAGGGGCTGGAGCAGGCAGAGCTCACCTGGGAATTCACCAGGAATCGAACTGGAATGGGAGAATGCTGGCTGTAAAAAGGGCAGCAGAGCTGGGGAGGAGCCCTGGAGCAGCTGAGGGAGCTGGGAAGGGTCTGCAGCCCCAGGAGCAGCTGAGGGAGCTGGGCAGGGGCTCAGCCTGGAGCAAAGGAGGCTCAGGGGGCCCTTGTGGCTCTGCACAGCTCCTGCCAGGAGGGGACAGCCGGGGGGGTCGGGCTGTGCTCCAGGGAACAGGGACAGGAGCAGAGGGAATGGCCTCAGGCTGGGCCAGGGCAGCCTCAGGGGGGATTTTGGGGAAATTCCTTCCTGGAATTTGTTGTCCAGCCCAGGCACAGCTGCCCAGGGCAGGGTGGAGTCCCCACCCCTGGAGGGGTTTAACAGCCCTGTGGAGGTGGCACTTGGGGACATGGGGCAGTGGTGGCCTTGGCAGTGATGGAACACTTGGACTCAGTGGCCTTTTACAACCCAACGAGCTCCATGGTTTTATCCTGACCTTGCCTATCTAGTGCCAGCAATCCTGAGTTCCAGCAGAGCAGGATGTCCCTTTAAACTCTTCCAGCTCCCCTTCCCACACTGAGATCTGTAACAGCTCTGCCTCTGCTCCCTTCAAACACAAGGCAGAAAATCCAAGAAATAATCCATGGTCTTGTACTTCTGAGTAAACTTAACTCATTCCAAAGGTCTGCTGGATGAGCAGCTCATTGAGAGATGTAAACATTACTGACTGGATTCTTCAGGGCTTCTGCAGGATTAACTTTTCAGCTCTTTTCTGTTGTCTTTAATATGTGAGAGGTGTAAAAATGGAGTGGCCATGGGGTTCTTCCTCAGCCAGGTGGTGAAGGTGAAGGACACTACACAGAAAGGGACAATCTTTGGGAGTGCTCTGAGACTCTGGACAGTGGTAATGGATGGCAGAGAATTTATATCCTGAATGATGAACCAACCCCCTGCGTGTTGCCACTGGGGTTTGCCTCACAGAAATGTTTCTAAGAAGGCAGGGCATAGGAGCAGGAGGCTGGAAATCAGCTTGCAGAGGCCCCACGAGCTTTCCTTTCATCCCTTGTAGATGTGAAATATTGACTCAAGTTCTGAAATCCTGAGAAATGGATATTTAAAATCTCTGTGGAGCTTTCCTGCTCTGAAAGATCGTGTCTCATTAGCATCCCATCAAGGATGCTCCCTAAAAAGAGGAATTTTCCCAGTGTATCAGCACAGAGGGCCATTAAATGCCCTGCTTGCTTTGTGTCCTGTGCTTTCTGAAGGAGAGATTTTATTTTTTTTTTTTTTTGCCTGGTTCTGTGTGGGTGAGAAAAAAGGCAAAGGAGTATTAATTGCTTGCAAATGCTCTTTCAAAAGTCATGGGAAGGGTGAGCTCCTGGAAGGGGCCTTTGTGGAAGGTTTGGGGGTTCCCAGCACAGGACCTGGGCTTTAACAGGATGAGAAAAGCCTTGAGCTGCCTGTAGATGAGGGAGCAGGGTGGGACTGGGAGGAGGCAGAAGGATGGCAGGGCTGGCTGGTGCCTCCTCTGCCTTGGAGAAGTGTCCTGCGAGCAGGATCAGCTCTGGGAGCCACCAGGCTCAGATAAATCCACAGCAGTGAGGAGCTGTCAGAAAATGACAAAGTTTGCCAGCCTCAACCATCACTTACAGCCAGCAGCCAAGGGAGCAGGTGCTCCATAAAGCATCCTGGCAGCTCTAGAGGTCCCCAGTTTGATTTACTGGAGGCAGTGGCAGGCCTTTGTTATCAGCTTGGCCAGGGGAGGCTCCTTTTGGCCCACAAGATCCATCTCCTCCTCCTTTGTTTGCTTTTGGCCCTGGGGGGAAGGAGGGTGTTGAGCACTAACCCATCCCTCCTGCAGCCCTTGGTACCAGGGTGGATGTTTGGTGTCTCTGGGTCACAGGGCTCCTCACAGGGTCCCAGGACACTGAGCAGCCATGTGTGGAACTGTCACTGTGACATTTCCTGAAAAATCCCTTCACTAGGATTCTTCCCCTGAGGAGCCTCAGAAAAGAAATGAAAACAATAATTATCTGATTGCTTGGAATGGGAGGTTGCTTCCCAACAGGTGCATCATTGATTGTTCCATGTGGATTATTTTTAATTAATGACCAATCACCATCAGCTGTGTCAGGACTCTGGTCAGTCACAGGTTTTTGTTATCAGTCTTGTCTGGCCTTCTGATGTCTCCTTTCTCTTTCTTTAGTATAGTTTTGGTATACCATTTTATTGTAATACAATGTCATGTAATGTCATATAATGTCATATAATGTCGTATAATAATATGGTATGGTATGGTATGGTATGGTATGGTATGGTATGGTATGGTATGGTATGGTATATAATATAATATAATATAATATAATATAATATAATATAATATAATATAATATAATATAATATAATATAATATAATATAATATAATATAATATAATATAATATAATATAATATAATATAATGTATATCAGCCTTCTGAGAACTTGGAGGCAGTTCTCATCTCTCACCCTATCCTGGGAACCCTCACAACACCACAATACAGAATCCACTCAGGAGCAGGCATGGTGCCAAGGCCTTGGGGTGGGAGGAGCTGGAGGAAGGTGTCCCCAGGTGGAGGGAGGTGTCAGGGTCACCTGGGGCAGGGCTGCAGCCAAACCCCATCCCCAGGCTCTCCCAGCACGTTTCTTTCTGTTCCTGCCTCCTTTAGGCTCAGCTCATGTGGGGCCTGGGCTGAGCTCTCAGGCTGGCACAGTGAGGAGCAGGAAACAAAGGATGCTGCTGGGAAAAGCCTGTTGGGTTACATGGCATCCCCTGGAGAACCTGCCAGGGGTGGAGGTGTCACCCACAAACCTTCCTGGCACCTGCAGTGTGCTAAAAGCTGAACCTCAAACCCCAAAACCCCTGCCCACAACCCAGGACATGGCTCTGGCTGCCCTGGAGGGCTCAGGCCCCTGGCAGGGGCTCAGAGACCTTGGCAAGGAGTCACAAACACCTGTGCCTTTGATTTTAACCCTTGGAAACAATTACCAACTTTATATGAGGATTCACAAGCCACAAGAGTTTAGGTAGAATGATAGTTAGTTTGTCACAAGGTAGAAAAATAGAATTTTAGGGCTTTTAGGATGGGGGTTCAGGAGCCAAGATGGGGGGATTTGGGTGTGCCTTGTCCTTCTTCTTTCTTCTTCTTCACCTCCATCTTCTGGGTGATGTTGGCAGTTTAATATTGATTTAGGGTAGAAACTCACAGTCTAACATAGGTGATAGGTATTGGAACATTATTGTAAATAAGTACAGGTGGTTTTTAGTATAGAAAGATAACACTGCCCTGAGGGTGGTCACTGTGCCACAACCCGACCTGCTGGGCAGATCTCAGCAGGTCAGAGAAAGAATGTTACAGATAACAAAGAATAATCAACCTTGAAAAGCAGAGCTGAGGAATCCTGACTCCTTCTTTGACCTTGGGGCTGGGAAAAAGAGAATTTCTGACACCTCGGGGTCACCTCTACCACAGAGACTCCGAGCCCCAGGGAGTGATGCAGGAGGGCCCTAGGGTCTGCTAGGAGATTGGGGGAGAATAGGACCAGGGAGACGAGTAGGAAAAGTATTAGTACAAATCCTAGAATGTCTTTAATAGTGTAGTATGGGTGGAAGGGGCTTTTGTCTCAGTCTGAGAGGATTCCTAGTCTGCCAGCCCCTCAGAGGACCCTGAGCTCTGCAGGGAGGCGCCCCAGGCTCAGCAGGGACTCGGGGCACAGCAGGACCCTGCTGCTCTGGCAGGGCTGGCAGCAGCAGGGAGGGCTCTGCTGTTTGGTGAGGCTGGCTCGGTGACAGCCCTGTCCCTGCAGAGCAGCTCCCGGGGCTCAGGGTCACCAGGCAGCTGCAGGGAGCCTCAGGGCCTGCAGGGCTCAGCTCTGGCTGCTGCTGAGGAGAAGCTGCAAATGTCCCAGGTGGGACATTGTCTGCAGGGCCTGTGACTGCTCCTGCAGGGCCTCCGGGGATGCTGGACTCTGGTGTTTGCCACCTTTTGCCCCTCTTCTCTAGTTTTATCTGTACAACTGTAAAGACAATTGGTAATGACAATAAAGGTCTTTTGTTGCACTTGGGACCCATTCCTAAAGCATGGCACAAGTTATGTCTCAAGCCTCTCTAATTCCACAGTGAATTAGAGAACACTCTCCCTTCAGCACAGACACAATGACCCAGAATGGCTCAATCTTGAGTATTTCGTCCTCAGCTGAAACAGCTACAATTAGTTCTGCCACTAACAGCCAGAGCAGAACTCGTTTTAAAACAAAGTGGTTACAAATCTTCTTCAGGATCAGAACACCTAAACACTGTTACAGATTAAATACATGTGGAATCTGTTTTGCCCCTGAGGCACCGAGGGAGTCCAGGTGTGGAGAGATTTCAAGATGTGGAAAAGCATAAAGAGTTTGTAGTGATTTCATCCAGATCAGGGCCTGATGGGACAGGCCAGAAGGACAGCCTGGCTGTGGAGAGAGGGAAAACAGCAACACTGTGTCCCTAAAAAACTCTTTGGGAAGGCTCTGGAATAACTGCACTGCCAACAGCAGGGCTGTGCTGCTGTGTGCCCAACCCAGCTCCAAAACTGTGACCGTGCTCACAGGGGTCCCAGGATGAGGGAAGAGATGAGGATCTGACTCCATGTTTCAGGAGGCTTGATTTATTATTTTATAATATATATTACATTAAAACTATACTAAAAGACTAGAAGAAAAGGTTTCATCAGAAGGCTGGCTAAGAATAGAATAGCAAAGAAATGATAACAAAGGTTTGTGGCTTGGGCTCTGTGTCCAAGCCAGCTGACTGTGATTGGCCATTAATTACAAACATCTAACATGGGCCAATCCCAGATGCACCTGTTGCATTCCACAGCAGCAGATAATCATTGTTTACATTCTGTTCCTGAGGCCTCTCAGCTTCTCAGGAGGAAAAATCTTAAAGAAAAGATTTTTCATGAAGGATGTCTGTGACACAAGACCCTGGCACCTGCTGGGGAACACAGCTTTGGGATTGGAGAGCAGCTTTGGAAGGAGTTGGGAGGGTGGAGTGAACCTGGCAGGGGCAGATCTGGGATTCCTCCATGGCCCCAGGGACAGGGGGCCTGGGTGGCCTCAGTGCCACCCCTGGAGCTCTGGAACGTGAGCAGCACCTGAGCTGGCAGGGTGGAGTGAGGTGTGTGAGGGCTCTCAGGGGCACTGAGAGCAGCAGGACACCTGCAAAGCCAGGCTGGCTGCCAGGGGTTGTGGTGGGAGTCCTGCAGTGCTGCTGCCCTGCTGATGGGGTGACCAGCTGAGGGAATTTGTGCTGATAACACCTCAGTCACTGTGAGCTTCCCCTGCAGGGTCTGGAAGGCAAATGGGATGGATTTCAGAGCCATTTTCCTCAGAACAGTCAGAGAAAGGAGAGATCTGCCCCAAATGGATGAGGTTCAGCATTGTGGGTGTCCAGGTCACCTTTGGAGATTGGATTTTGGTTCTGAGGATCTCTGAGCACTGCTGAGTGATTTGCTGCAGTCAAGAGTTGAGGTTTTGGGATGCAATTACTCATGAGCCAAAATGTCACCAACTCCTGTAACTGTCACTCAGTGCCAATGGAAACATGTACAAGAAGGAATTTCTCCATGGACAGCTGCTCCTGCCCTCAGACTGCCAGCAGAATCCCTCGGGCTCTTACCAGGATCAGGATGTTCCATCCCACAGCACCCTGCTCAGTATTCAGCCTCTGAGAGGAGACAAGGGGACAGACATGAGGCACTGGGGCTGCAAATGCAGGTGACAAAGATAAGGAGAGCTGAAGTGTCCCACTGAGCTGGAATGCTGCTGGACACGAGGGGCTGAGCATCCTCATCACCCACAGATTCAGCTCTGGGGTCTGTCTCCAAAGCTGCTGCTGCTCAGCACCTTGCAGGATTTGTCCCTTTGTGCAGGAAAAAGGATCAGGCAAACTGTGGCACGTTTATCTGCTGAGTTTTCAGCAGGAAAATGGATGAGTTTGGAGTTGCTCACCATATGTTCCCCTCTGGGCATCAGGCTCTGCACCCTGTGCCTTGCTGCTGGGGACTGGAGTGATGGAGCAGGGGAGGATTTCAGACCTGGCTGCCACAGCCTTCCTCCCTTGCTCAGCAGCTTTCAAACACCAATATTTAATGCAGTGTCTTCCCTTCCTTCTGTTTCAACTCCCCCTGGACTTTTCCACCCACTTGTGCACTCAGCATGTTCTGCTCCCCCTCACATATGGCACGCAGAATTTTCCATGCATTAAAACCCTAACTCAGGGTTATTTGATGCTCAGGGAAGGTCAGGGAATATTTGATGCTCCAAAAAACACAGCAGTGGAATTAGAAACATGAAAATATGAGGGCCAGTGGAAAGGAAAGGGATTCCACACAGGAAATAACAAAGGGATGTGTCTGTAGTGTGTCCTGCTGTGCTTGTGAGCAGGGCCTGGATGGAGCTCTTTGAGGAGCTGAGTATTTAACCAGGGTAAATTGAACATAACATTAATTGAACATTGCCTTTGGGGCAGGGAGGGCAGAGCCTGGCTGTGCCCATGGGGCTGTTGGCAGTTGTGTGTCCCTGAGGCCATGGCCCTCCCCGGGCCCCCCTGTCCCCACAGCCTCCTCTCCTCCTGCATCTCTGACCCCCTGCCCTGGGCTGGGCCTCCCTCCCACCCCAGCCCCTGGAGGGTGATGCTGCTCCTGGAGCACCCCTGGGCTTTACCCGGGCTGGGATGGGCAGCCAGAGCCTGCTCTGGGCTCTGTGGGGTGCTCAGGGACTGAGAGCAGGGCAGGGTGAGGCCGTGCCCACTGCAGGGAGCTGCTGGGCTGGGATGGGCCTAGCTCTAAGCTAAGGATGAGCCCAGTCTGAGCTGGGGATGGGCCCAGCTCTGACCCAGGGATGAGCCCAGCTCTGACCCAGGGATGAGCCCAGCTCTGTCCAAGGATGAGCCCAGCTCTGACCTAAGGATGAGCCCAGCTCTGACCCAGGGATGAGCCCAGTTCTGCCTAAGGATGAGCCCAGCTCTGCCTAAGGATGAGCCCAGCTCTGACCCAGGGATGAGCCCAGCTCTGTCCCCACAGGCCCCTGGGCCCTGCCCTGCCCTGCCAGCCCATCTCCCTGCAGAGCTGTCAGCCAGGGCCAGGGGAAGCTCTGCAGGGTTTGTCTCAGTCCCAGTGAGCACTGCCCTGAGCCAGAGAGCCCCACAGGACCCCAGATCTGAGACCTGAGCTCTGCTCACTGCTGTCACTGTCACCCCAGCTTCTGAGCTCCCCACTGCAGCCACATGGCCTTGGTCCCTGTGTGTGCCCCTGTGTGTGCCAGTTATGTGTGCCCCTGCCCTGTGTGTGCCCCCTGTGTGTGCCAGTTATGTGTGCCCCTGCCCTGTGTGTGCCCCCTGTGTGTGCCCCTGTGTGTGGCCATTGTGTGTGCCTCTGTGTGTGCCCTCTGTGTGTGCCCCCTGTGTGCCCCCTCCCCTGTGTGCCCTCTGTGTGCCCGTGTGTGTGCCCCCTGTGTGTGCCCAGCCCTGTGTGTGCCCTCTGTGTGCCCCTGCCCTGTGTGTGCCCCCTGTGTGTGCCCAGCCCTGTGTGTGCCCCCTTTGTGTGTCCAGCCCTGTGTGTGCCCTCTGTGTGTCCCCCTGCCCCATGTGCCCCCTGCCCTGTGTGTGCCCCCTGTGTGCCCCCACCCCTGTGTGTGCCCCCTGTGTATCCCCCTGCCCCATGTGCCCCCTGCCCTGTGTGTGCCCTCTGTGTGTGTGTGTGCCCTCTGTGTGTGCCCTTGTGTGTGCTCCCTGTGTGCCCCCTGCCCTGTGTGCCCCCTCTGCATGTCCCCCAGCCCCGTGTGCCCCCTGCCCTGTGCCAGGCAGCTCTGGCAGCCCACAGGGAGGCAGGGATGTGTGGGCACACACAGCACAGGGCTCTGTGCATGCCTTGCAAGGCTGGTGGGATTTTCAGGTGCAGTGTCTGGAGTGACTCTGTGTGCCCAGCCCAGCTCCAAAGCCCTGGCCCCTGCTGGGGAACACAGCTTTGGGATTTGAGAGCAGCTTTGGAAGGGTGGAGTGAACGTGGCAGGGGCAGATCTGGGATTCCTCCATGGCCCCAAGGACAGGGGGCTGGGTGGCCTCAGTGCCACCCCTGGGGCTCTGGAACGTGAGCAGCACCCGAGGGTGGTGTGGGGCAGCTGCACTGGGTCCTTTCAGCAATGGTTTGTGTTATGTGGGGCAGGAATCTGCTTTGCCCCAGTGTGATGTAGGACATAACAGAACAAGCTCACACTGCTGCTCTCAAGGTGAAGAAAAGGGAAGTTTGTTTTCTGACTCCAACATTTAGAGTTTTCCAAGAGTGACAGTGGATTGGAGGTGACAGTGCCACCTCTCCAATGACACTGGACAAACCAGCAGTCCATCAACTCTCTCCTCCTCCATAAAGGAATGCAAAACAATGAGTTATTTACAGAAAGTGTGTGAGAAAGTTTGCTACAAGGATGTCAACATCAGAAGGCTCAGAAAATCTTAAAAAAACAGGGTGACAGTGTGACCCTGACAGGGAGCAGGGAGCTGTTTCTGGAGGTACAGGGAATTTATTGCATCCACCCTGCCTGGGATGGGGCCTTGCAGTGCAAATGAATTATTTGTAAAATTTTACCTCTTTACTCTCGAGGTCTTGCATTGTCTCACTCTGAAGCAGCAGAGGGGAGCTGGTGCTGCTGTGCTGCTGCCCAGGGAATGGTGTCAGAGGGGAGCAGAGCTGAGGGGTGATGGGGATGGCAGCACCCCTGCATTAATGTCAACTCTGGAGCTGAACCCCACAGAATGCTGGAATGGTTTGGGTGGGAGGGACCTTAAAGCCCATCCTGATCCATGGCAGGGACACCTCCCACTGCCCCAGGCTGCTCCAGCCTGGCCCTGGGCACTGCCAGGGATCCAGGGGCAGCCCCAGCTGCTCTGGGCACCCTGTGCCAGGGCCTGCCCACCCTCACAGAGAACAATTCCTTCCCAATATCCAAATTTCCTTGTGCTGATCCCCAGTTGCTGGGTTCTGATCAGTTCAGTCCCAGTGGAGCAGCTCAGGGCTCTCCTGGGGCTGGGGATGGCAGAACTTGGCTGCTGGGTTTTCCCTGAAATGTTGAATTTCAGGCAGAACAAAGGCAAGGTCGTGTGACAGTGCTCACAGGGGTCTCAGGATGAGGGAAGAGATGAGGATCTGACTCCATGATTCAGAAGGATGATTTATTATTTTATGATATATATTACATTAAAACTATACTAAAAGAATAGAAGAAAGGATTTCATCAGGAGGCTGGCTAAGAATAGAACAGGAAGGAATGATCACAAAGGCTGTATCTTGGACTCTCTGTCCAAGCCAGCTGACTGTGATTGGCCATTAATTAGAAACAACCACATGAGACCAATCCCAGATGCACCTGTTGTATTCCACAGCAGCAGATAATCAATGTTTACATTTTGTTCCTGAGGCCTCTCAGCTTCTCAGGAGGAAAAATCCTAAGGAAAGGATTTTCCATAAAACATGTCTGTGATAGACATGGTCCTTTCCAAGAGAACAGTACAGGAAAATACACTGAATCTTTCTCTCAGCTGTGATGTTGAATGTTTTGATTGTCAGGGCATCCAGGGCACTGCATGAAACATTCAATAGGAAAATAAATCAGGACTTCAGTTACCTAAATTATGAAGTTTTGTAAGAATAACCTGTGCTCCCCCAGCACTCCTTATATTTCCTGCTATTTTTCCATCTTTTCTTTGCTGCTTAGGAATACAGAACTGAGACAGTGGAATTTGCTGGCAGTTCTCACATTCCATAAAGAATTTCAAGGATTTTAAATCCCTTTCCTGAGCCTGGGAGATGCAGTGCAGATGTGGAACAGCAAACACTCTGCTGCTGCTGGGGGTTATTGTTCACAAGAGCCATTCTCACTGTCTCAAACCTGTATAAATTTTATTAATAGAGGCATTAGAAATTGTATTGCCTTCCTTAGCCTCTTTGGTTGATGGAAACAACTCTTACACCACCAGTTTAATTTTTCTGAAGTACAGCACTGAAATGTTTTCCATGTTTGTACAAATGAGAATAACCTTCTTTTATAAATTAAACTGAAGCTGTGTGGTTGTTCTGTGAAGCTGATCCCTCTGTGTTGATCATGCCCATAATGAATGATTCTCTGCACTGGGGTTAAAAATAACCCAGCCCCAAGGGCTGTGCCCTCCAGCCCCTCTTTCTTCTTAATTTGTGCTGAGCCATGAGCATGAGAGAGCCCCAGGCAGGTGTGGGTGACCTTGGGGACAGGACTGCCTGCCCTGCCCAAGGGCACCTGGGCTTCCCTGCATTGCTGGGGGCAGAACTGCTGCTGGCAGCTCCTGCAAGGGCAGCCTTGCAGCCTGCATCACTTTCTAAGGCAGCTCTTCAGGGATCTTTGTCAGGGATTTTGGTTTCCATCCTTATGTGCTGGGAAGGAGCACATCTTTGTGCAGCTGAGTGGAAATCTGGCATTGATGTCACCTGAAATGAGAATGTCAGTTTGGGGATTTTTGGGGGGATGTTGATCAAATCAAAGTTTTCAAAACAGAAGTTAAGAGAAAGAGAAGTTAAGAGAAAATTGTTAAGAGAAAATTGTTAAGAGAAAATAGTTCAGAAGGCTGCAAGAGCAACAGGCAAGGGGTTGTGGTGGTTTTGCAGTGGGTAAAATAAAACCAAACTGGTTAAAGAGCTGATGAGGGGTCTGTGGTGTCCCTGGATCCTGACTCCAACAGAGCCACCAGAGATCATTCACCAGCACAGCCCTGTGTGTCCCTGTCAGCCCTGTGTGTCCTTGTCCCCTGTCAGCCCTGTGTGTCCCTGTCCCCTCTGTGTCCCCATCCCCTGTCACCCCTGTGTGTCCCTGTCCCCTCTGTGTGTCCCCATCCCCTCTCAGCCCTGTGTGTCCCTGCCAGCCCTGTGTGTCCCTGTCACCCCTGTGTGTCCCTGTCCCCTCTGTGTCCCCATCCCCTCTCAGCCCTGTGTGTCCCTGCCAGCCCTGTGTGTCCCTGTCCCCTCTCAGCCCTGTGTGTCCCTGTCCCCTCTGTGTGTCCCTGTCATCCCTGTGTGTCCCTGTCCCCTCTGTGTGTCCCCATCCCCTGCCATTCCTGTGTGTCCCTGTCCCCTCTCTGTGCTGGGACTCTCTGGGGTTTGTCCCTCATGCCAGAGGGTTGTCATGGCTTTTTCTCTCACAGCATCACCCTCTTCCACCTCTAAACCATTTGCCATCTCTCAGAGCAGTTTTTACCTGTTGACATTGTCCAGGTGAGGGGCTGATAACCCTGTGGATAATCCCAAAGCAGTTGGTGCTGAATACTGGGGAACAGGAGGTGCTGGAGAGCTCCCAGCAGCTGCCAGGGTCTGGAGGGGACCCAGGGAAGGCAGAGAGGGACCCTGCAGCAGGAACTGGGGACAGGACCAGGGCAATGGGGTCACACTGCCAGAGGGCATTTAGGTCAGACCCAGGGAGGGGATTGTTCCCTGGCACTGAGCTGTGCCTGCCCCTGGATCCCTGGTTGGACCAAAACCCCTTTCCCAGCTGAACCTGACTGCAAAGCCCTTTCTCCTGTTGAGCCCAGATTTTCCATTGGTTGCAGAGGGATGGGTCATGTTCAGGGTGGGTGGTGCTGGGGGCAGAGCAGCCTGGCTGTTCCTGCTCAGAAACCCCCCTGTCCCTTCCCCTGGGGAGCAGAGCTCCAGCCCAGCCCTGGGATGAGCCTCAGGCTGTCACAGACATGTTTTATGGAAAATCCTTTCCTTAGCATTTTTCCTCTTGAGAAGCTGAGAGGCCTCAGGAACAAAATGTGAACAATGATTATCTGCTGCTGTGGAATGTAACAGGTGCAGCTGGGATTGGTCTCATGTGGTTGTTTCTAATTAATGGCCAATCACACTCAGCTGTCCAGACTATCCAAGCCACAAACCTTTGTAATCGTTCTTTGCTATTCTATTCTTAGCCAGCCTTCTGATGAAATCCTTTCTTCTATTCATTTAGTATAATTTTCATATAATACATATAATAAAATAATAAATCATCCTTCTGAATCATGGAGTCAGATCCTCATCTCTTCCCTCATCCTGGGACCCTGTGAACACCATCACATCGAGCCTCCTTAGGCCTGATGTGTTTCAGTCTGTGAAATTCTTTCTTTTCTGGAAAAGTGAAATTCTTTCTTTTCTGGAAAAGCTTCTGCTCAGAGAGGTCAGAGACTTCCCCTCTGGCTGCTCCACAGCCTGGGAAGCATCTGGAGCCAGCAGCCATCCCTGAAGCTGGGTCCAGGAGGAGGGGCAGGGGCAAGGGCCAAGCGCTGCCCATGCTGGAAAACAGGCAAATCATAAAACCAAACAGGGAAATCCTAAAACCAAACAAGGGTTTAAGATCAACTCTGCAAGAATAATTGGGATGTTAAATCCATGCAGTTCTCACTACAGAGCTACACAAACGTTTTCCCATTAAGGAATTAGTCACTCTTGCAGGTTTTTCCAGAGCAGTGGGATGAAAATTTGCTGCTCTGGAGTCCAAATCTGGAGGATTTGGGGGCAGCCAGGCAGTGATGGGTCACTGCCTCTCCTCCTGCATCCTGGGATCCATCCTGGGAGAGGCTGGGTTGTTTTTCCAGTCCAAATGAAATGCAAAGGATAGGTTGGAACAAGAGGTGAGCAGGAAAAATCTCATTAGAGCATGCAGGGCACGGAGCCTGGGGTGGGAAGAGGAAGCACACAGGCTGTTAGCCAGGGCACCAGCCTCCTTCTCCTCAGTTTGGTTTCAGCTTCCCTTAAAATTCCTGCTGTTTATCCACTTTGCCCACACGGGAGCCAGAAGCTTTCCTGCTCGTTTCTGTCAAATTAAATTAATGGAGAGAAAAAACAACCACACAGATGCTCCAAATCCCAGGCTGGAAATGCAGAGTTTTGGCTCTTGCATCTGACTCTCAGTGTGGTTCAAAAGCAGCTCTGGAGGCACTTGGGGCACTCAGAAAAGGCAAAAGAACAATTTTCCTGTTTAAAGGGAGAGCTGGATTTTCCAGCCAGCTCTGAAAGGTGAGCTGTGGAATCTGGGGTGTGTGCAGCTGTGATGGGCTGCCTTCCTGTGGCTGTGCACAGGGGTTTCCAATGCCTCCATTGGCCTGATGAGCTTTTCAGCTAAAATAATTGTTAAAAAAAACCTGGGAATGTTCTGGGAGTGTGAGGGAGGTGCCTCCCCCACCTGCAGCTCCCAGCAGAGCACCTGGGAGGGGCAGGGCTGGAGACCCAGCAGCTGGCCCAGAGCCCTGTGTGTGCTTTGGAGATTGGATCCTTTTGGGGCAGTTTGATGTTTCTAGCATCACTCAAAGTCATTTCCTCCTTTGCAGGACCTGGAGAGCAGCCCCAGTCACAAATGAATGGGGTGAGCTGGGGCAGCCACCCAAGGCAGAAGCTGTGGATGCAGGTCCAGTTCTGGGCAGGGAGGGAGGAGTGCAGAGGGTGCAGCAGGGCAGGGCAGGGCAGGGCACCAGGCAACTGCTCTGACCTTCTGCTCATTGCACTGCCAAGGACCAAGCTGAGGGGACATGAATTTGTGGCTTTAACCATGCCCAAGAACCCAGATTGTCCTTCTGTAAATGGCTTTGATTTGGCTTTTTCTGGGCAGCTCAGACCTTCTCCTGCCACCTCTCCAATGGCCCTTTCCTTTCCTTTCCTTTCCTTTCCTTTCCTTTCCTTTCCTTTCCTTTCCTTTCCTTTCCTTTCCTTTCCTTTCCTTTCCTTTCCTTTCCTTTCCTTTCCTTTCCTTTCCTTTCCTTTCCTTTCCTTTCCTTTCCTTTCCTTCTCTTTCCTTTCCTTCTCTTTCCTTCCCTTTCCATGGATTTCCTTTGTCTCCTAAAAGCTGTTGGAGGGTGGGAGGAGTTCCCAAACCCCCAGGCAGAAGGCAGCAGTTTTGTTAATCAGTGTTAATTAGAATGAGCTGCTTTGGCCTCAGTGGAAGCAGCTCTGGAGCAGGAGAGGAGTGGAATGTATAAAATCAGGGGTGTGAAGCTGTGGGAGTTCAGTGCCAAGGATGTGGTCAGGGTTTTGCTGAGTTGAAGAGAAGATCAGGAGTGAGCACTGCTCCTATGGAAAATACACATTTTGGGATTCTTTCACGTCTTCTAATTGCAAACATTGCATTAGGTGCTGTTTGCAGGATTAGGATCAAATTCAGCCAAGCTCTTTCTAAATGCTGAGGGACAGAGAGCTCCAGGATCCCAGCACTGGATGAGTTTTGAGGTTTTTCCACCCCAAACCGGTCTGGGGCTCTGTGATGGTTCAGGGTTATTGATGAGAGTGAAGTTTTGGTTGTTTTTTCCCCAGTCTGGGACATTTTGCCCCAGGATGGGTTATTTCAGTGCCTTTGCTGCCCTTTGGTGCTGCCCAGCTGCAGGCAGGGAGCAACAATTTCTGGGAATGTGAGTCTGGGTGGTGTTTTGTAGAACAGAACTCTTGGATTTTTTAAAACTGCCAGGCAAGAATCTCTAAAACACATCACAAGCCCTCAATTTGGAGTTTAATGGTTCTCTTAATTCCCAGTGAATTCCTCAGTGAGAGCCTGCCAGCCCCAATTTGGTGTCACCTGTGGAAATGTCAGTGTCACCTCTGTGAGCAGGGGGGCTGGGATGAGGAGGTTTTGCAGCTCAGCTGCAGCACTGAAGGGCTCAGATGTGCCTCAGGTGGGGATTGGGAACCTTTCCACAGCAGCCCTTGTCCCATGGAGGTTCTGTACACACTCATCCCACAGCTCAGGGGAGGTTTGGGGCTGTCTTCAATCCCTCCTTAACATTTCCACCTCCTGCCCCTGCATCTGGCACCCAGATGTTGCAGCTTCTCCTCACTCCCTGCTCTGCCCCAGGCTGTTAATTCAGCACCTTCTCTGTGATTGAAATTCCTGATTAAAGCTGGAGTGGAGTGAAAGTGCTGCTGGCTCTTTGGCACTGGTGCTCTGTAGGAAAAGGGCACAGAGGGCAGAGCTGTTCCCCCTGGGGTGAAGCCAGCAGCAGCTCCTGGCTCAGGACTGGGGTTTTTCTCTTTCCTTCCCACTGCTGATTTTCCACAAGCAGGAAGGCTCTGCAAAGACACAGCATAAATGCACTGTGGGTTTGTCCCAGGATCAGAGGGATTGGAAATCTTGGAGCATGTCCTGAGGGAATGAACTCAGGGCAGCTCCTGCTGTGGTTCCCTATTGCCAGCTGGGGTCTGGGTACAAATCACAAATGGGATGGGACTGCTGGGAACTGCCTTGAGCTGTTGGATTTTCCAGCATCAGCCTCATTCCATGGTGATGACAATGGAAGATGCCCCCTGCTCACATCCCAGGCAGCAGACAAAGAACTCAATGTTACAACTCACTTTATGAGTTTTTTGACTAATCACACAAAGCAAAAGCACATTGACAGTGGCTCCATCCAACCACTATAAACTTTGTTAAACAATGCTTGCTTATTTCGAATACAATACTTGTGAGCCTTAAAGCACAATGCACAGAGCTCCATTATTAAGCTTCAAATGTCCTAATATCTCACTACATAAACTTTTCTGTAGCTTAGGGAGTTATTCTAGACAAGTGTTAATACACAGACCATTGTTCTGTTTGTCCTTGCTTTTCTACTTTTTAAATACTTTTATTGCTGACCAATCTCATGGTTGCTGCTTAGCTTCAATCACAGTTCTGCTGCCTCTGAGGCCTTTTGCAGCTTTCTCAAAACTTTCTAATTTTGTGGATTCTCACATTCCCCAGCCTTGGAATGTGCAGATCATCCCCTGGCAAGTGTTCCCTGCTAAACCAACTTCTTTTTAGGGCTTCAGACACTGACATCTCCTCCCTCCAGTGTTTCCCAGCCTGCAGATTCCATCAGTCTGGATTTGTTAAAGGCTGCAGCCTGCTGGAGCTGTGCCAGGGCAAACTGCAGATCCTTTCCTCCTGGAATCTGACACTGCTCAACTTCCAGGCAAAACACGAGGAAAGCTCAGCCCCAGGGCACAGAACTCCTGGAGTGTGGGACAGATCCCTCCTGAGCCAGATGGGCCTGGTGGAGCCCTTGGCATTCCCTGGGCCAGGTGCCACCTTGCCCAAGGGTTGGCAGCAGCTCCCTCTGCTCCCAGCTGCATCTTCATCCTGCAGGGCTGGGGGCAGGCAGGGCCCTCCTGGGCCAAGTGGGAACAGTGAGATGAGAACATGTCATGGTTTGACATGAGACATGTTTAGGGAAGGGATGGAAAGCTCCCAGCCACTGTGACAGCCTCTGTGAAAAACACGTTAAAGAGAGACTTCACAATTACAGATTTCCTCAATTTGTGACAAAATTGAGAGCCACGAAAAAGCTATTTTTTTCCTTGTAAAAAAAACTCCATAACATTAACAAGAAGGACTTCTCTCCCTAAGTAAACTGAAAACAAATATTCCAGAAATAGTAAACTAACTAAAATTTTAAGTTTTGTTTCTTTACCTTGTCAGTAAGGAAAAAAAGTTGTAGAGGAAAGAGAAGTGTTCTGAAAGTTTTATTCTAATTCTTATGACTCTTTCTTTTAGTTACTGTTAATAAATTTTCTTTATAGCCTTTAAAGTTTTAAACCTACTTTACCTTTCTCCTAATCCTACCTCACAATGAGAATTAAATACAGTAGTAATTAACTAACCCTAAAGCCACCACACTCATTAGTACATTAACCAAAAAATCTCAAAATTAGCAAAAATTTCAAATCAACAAACCAAAACCACTCCATGGAGCCCTTGGCTTTCCCTGTTCCAGGTGCCACCTTGCCCAAGGATTGGCAGCAGCTCCCTCTGCTCCCAGCTGCATTTTCATCCTGCAGGGCACAAACTCAGCCTGCAGAGCTGGGGGCAGGCAGGGCCCTCCTGGGGCTGGGGAAGCAGAATTCCCTCATCCCCTCCTCTCAGAATTCCCTCTCAGAATTCCCTCATCCCCTCCTCTCAGAATTCCCTCTCAGAATTCCCTCATCCCTCCCTCTCTGAATTCCCTCTTGGAATTCCCTCATCCCCTCCCTCTCAGAATTCCCTCTTGGAATTCCCTCATCCCCTGCCTCTCAGAATTCCCTCTCAGAATTCCCCCCTCAGAATTCCCTCATCCCCTCCCTCTCAGAATTCCCTCTAAGAATTCCCTCATCCCCTCCTCTCAGAATTCCCTCATCCCCCCTGCCAGCCCTGCAGGTTGCTGCCAGGTTGTTGTTGGCAGGGGAGCCCTGCAGCTCAGGGGTGCCCATTCCTGCTGCCAGCTCTGGGTGCAGCAGGGCACGAGGTTCTGCTCCTTGGGATGGCCCTGATTGCTGCATGCCCTCTGCCCCCCGAGTGCTGACATCAAACAGGCTCCCCTGTGTGCAGGGCAGGATGAAATCCTGGCTCCCAGCTCCAGTTCTTGCTGGGCTGAGGCCTCCTGGACACAGGGCTGAGCCTTCATCCCAGCTTGTCACCCCATGGCCAGGTGACAGCACAGGAGCTGCTGGGATGGCCCCTGGGGCTCAGCCTGGCAGCCAAACAGATTTTTTAAAGTTTTTCCTTCTACATTTCCTGCAGGAAGGTGAATTCCTGCCACCCTGGAGCTTGCTGAGGGTTTTGCTAATGACTTTGAGTGGGTTTTGAATCCCCCTGGGAGAGGAGGCTCCAGAGGGCTGGGAGGGCTGGGGGTGCTCGGGGTGGAGATGAGAAGGGTTTGGAGAGACCTCAGAGCCCCTGGCAGGGCCTGAAGGGGCTCCAGGAGAGCTGGAGAGGGACTGGGGACAAGGGATGGAGGGACAGACACAGGGAATGGCTCCCACTGCCAGAGGGCAGGGATGGATGGGAGATTGGGAATTGGGAATTGTTCCCTGTGAGGGTGGGCAGGCCCTGGCACAGGGTGCCCAGAGCAGCTGGGGCTGCCCCTGGATCCCTGGCAGTGCCCAAGGCCAGGCTGGGCAGGGCTGGGAGCAGCCTGGGACAGTGGGAGGTGTCCCTGCCATGGCAGGGGTTTGAAGGGGGTGATCTCTAAAATCCCTTTAAATCCAAGCCATTCTGGGATTCTGTGATTTAAGAAAAATCAATGCATTTTGCATTAAGTGGTTCAAAACCCCCACAAACAACAAGCCAAAGGAAACTAAAAAAGCAGCACTCTCCCCACTCAAAAAAAAACCCCCAAAACAAAAAAAAGAATGTAGAACCACAAGCAGCTGTCCCAGAGGGGGCCCATGGGGAGAGTGCCCCATCCCAGCAGAAATCAGTCAAGGCTGTGCTGCTGCTCAGGGTTTGAAGTCAGGTGTCACTGTCATATTTTCTCAAAAATCCCTTTGCCCAGGATTTTCTCCTGGGAAGCTGAGAAACCTCAGAGAAAAATGAAAACAATCATTATCTGATTGCTTCTCCTGTGTTTGCTGCTCTGGAATGTGGTTGGAGATTGTTTATCCAACATGTGAATTGTTTTGACTTAATGACCAATCACGGTCAGGCTGTGTCTGGACTCTGGAAGGAGTCATGAGGTTTACATTATTATATTTTAGCCTTCTGTCTGTATAATTTCTGTATTCTTTAGTATAGTTTTAGTATAGCATAATATGATATGATATAATATAATATAATATACATGTATATATTATATATAATTAATATAAATATATTATTATATGTTATTATATATTATATATTATTAATATATAATTATATATTATGTATATTATAATATATATAATATATATATATTATATATATATTATATAATATGTAATATGATATAACATATGCCTTCTAAGAATGTGGAGTCAGATTCATCATCCCTCCCTTCAACAGGGGTCTCAGAAAATACCAGAGTCAGGAGCTGATCTGCAGCACTTCCCTGCTTGCCCTGTGCTCAGCATTGCTCCACTCTGCCTTTTCAAGGCTCTTGAATCCCTTTGTGCTCCCCAGCTCGTGCAGCTTTGGGAGGAAGCACAGACTGCCAGGGTCCCCTGGTGTGCTCAGTGTCCCTGGGATGGGGTGGCAGCTCTGGGAGCTGTGGCTCAGTGTCACAGACATCTTTTATGGAAAATCCTTTCCTTGGGATTTTTCCTCCTGAGAAGCTGAGAGGCCTCAGGAACAAAATGTAAACATTGATTATCTGCTGCTGTGGAATGCAACAGGTGCATCTGGGATTGGTCTCATGTGGTTGTTTCTAATTAATGGCCAATCACAGTCAGCTGGCTCAGACTCTCTGTCCAAGCCACAAGCCTTTGTTATCATTCCTTCTTTTTCTATTCTTAGCCAGCTTTCTGATTAAATCCTTTCTTCTATTCTTTTAGTATAGTTTTAATGAAATATAGATCATAAAATAATAAATCAAGCCTTCTGAAACATGGAGTCAGATCCTCATCTCTTCCCTCATCCTCACACCCCTGTGAGCACGGTCTCAGCTCAGGGTGCCTCACCCTCAGACAAGCACTTGGGGTAAATCTCTGCCAGCCTCAGCCTCTGCTTTGTGGCTGGGTGGATCTGCACTAACCCAGGAGGAGGAGAACCCAAACCATCCTCTCCACCCCTGAGTTCCCTCACCTGGCAATCATCTTTACCAAGCTTGCATTTACATTGCACTGCAATTTTCCCCATTTTCATTTTTCTTTTCCATCAGCTTTGCTCGGTGCTTTAAACAAAACAAACCCAGCAGTGAGCAATGAGTGACATTTGCTGTTAAAGGCCCAGGATGGATCTGCTGCTTCCCCAGGAATTGTGCTGCTGTGCCAGGGATGCATGAACAGGGAGGCAAAGCTGGGAGCTCCCTCCCCACCAAGAGCTGCTGTCAGGGAGGTGTCACAATAAATGCATTTCTCAGCTCCTCGAGGTGCTCACAGGGCTGTTCTGCTGCTGCCTCATTTCCCAGGGAGTGCAGCTGCTCCAGCTGTCAATCCCATCCCTCACACCCCGTGCTGGGGATGGAGATCACTCACCCAAGCTGTCTGCAGGGATATCCCTGCAATTCCCAAGGACCTGAGGCTCCTGAATCCTTGCAGGGATCTGGCAGACAGCCCCAGGGGCTGTGCAAGCCCCACTGCTGATGGCAGCACCCAGGGCATCACCCAGCACAGGCTTCCAGCAGGGCCTGCCCTGGGCAGCTGAGGAGGGACTGGAGGGAACTGGGACCAGTGGGTGAATTGGACAAATCACCCCCAAACCCACCCCAAAATCGGCCCAAAATCACCCTAAAACCACCCCAAAATCAACCCAAAGTCACACCAAAGTCACTCCAAAATCACCCAAAAATCACCCCAAAATCAACCCAAAACCACCCCAAAATTAACCCAAAGTCACCCCAAAATCACCCTAGAACCACCCCCAAAATTAACCCAAAGTCACACCAAAATCAACCCAAAACCACACTAAAACCACCTCAAAATCACCCCAAAATCAACCCAAAATCACCCATCACCCCAAAATCACCCTAAAGTCACCCCAAAACCACCCCAAAATCAACCCAAAGTCACCCCAAACCATCCCCAAATCAACCCAAAGTCACTGCAAAATCATCCAAAAATCAACCCAAAACCGCCCCATAATCAACGCAAAAATCACCCCAAAGTCACCCAAAAATCAACCCTGTCACCCCCAAAATCAACCAAAAATCAACTCAAAACCACCCTAAAATCAACCCAAAGTCCCCCCAAAACCACCCATAAATCAACTCAAAACCACCCCAAAATCAGCCCAAAGTCACCCTAAAGGCACCCCAAAAAACCCCAATATCATCCTAAAATCACCCCAAAACCAGGCCAGAGTCCCCCTGTGGTGGCAGAGGGCCCTGGGGCTGCTCCCCCAGCTCAGCCCCTGCCCTGCCCTCAGCCTTTCCTGCAGTTTCCAGGAGCTGTCAGTGACCTCTGCTCTGCTCTGGAATTCCCTCCCAGCCCAGCCTGGTCCCAGCTCCCTGTGTGTGTTTGCCCATCTTTGTTCCAGGCAATCATTTGCTCAGGGAGATTTCTCTCCTGATTTCTGCAGCTTGGTTTGAGTGTTCAGACATCAAAAATGCTGTTTCAGCTGCAAACAGAGCAGGTCTGTTCTGCAGAGATGCTCACCTGAGCCCATCTTCACCTTCACAAGTCAGTTTATTGTGGTTTCTTCCAGCTGATGTCACTTGGAGCAAGTGTAGGAGGATTTTGGTGGCAGATAGGTCAGAAATCACTGCCCAAGTGCCAGTCTGGGCACCAAGCTCAGGTTCAGGGTGGAAATCCTGATCCTTCAGCTCAATGCTTTAACCAGGGCATGGTTGTTGTGCCTGAGACAAAGGGAACTTTGTTTACCTGTGAAATTTGCTCATTGGGATTTTTGTGCTCAGTGGAAAGGAAGAACACGACTCCAAATCACCTGCTTGGCTGCCCTTGAGAAAAAATATATTCATGTTAAAAACAGCAAAGTAAATACCACGTCCCTGTTAAGTGCCTGATAGTTATACATATTACATCCCAGAGTAATTACCATTTAATTAGCACTCTGGCAGCACTGGAAGGAGATGGAGTTACAGTGAAGAGTTCCTGATGAGGAATTCCTGCATTCCTGGAAGGGCCCTTCAGGAGTGTGAGCAGCAGCAGGAGCCAAACCCCCAGGGCAGCAGAGACCCAAACCTGCAGGGCTCCCTTTGCTGTGGCCAACAGGAATGAGGTGCTCCTCCCTGCAAGGTGCTGGAATGGATTTAGGATTAGATTTGGGATCAGATGAGCACCTGCAGTCTTGGGGTTTTTCTTGCCCTTCTTGGGGTTTTTTTTGGCCTTGATTGCATTTTTTCCTGTGTTTTTTCTTGCTCTTCTTTGGGTTTTTTCTGGGTTTTTTCTTGCCTTTCTTGGTTTTTTGTTTTTTTTTTTTTTTTTCCCCTGGGCTTTTTCTGGCCTTGATTGCTTTTTTTTCCTGTTTTTTTCTTGCCCTTCTTGGGTTTTTTCTGTCCCAAGAAAGACCCAAACTCTGGTCACCATCTGAGGGGTTTCTTAGGAGAAATGCTTGACCCCTTTTTTTCTTTGCCTTTTCCTGCACTTTGTTTTGTTGTCAGTCAGGCTGTAAGTGCAAGGTGTTAAAGAAATCCATGTTATTCCTCTTTAATATTTTTATATTCAATACCAATATCTATTTCCTTTTTACTCCACCTGACCTTTAGGCTTTGGTGTGGAGGGGTTGAAGTGAGATGGTCTGCAAGGTTCCAGCCCAAACCCTCCTCTGAAATAAAAGGCCAGGAAATCTTTCCCCTTCCCAGGGTGAATCTGTGCATCCATGTGCTGTCACTGGGGGCTTTGAAGAGGTGCAAACTCAAATCCTTCAATCTGGGATTTATAATCAGACTTTATTGTCCTGCTGAGGAGCTGAGCACTGGTTTGAAGGTGCTGTGAGAGTTAAATCCCAGGGTCTGCTGAGGCCCCTCCTGCTCTGCTGCAGCTGCCACTGAGCTGGGTTACGGTGGCTGCCAATTAGCACAAATGAGCTTTTAAACTCCTGCTGGGGGAGCTCTGGAGCCCTGGCTGGCTTTGCCCTGGGGAGTTGTGCATCCCTGCCTGGATAAACGGGTCTGATGTGCACAGGCAAACCCTGCCAGGTTAATGGGGATCCTGTGAGCCCCCCAAGAGGCTCCTGAGGCTGGGTTGAGGTGATGCTCCCTGTTTGGGGTTGATTTGGGGTTAATTTGGGGTGTGCTCTCCTTCCCTGCCCCGTTTCTGAGCAAGGATCCATGGGTGGGGGTTCTGGGATTCCCTCACCTCCTGGCTCAGCTTGAAATTTCCAACTGTTTGCTTTTGTCAGACCTTTATCTGCTGTTGGTGGCTGTGCTGTGAGCATGGGACAGCAGCAAACATCCTGGTCCTGCTGAGCCCAGCCCAGCTCCTGGGCTGCCCACAGGGTGTGCTGGAGCCTGTCTGTGCAGGGAAGGTGGAACAGAGATTTCCAGAGCTGCTCTGAGGGTCACACCCTCATGGGACCAGCACAGAGGGAAAATAAACCCAGGTTCAGCAGATCCTGAGCCTTCCTGACTCCAGGGGGAAAATAAACCCAGGATCAACAGATCCTGAGCCTTCCTGACTCCAGAGGGAAAATAAACCCAGGTTTAACAGATCCCGAGCCTTCCTGACTTCAGGGGGAAAATAAACCCAGGATCAGCAGATCCTGAGCCTTCCTGACTCCAGAGGGAAAATAAACCCAGGTTCAATAGATCCTGAGCCTCCTGACTCCAGAGGGAAAATAAACCCAGGTTCAGCAGATCCTGAGCCTCCTGACTCCAGAGGGAAAATAAACCCATGTTTAACAGATCCTGAGCCTCCTGACTCCAGAGAGAAAATAAACCCATGTTTAACAGATCCTGAGCCTCCTGACTCCAGAGAGAAAATAAACCCATGTTTAACAGATCCTGAGCCTCCTGACTCCAGAGAGAAAATAAACCCATGTTTAACAGATCCTGAGCCTCCTGACTCCAGAGAGAAAATAAACCCAGGATCAACAGATCCTGAGCCTTCCTGACTCCAGAGAGAAAATAAACCCAGGTTCAGCAGATCCTGAGCCTTCCTGACTCCAGGGGGAAAATAAACCCATGTTTAACAGATCCTGAGCCTTCCTGACTCCTCATCCCTGCTGATCTGGGCTCCCTTTGTGCCCTGCCTTGATTTGCAGTGGCTTTCCAGGCAGGCAAAGTGTTTTTCTTGCATCTTTTATGCATTTTTCAGTGGTTTCCACTATGAGCCAGTGCACAAATGAAAATCTTGCTCTGCTTTATCTCAGCCCAAGCCTGAGACTGTGTGGCCTCACTTGTGGGAATGTCCTGATAAATCTCAGGGATTGATCACAACTATTCCCCAGTTCTGTCTTTGTGGGTAAATGGGGCCTGTTAAGGGTCACAGCCCTGGCATGCAGATGTTTGCAGATGTGCTGTAGGGGCTGTGGGAAGGAGTCTCAGCCCCAGGTGTGAGTGCATCCCTGAGGGCCCCCAGCAGCAGGGAATGGGCTCAGATGAGGAGCCCATCCTCTTCCAAGGGAGAACCTGCCATTGCAACTATTGCCTCTATTCCTCCCAGTCCCATTTGAGGGTGATTATCAAATTCACTTTGGCCAAGGTGCCTTTTCTGGGCTTTGTGCTCTGGGACTCAATGCAGCCCCCAAATGCTGCCCACAGGAGCACCAGGGCCATTGGAGATGTCACCTGTGACATTTCCAGTGATGGAGAACAGCCCCAAACCCCTCCTGCACGTTCTCATGGCCCTGGGCAAGGCTCAGCCCAGCTCAGGGCCCTTGGCCTGGAAGGATTTTCCAGGTTGGTGCCTTTAGGGTGGGTGTGGGACCTGGATGGGCTCTTGGCATGAGGGCTCCTGCTGTGGGAATGGGATCAGCCCAGTCCTGGGGCTGGGGTTTTACATCAGGGGACAAAACACAGAGGGCTGGGGACAGCTGCTCCCTGCACATGAGGGAGCCTAGAGCAGCACTTCCATCTGGGAACTCCTGCACAAAGTGCCTGGGCCATGAAGGAGGTGTCCAAGCATCCAGGGACCTTCAGTGCTGGGACATCCTTGGGCTTGGAGAGCACACCAGGAAGGAAAAGGCTTTTAGGCAGTGCCTGAGGCAGCAGTTTCATCCTGGAGGGGAATTTTGTCATTGAGCTTGGATGAGGAAATCAAAATCAGCAGTGTCTGGGCACAGGGTGGACACCAGCTTTTGGTGCTGCTCTAGCAGCAAGGCTGGGAAACAGCAAAGCCTTGCTCAGGAGGTTGTGAACTGTGGGAATCCACAAAATCAGAGGGGTTTGGGAAAGCTGAAAAAGGCCTCAGACACAGCAGAACTGTGATTGGAGCTGAGCAGCAGCCATGAGATTGGTCAGCAAAAAAATTATTTTAAAAGTAGAAAAGCAAGGACAAATAGAACAATGGTCTGTGTATTAATGCTCATCTAGAATAACTCTCTAAGCTACAGAAAAGTTTATCTAGTGAGATATTAGGGAGTTTGAAGCTTAATAAAGGAGCTCTGTGCATTGTGTTTTAAGGCTCACAAGCAGGTATTGTATTTGAAATAAGCAAACATTGTTTAACCAAAGGTACCTGTGCTTATAGTGATTGGATAGAACCACTGTCAATGTGCTTTTGCTTAAAGCTCAAAAAACCTTTACAGTAAGTTGTAGCATCAATTTCTTTGTCTGCTGCCTGGGATGTGAGCTGCTGGCATCTTCCCATTGCCATCACCATGGAATGAGGCTGATGCTGGAAAATCCAACAGCTCCAGGCAGTTCCCAGCAGCCCTGTCCTGTTGGTGATTTGTCCCCAGACCCCAGCTGGGGTCAGTTAACCACAGTGCTTCTCTCACCAGAGACTCAGGGCTCTGGCTCCTGTGGCAATAGCAGCAGTCAGTTCAGCAGCTCCAATGGGGAAAGCACTAAACTGATTTGTAAATGGTTTTCCTCAAGAGCATCCAGGTGTTAGACTCACCTGACAGAGAAGGAAACAGAGCTACAAAGGAGTTAAATGCTTTGCCTGAAGTTCCAGAGCAGGCAGAGGACAGTGACAAAGTCAAATGTGTGTTCAGCAAGGTTGCAGGCATGGGTGGATGTAAGAGGTGTTTTTAAAGATCCAGTTTTCACAGCCTCCTTGCCATTAAAGTTTAAGTGGTATTAATCTCCACTAAATTCAGTAAAGCCATTCAATCCAGCATCTCTTTTATGTGGTATCTCTTATTTTTAATTTGTTTCACAGGTTCTGTGGTACTTAGCAACAGCAGGGAAATAAACCCATTGGAAACAGACAATTAACCAAGGGCACTGGGGCAGGGAAACAGAATTGTTCAAAGAACAGCTCTTGGAGATGCTGCCCTGGGGATGAGATTAAGGAAGGGATGCTGCTGGGGCCTGAAATGCCATTCCTCCATGGACATTTGGTTACATCCCTGGGAAGGACATGCAGCTTTCTCCATGCCCCTGGCAGTGAGGGGAGCTGGGAGCGTGGCTCTTCCAGCTCTGCCCCAAGATGTCCCAGGAATGTGGGGTTCCCCTTTGGAGATGTGCTCTGTGTGTGACACCAGATTTGGGCCCTGTGGGGTTCCCCTTTGGAGATGTGCTCTGTGTGTGACACCAGATTTGGGGCTTTTGCCATCAGGCTCCTGCCTGGGCAGTGCCAGCATTGCCTGCCCTGGCCTGGGGCACTCAGCCCCTCCTGCAGGAATCCAGGATGAGCTCACTGACAAAGCACAGCCTGCTCCATGGAATGCATCCTGCATCCTGCCTGGGGTGCTTGGGGTTGGGAGGAGCTGGGATGGGGTAAGGAAGGGGCTTGAGGTGGAGGCAACATGCACTTGGGGTTGTGGCTAATGTGAGAAACGACTGCTCACTATTAAAATTGTAAAGGTTTATTAAACCTTAATAAAAAATACAACAAAAGGGCTAAATAAGGAAAAATCACAGTGCTGGGAGCCCCTGTGACTATCAGCCATGTGCTCACCTTCAAAATGGATGCTCCACCTTTTATACCCTTAGCCCCTCCTAAAGTCCTGTCAGTGACTCCTTCCCTGCCATCCAGGGGTGCAGATCACTCTCTTACACCTTGATTTGGGCTCAGCTGTTGCCACAGTAACAACCCAACCCTCCCCAATGCCCCTGTGTGCCCAAGGCCATCCCATGATAGCAGTGCCAGGGGGAGGACACATTGCAGTGACACAACTGTGCATCCACAGAACTTCTCTTAACACACACACAATGTTCAGCCCTTCACTGTGAGAGCCAACATCTCATTTCCCATCTGTAACCCTGAGGGGAGAAGGCTGAGAGGGCCAGGGCCAGGCAGGAGGCTCTGCCTCATGCTCACCCTCTCCTGGCTGTGGCCCAGCCCTGCTGAGGATGGGGAGTGGGATGAAGTGAGGAGGACCATGGCAGGTGGGGCAGGGCAGCTCTGTCTGGGGCTCTGCTCTGCCTGACCCCATTTCCCTGTGCAGGGATTGCTCTTGTCCCACTGCAATCCCATTTTGGGAATGGGCCGACTCCAGCTCTGCCACATTCACATTCTCTGAAAAAATCCCTTCACCCTGAAATTTTCTCCTGGGAAGCTGAGAAGCCTCAGGGAAAAGGAAAACAATTCTTCTCTCATTTGCTTCTCCTGTGTTGTGCTCATGTGGAATGTGTTTGGAGATTGTTTACCCACAGGTGATTGTTCCATTGCATTCTGCTGGGAGTTGTTTTCACTCTTTGGCCAATCAGGGCCAAGCTGTGTCAGGACTCTGGAGAGAGTCACCAGTTTTTATAATTATTTTTTTAGCATTCTGTAAGTATCTCTTCTGTATTCTTTAGTATAGTACAGTATAGTTTAGTATAGTATAGTATTCTTTAATATAATATAGTATAATAAAGTAATAAATTACCCTTCTGAGCACATGGAGTCAGATGCATCATTCCTGCCTTTGTGGGGCATTCCCTGCAGACCCAGCACAGCTCCAGGCTCTGCCTGTCCCCCCAGGCACCCCAGGCCCCTTCCCAAGGCAGCGTTGCCCCTCCCAGAAGCCAAGAGTCTGGAACCAGACCTGCTGCTTTCCTGTGACTTTTTACTTCTCCAGTTCCCCTTTCCTCCATCTCTGTGAGGGAGCAGAGGTTTCCTCTGTGGCTTTGTGGAGGGTGCCCTGAGAGCAGGATGTCCCCTGGGGGTGGTGGCAGCTCCAGGGTGGCCTGGGGACACTCAGCAGGGACGCTGCCCCTCAGCCACCCCAGAGCCATCCTGTGAGCTCACACTGGACCCAGGCTGCTGCTGCAGTGGGCTGGGCTGGTCAGAGCTGTCCTGGCATTGCCAGGGGCACAGAGTCTGGATGGGGTCTGTCCCACTGGGATCTCCTCTGGCTGTCCCTGTTTGATGCTCACAGGGGGGAATCCTTAATGCCCTATCCTTGTGTTAAATTTCCACACAAACATTCACTTGTCCAAACCTGTGTTACTCATCCCAGATTTTAATATTCTTTAATTTATTCTCTGAGCACAGAGAGGACAGCACTGAGTTGTTTCTTTTGCAGGCAGGTCCTTAATCTTGCCTCTGGCCAAGAGAAGATCCAGTGTTTTATCACAGTGTCACATGAAAATAAAGGTGCTGTTCTTCCCTTCCCTGCTGTCATCAGGGAAATCATTGATAGGCCACTAATTAAAGCCCCAGGCCTTAATTTGATCATTTACCTGACATTTTCTGCATGTTGGTTGAATTTCAGCCCTGGAGCTCAGAGGCTCCCAGAGTTTCCTGCAGAGGTGCTGGATCCCAGCAGTGAGCCCCAGCTGGGTGCTGGAGGTGCAGAGAGGCAGCAGGGCTGGGAAATCCCAGAGTGGAAAATGGGATTATTGCCATGAGCCCCCAGCTGGAGCCCCTGGAGCAGCTCTGGTGTCCCCAGCATGGGCAGGGGCTGTGTCAGAACCCAGGACATGGCTCTGGCTGCCCTGGGGGACTCCAGACCCTGGCAAGGGCTCAGAGACCTTGGCACAGAGTCACAAACACCTGTGCCTTTGATTTTAGCCCATGGAAACAATTACCAACTTTGTGTGAAGAGTTACAAGCCACAAGAGTTTGAGTAGAATGACAGTGAATTTGTCACAGGGTGAAAAAGTAGAATTTTGGGGGTTATAGAATGAGGGTTCAAGAGGCAAGATGGAGAAATCTGGGCATGTCCTGTCCTTCTTCTCCTTCTTCTTGCCCTCCATATTCTGTGTGATGGTGACACTTCTGGATTGGTTTAGAGTAGAGACAGACTGTCTAACACAGGTGATAGGTATTGGAAAATGATTGTAAATAAAGCACACACAGTTCTCAGTATAAAAAACCAAACACCAGCCCAAGGGCAGGGACTGTGCCACAACCCGACCTGCTGGACAGATCTCAGCAGGTCAGAGAGAGAATGGAACAGATCAGAGAAAATAAACAACCTTGGAAAGCAGAGCTGAGGAATCTCGACTTCTTCTGCAGTCATGGGGCTGGGAAAAAAGAGACTTTCTGCTACCTGGGGGTCATCTCAGCCACAGAAACCTGAGAGACCTGGAGCTGTGGGGAAGGCCAGAGGAGCCATGACATTGATAAAGGGACTGGAGCTCCTCCCCATGGGTACAGCCTGGGAAATTTGGGATTGTGCAGCCTGGGGAACAGGAGGTGTGTGGAGAGCTCCCAGCAGCTGCCAGGGTCTGGAGGGGACCCAGGGAAGGCAGAGAGGGACCCTGCACCAGGAACTGGGGGGCAGGAGAAGGGGAATGGGGTCAGACTGCCAGAGAGCAGGGAGGGATGGGATGTCGGGAAGGAATCCTTCCCTGTGGGGGTGGGCAGGCCCTGGCACAGGTTATTCCATGGATTCCCCTGGATCCCTGGCAGTGCCCAGGCCAGGCTGGGTGGGGCTTGGAGCAAGCTGGGAAGATGGAAGGTGTCCCTGCTGGGTGGAACTGGATGAGTTTTAACCCATTCCATGATTCCATCCATGACTGTAGGATGTGTGGATTCACTGTGTTGAAATAGGAATGGCAAGGTTGGGAGAGGGACAGAGGAATTCCCTCTGGGCAGGTCCAGGACTGCCCCAAGTGCTGCTTGTGGTGAGGAGGGTGAGCAGCTCCATGATCTGAGTTTATTAGAACCAGCAGCAGCTCAGCAGGAATTGGACAGCTGGAAGTTCTTCCAGTCTGTTCTCAGCCTCTTGCAGTCAATGGTAAACGCACTAATTATTTTTTTAATATCTTTTTTCTACATATTTTATAACCTGCTCTTTAGTGTAAAATTGGAAGCCAAATCCAATTGTGGGGGAAAATTAATTTCCTTGAATTGAAGGGGCAATCTCCTTGAGACTTTTTAATCATTAGATGATAACTGTGAGCTAAAGAAAGGCAGACCATTAAAGTAACTTAATAGAGCAGGATAAACGTTTTTCCCTGTATCTCCTTCATCTTTATTTAGAGATCCACGAGGAGGATATTTCATAAAAGCTGCTCCTCTTGACCTTTCTTCACTTGTTCTGTAGAAGAACCAACCAAAAGAATGGCAAGGAAGTAACACTGTGGAGTTCTGGATACAAACCCAATCATTCTGCTCAGCATCTCTGCTCTTCCTTCCTGCCAAATTCTGCTTTTCCTTTCTCATTAAAGGGAGAATAGCTATCGGACACATAAAAATGCATTCGGCTGAGCTGGGTGATTTTTAAAAACAAGCTGTGTAAATGCTTTTAATTAAGGGGCAGAGGAACAAGAGGCTTTATCAGCTCTTTGTCTGCAGGCCATTATTTCGTTGGGGATGAGCAATCCATTATTGTCAGCGGCCACCTTTTTGAGGGATTTACTCCCAAATCAAATGGTGTTTTTATTTAAATTGTTGAGTGCTGCTTGATTCCTCATTTATTTAATGTGGAAGCATTGTTACAGAGGAGAATGGAGCACTTAATTTGGATTGCTGGAGGGAGCAGGACTGGTGCCTTGGGAGCTGCCTGGAATCCTGGGCTGGACGTGCAGCATGATGGGGAGGGGGAAAACTGGAAGGTGAAGCTGCTAAATCCCAGTTCAGCTGTTTCCAAGAGAATTTTGGGAAGGATTGATGGCTCTGTGCTTTATTTATAAAGTGAAGTCATGTTGGGAAGTCTCAGGAAGAAATTCCACCCTGGCAGGGTGGGCAGGCCCTGGCACAGGTGCCCAGAGCAGCTGGGGCTGCCCCTGGATCCCTGGCAGTGCCCAAGGCCAGGCTGGGCAGGGCTGGGAGCAGCCTGGGACAGTGGGAGGTGTCCCTGCCATGGCAGGGGTGGCCCTGGATGGGCTCTGAGGCCCTTTCCAACCCAACCTATTCCATAATTTATAAAAAACAATGGAAGAAGCTTTCAGGGTACAGCTCCTGTTCAAGGCTCCTGAGCTGTTTCCAGCCCAGAAAACCTCATTTACCTGGTTGAGAGTTCCCAGTGATCCACATTATTGGGTCCAAAATGCAGTTTCCTGTGTCTGAAACTTTCTCCTGGATTCTTTTTCTGGATTCTACCTCTCCTCTGAGTGTCTCTAACAGTTTTTGACAGGAGGAGTCAGAGGTTTCCACACCTATTCCCAGTGGAGGAGATGAACTGGGTTGTTCATACCCTGGATAAAACCAGAGCAATTTTCCCTTCTCTTAAATTCCAGGAGGTAATCTAGGATAATGGAACTATTAGATTTGGCATCTGTAAGGTGGTTATCATTTCAGAAGGAATTGTTTCTGTTAATGGCAGTTAACTTGCTACAAATAAAGCAAGAGAATTGAAATCTTAAGTACCAGAGTGGCAGCAAACCATGAAACATTATCCTGCTCCATGGAAGGAAGGCTGAGCCAGCTGTCAGGGAGGAAATCTATTGGAAAAACTCTCTGATGGATTCCAATTGGAACTAATTTAATGTGGCAGCAGCATCTAGCTCTTCTACTTTCTATTAGAAATATTAAAATGTCTATAAATAATAATATTAAAGTGGGCAGAAGCTTTCATCCAAGGAACTCGTGGGTTTCATCAGGATGAGTTTGGTGGCTGTTGGTGGAGCTGAGCTGTGAAATCCTTGGACCCCAGGAGCTCCCCTGGCAGATTTGGGCACCGTGTGTGGATGGAGAGCTGGGTCCTGTCTGTGAGCTCTGGGGGAACTCAGGGCTCTTCTCCACCTCTGCAGGCCAAACCTGCTCAGTGCAGCCTTGGACGTGCTCCATGGCATGGACAGGGCTGGAGGGGGCTTTGGGCAGGATTTGGGGGCTGCTGTTACCACCCAGGACCCTGTGACCCCACTCCTGCCTCGAGAGCAGCTTCCCCCTGCAGAGCAGCCATTCCTGGGGCTCTGGGGTTTCCATGGGCTCACAAAGGTGAGGATGGGCATCCCATCCCCCCAGGGTGGGCAGGGGAGCCCTGGAGCTCCCCAAAACCAGCCTCTGCCAGGACCTTGTGTTGGGATGTTGGGGTCTTCATGGCCAACCCCTCCCTGTACAATTCACTGGCACCTCCCTGCTGGGCTGAGGGGGTCCCTGGGATTTTTCTTTACAGCACAGATTCAAAGAGCAGCAGTCAAATGGGAAAATGCTTTTTCTATTTCTGTTCCAGCACAGGGACTATCCCAGGGGCAAACACTGCACACACCATGGCAGCAGCAGCAGCTGAGAGTGTCCCTGAGCAGAACCACGTGGGGCTGAGCAGTGCTGGGCTCTGGGCAAAGTGCACTTTTATGGAGAGGGTCACAAGGGCTAAGCACTGCAAGAATCCCCTGAAATGTGATCTCAGAGTGTTGTGAATCAGAACTGCATCCTCATCTCAGGGCAACTGGAGCAGCTGGAGAGCTGGTCCTTGGGTTTGTGAGTAATGAGGGTCATTAGTAAACACAGCCATCTATAATGTCCTTAAAATTGCACAGTTATGACAAATTAACTCCTGGCACTGTGATTTTCCTCCCTCCTTGTGCTATCCCATTGATGCTCTCAGTTTTCTGGGTTATTTGCCTGCCCAGCCCTGTCCCTGGCTGCTGCAGTGTGAGCTGAGAGCCCTGAGCTGAGGGCACGAGGTGCAGGATGGATGTGACAGCTCAATCCCTCACCCAGAGCCCTGCTGGTACTGGGGGAACTGGGAAGTGACCCCACAGATGCTTCTCCAAACAGTTTTTAAAGGATTTGCTTCTATGAATTTTCAGTGAGCTGTTGCTGGTGGCCATGGCTCCTTTGTGATTCCAACTGGAAATTCTCTGTCCTGGAATACCCTACAAATACCCATCCTAAAGTCTACTCCATTCCAGACACGCTGGAAGTAAGAGAAGGGTGTCTTGGTTTGGAAAAAGAGGTGTTTGTGAGGAAGGCAGGAGCCTCCCTTGAAATGGAAAATGTAAACCCCCTCCCTTTGAATTATTGTAATTTTGGAATTAAGGGGCTCTCAGGCAAAGATATGGGAATAAGAATAAGAGGTCTTTAAGGTTAAAATACAAATGCAATAGTACAAACCAAAAACACAGCACTGCCAGAGTCAGCCCATGCCCTGTCCCCAGTGTGCCAGGGTGGTGTCCCAGCCCCATCCCAGGGGGGCTCAGCCCTCCTGCAGTGCCAGCTGTGGTTCTGCTGGAGCAGGGATCCTGCACAAGGGGGGAGTTTTCCTCTGCAGCTCCAGGGCTGCTGCAGATGGGCCTGGGCTCCCTCTGGCCATGCAGGGCAGCAGAAAGCTGCTCCTCTGGCAATGCAGGGGGCAAAGGCTGCTGTGCTGGGCCAGGCTCAGCTTGGATCCAGGTAGGAATGCTTGGCTCCTGCCCTGGGCACAGCATCTCCCCATGGGATGGGGGAATTGGATCAGCCCTGCAGGGACACTCAGTGGCCATGGACAGCAGAGATCTCCTGCAGGGAGGATTGGCTGTGGGAGAGAGAAAGAAAAAACTGCCCCAAGAACAGCAGAGAACTGCCCCAGCTCTGACACATGGGGGTAGAACACACACCCATTTCTAACCTAAGACACAGGGAAAAGCCATTATTATGCTCCCATTACTATATTTCCATTATTATATTTCCTTCATTTAGGGCAGAGTTGTGCCCTTGCCCACAGACACCCTGAGGTATTTCCAGTAAAGCCCAGCCTGAGAGCTCCTCCATAAAAACTCCAGGAAAACCTTCCTCCAGTCTCTATAGCCTGAAATGAGCTTGGATTTTGGAGCATTTATTGCAGTGGTAAAACAATGCCCTCAAAGGCACAGAGCCATGAAACCTTTGGGATGAGCGGTTGTTGGGAAGGATGAAAGTTTGACAAGAAAGTCTCACAGATATGTGTGCATGGCAGAAAGATTTTTAAATGTTGAGTCTGATGAAGGAATAGAGATGGAAGCAAGTTCTGATATAGAAGAAAAGAATTGCTGAGCCAGTCTCACTGGGTAACCAAGGAGGCAAAGGGTGTGTTGGTTATAGAAGGGGTTTTATGGCTTAGAGCAAAGGATAAACCCACCCCAAACAAGAAGATGTTTTTACCAAGCACAAAGAGAGCACAGGCAAACAAGTCAGCAAATGTGGCAAGTAGAAAAAGGTCTCAGAATTTTCCACTGCAAGAAAACTTAAACACAACTTCTAGCTCAAGCTGTAATGTACTGTCAGTGATTGGAGAACAGTGACATGAATATGGTAATTACAGTAGTTATGATGGGCTGTAGATAAAAGCAAACTATCCTGGCTATCCTCTCAGCAGCCCTGGGAGGATGAATAGGACTCAACCAAACACAAATCTGAAAAATCCCAGCTTTTTCTTCCATCTCCCACCTAGGCTGAATAGCAATCATTATCATCCACAACCCTAAACTCACCCTCCTCAGCTTCTACCTATATGCTATAGGTAGAGGTTGTATGTCACAGACATCTTTTATGAAAAATCCTTTCCTTAGGATTTTTCCTCCTGAGAAGCTGAGAGGCCTCAGGAACAAAATGTAGACAATGATTATCTGCTGCTGTGGAATGCAACAAATAGATCTTTGATTGACCCATGTTAGGTGTTTGTAATTAATGACCAATCACAGTCAGCTGGCTCAGACAGAGCCAAGCCACAAACCTTTGTTATCATTCTTTCTTTTTCTATTCTTAGCCAGCCTTCTGATGAAATCCTTTCTTCTATTCTTTTAGTATAGTTTTAATGTAATATAGATCACAAAATAAGAAATCAAGCCTTCTGAAACATGGAGTCAGATTCTCGTCTCTTCCCTCATCCAAAAACCTCTGTGAACACTGTCACAGTTATATATAAAAATAACTATAAAAAATAACTGCAACCGTTTTCCTCACCCTAAACACAATTGAGATTGGTTCTACTGTATGAAGATGCTCAGCAAAGTCTTAATGCATTGTAACCTAAACTCAGGGTCTGCAGGCCTGCCTGCAGCTGGAGCTGACAGCTGTGGGCACAGCTCTGTCACCCACAACCTGGGCTGCTGTGACACCGAAACTGCATTTTGTATACAAGAAACTGCATTTTGGATACAAGAAACTGCATTTTGTGTACAATAAACTGTATTTAGAAGAGCAGCCTGGAGTCCCACATCCCTCATTCAGGCTCTTACAAGCAGTGGTGGGAGGCAGCTGAGCCCAGCAGCAGTGAGCCCATGGGCCAGCGGGGATGGGGCAGTGTCCCTCAGTGTCCCTCAGTGTCCCTCAGTGTCCTTCAATATCCCTCAGTGTCCCTCAGTGTCCCTCAATGTCCCTCAGTGTCTCTCAGTGTCCCTCAATGTCCCTCAATGTCCCTCAGTGTCCCACAATGTCCGTCAATATCCCTCAGTGTCCCTCAGTATCCCTCAATATCCCTCAATGTCCCTCAATGTCCCTCAGTGTTCCTCAGTGTCCTTCAATATCCCTCAGTGTCCCTCAGTGTCCCTCAGTGTCCCTCAATGTCCCTCAGTGTCTCTCAGTGTCCCTCAATGTCCCTCAATGTCCCTCAATGTCCCTCAGTGTCCCTCAGTGTCCCTCAATGTCCCTCAGTGTCCCTCAGTGTCCCTCAATATCCCTCAGTGTCCCTCAGTGTCCCTCAATGTCCCTCAGTGTCCCTCAATGTCCCTCAGCGTCCCTCAGTGTCTCTCAATGTCCCTCAGTGTCCCTCAGTGTCCCTCAGCGTCCCTCAGTGTCCTTCAATGTCCCTCAATGTCCCTCAGGGTCCCTCAATGTCCCTCAGTGTCCCTCAGTGTCCCTCAATATCCCTCAGTGTCCCTCAGTGTCCTCAATGTCCCTCAGTGTCCCTCAATGTCCCTCAGCGTCCCTCAGTGTCTCTCAATGTCCCTCAGTGTCCCTCAGTGTCCCTCAGCGTCCCTCAGTGTCCTTCAATGTCCCTCAATGTCCCTCAGGGTCCCTCAATATCCCTCAGTGTCCCTCAGTGTCCTTCAGTGTCCCTCAATATCCCTCAATGTCCCTCAATGTCCCTCAATGTCCCTCAGTGTCCCTCAATATCCCTCAATATCCCTCAGTGTCCCTCAATGTCCCTCAGTGTCCCTCAGTGTCCCTTAATGTCCCTCAGTGTCTCTCAGTGTCCTTCAGTGTCCCTCAGTGTCCCTCAGTGTCCCTCAGTGTCCTTCAGTGTCCCTCAATGTCCCTCAGTGTCCCTCAGTGTCCCTCAATATCCCTCAGTGTCCCTCAGTGTCCTTCAGTGTCCCTCAATGTCCCTCAGTGTCCCTCAGGGTCCCTCAATATCCCTCAGTGTCTCTCAATGTCTCTCAATGTCCCTCAGTGTCCCTCAGTGTCCCTCAATGTCCCTCAGTGTCCCTCAGTGTCCCTCAGTGTCCCCTGTGCTCTCTCTGCAGGACCCCGGCCATGATCGGCTGCTCCTTCGTGGTGAACAGGAAATTCTTTGGGGAGATCGGGCTGCTGGACCCCGGCATGGACGTGTACGGAGGGGAGAACATTGAGCTGGGCATCAAGGTTGGTGCCACTGGGCAGCAAAATGTCACCTCAGGGTGCTCTGAGGAGCCCAGAGGTGTCACTGAGCTGAGCAGTTCCTGGGATCCTCAGGGGAGCTGGGAGGTGCTGGCATTCACAGCGTTTTCATTTCACTTTGTGGGAGAAAAATGACTCGGTTTGGGGAATGAATTTAATTTTTTTCCTTGGATTCCAATCTGTGTGACCTGATGCAAAAAGCTGCTGGGATGAAATGGCATTTCCAGCTGGAACCTGGCTGTGTTGTCACAGTGTTGTTGGAAGTTACAGGGATGTTTCATAGCAGGAGAAACAAGGTTGGGTGAGCAGTGTTTGGGGGTTCTGGGGCTCCTATGAGTGTCTCAGGAAGACACAAAGCCTGCAAATATTTTGCAGGCATTTAGCATCTGCAAATAAAACGTGCTCACAAGCACAAAAGCTGCTTTGAACAGTGAAACTCTACAAGGCAGGATTTCAGAGCTGCCTCAGTGCCTCCCCCTGACAGCATCCCTTGATTGCTGTGTACAGTATTAGATCTGGCTTAGTGATTCAAGTGTTTACACACACTGAAGTGATTCATAAGTGATGAATTCCATGTTCAGAGCAACCTGGGATGGCAGAGTCTGTGGAGATTCTTCCAGGCATGGTTTGGAGTACACTTGTGCATTAACAAGCTGATAGGGGGAGGCTGGGGACCTCTAACTGGAAAATTGCATTGATTATGCTGTTGTAGAAATGAAAAATCATTGTTCAGCTCAGAGATTCACCAGAGGATATTTGCTTTGCTGGCAAGGCACAGGAAACTTAGGAAATCTGTTGTTGTTGGCTATGGGGAGCAATAATCTCCCTTAAACAAGGGAGTGGAAATTAAAGGTTTTCAATGTGCCACAGAGCTCCTCTCCTTGTGCAGTAATTACTGCTCATCCTGCAGTGGGGCTGAGGGGATCCCTCTCCAAACCCAGCTCCTCTCCCAGTTTGTTTGGATTGGGGATTTTTGGTCTCATTGTGGAGCTGCTCTTCTCACAGTAATTTCAGCTAATTTGCCTGGTTTGGGGGGATTTCATTGAAGATTGGCTTCTTAACTGGAAAACTTGGCTGGATGTCTCAGAGAAAGTGGTGAGCATTTGTCCTCTTCTTTTTCATGTGCTGAATTTTTTAGAAAGGCCAATAAACATTCTTCTGGGGAAAAAACTAAAAAGCCCTTCTCTTTCCCAAGTGACTTTGCCAAGCTTGAGTTTCCAAGCCATGCATTTTCACACTCATGCTGTGTGTTCTGGTCAAGGTTTTTAAATTACTGGTGGTTTTGGGAGCCAAAATACTTAGAAATCTGCCTTGTAAGGCTGCACAGAAAGAAGAATTTTAAAGATTCTTGAGCTGCACAAATCTGTTTGTGGGTGTTTTGCTGTTCTGCCTGATAAGTGGCTGTCTGGAGTCCCAAAGGTAACTTGGGGGTTCCTTGGTTGTTTCAGTGATTCCTGGATGAAAATAAATGCAGAAAGTGTTTCTTTTTGATGATGGTACAAATTCCATCATCGTTCTGAGAATCCTGGGGCACTTTTAAATGTTTTATGGGTGTGATTGTCCCTCTCTGCTCTGCACCAGTGCAGCCTCACCTCAAATCCTGGCAGCAGTTTTGCCATCCAAATATCTGAAAAATCTAAAGTCAGAACTGCCCAAAGAACAACGAAGTAATAAATTCATTGAGGTTAAAAGGAGGGCATGGAAAATTCACAGTGTTTCAGGCAAAAGCAAAGGGTAACCTGTTATGGGAAATTAAATTGAGGAATCTGAATAAGAAATGGAAATTAAGAATCAAGAAGGTTGGGCTGGACTAACCTGGAAGGGCCAAAGCCCTGTACAAGAGTTCTGATTTATTAATAAATTAATTAAATGCTTCAGGGTGGGGGAGTCCCATTCCTGAGGGGTTTAACAGTGGGGATGTGGCACTGGGGGACATGGTGCTGGTGGCACTGGTGGCCTTGGCAGATCTGGGGGCACGGCTGAACTCAAAGATCTCAGAGAAACTTTCCCCCCTAAAGAATTCCATGGTTCTGTGAGTGCTGTCAAATGAGCTGTGCTGTGCCTGTTGTGGGTTGATATCTGGGCTTTATATTTCTTTCAGCTGCTGAGTTCAGGGAGCAAAATGAGAGAAGTCCTGCAGGAGCCTCCTAAAGCCCCCCTAAAAGCCCCAAACCAGCTCTGTTAGCCCCGTTCTCAGGGTGGCCCTGGACTCCTGTGTGTCCCTCTGGGCTCCTGTGTGTCCCTCTGGGTTCCTGTGTGTCCCTCTGGCATCCCACAATTCCCATTCCCCCATCCTGGGGAGCCCTGGCTGCTGTGTCCCCTTTGGCCCAGCTCAGCTCCTGCTCTCTCTGGACAGGCTTTGGGCCAGCTCTTTAACCCTTTCCTGTTCTGGAGGAGATTCTGCTCTGATTTCATCAACCTGGTGCCTGGCACCATCACATTTTCTGAAAAATCCTCTTTGCCCAGGATTCTTCTCCTGCCAAGCTGAGAAACCTCAGAGAAAAAGGAAAACAACATTATCTCATTTGCTTCTCCTGTGTTTTGCTGCTTTGGAATGTGGTTAGGGGATTGTTTATCCAACATGTGAATTGTTTTAACTTAATGACCAATCACGGTCAGGCTGTGTTGGGACTCTGGAGAGAGTCAGGAGGTTTTAATTAGTATCTTGTTAAGCTTTCTGTCTGTATACTTTCTCTATTCTTTAGTATAGTTTTAGTATAGCAGAATAGAATAGAATAGAATAGAATAGAATAGAATAGAATAGAATAGAATAGAATAGAATAGAATAGAATAGAATAGAATAATAAATCAGCCTTCTAAGAACATAAAGTCAGATTCATCATTTCCTTCCTGCCATGGGGGACCCCAAAAATACCACATGGTGCCAAATTCTCATGGTTTGAATGTGCTGCTGCTGCTGCAGGTGGGAATTTTGGCACAGAGACTTCATTCCCCATCCCTGCTCCTCCTGCTGGAAAGTTTTCATTTCTTTTGGAGCTGTTTGTGGCCCTGGGTTTCAGTGAGTGTGACTAAGTGGGGAGGCTGCCTGGGCTCCTGAGCTCTGCAGGGAGCTTAATGGCTCTTCATGGTTAGTCACAGACATTCCCTAAAGATTCTCCATGAAATTGTGTGGATCTGCTGGAATAAAGATGCCAATGTCTGTGCCATGGCTGCTGCCACGGTTTCCAAGTCTGGGATGGGCTGCAAGGTTGTTTTCAGAGTATTTTGTGCTTGTGTCATGCATTGCTAATTAAAGTTATTTGAGTTGTCTTTTCGAGATTAATTTAATCAATAGGGATATTATTACTACTTTGATGGTATCATTTGTACAAATTGTCACTTGAAGAAAGCAATTAACTGAGAATGCTTATTAGCTGATCCATCCCACACCTTATTTGTGCTGTAGGAATCGATTATTGGATTCATTAAGTCAAGCACAATTCAGGGATCCCTTTGAGGTTTAACCACTGACTTGAGCTGCTTTTACTGCTGCTGTTAAATTGGCTGGGGGTCGGCCTGGAGCCTTAAAAGTATTTCCAGAAGAAAAGCATGGCATCTCCTCTTCATATCCCAGACTTTTTCCCCCAGATTTTTCTTCTAAATCCAGCAAGGCAAATCTCTGGTGCTGCCAAGCCAGAGGATTTATGTGCACAGAGCTTATGGGGTGGCATTTCCAGGGAATCATGGAATGGTTGGGTTTGGAGGGATGTTAAAAACCATCCAGTGCCACCCCTGCCATGGCAGGGACACCTCCCACTGTCCCAGGCTGCTCCAGCCCTGCCCAGCCTGGCCTTGGGCACTGCCAGGGATCCAGGGGCAGCCCCAGCTGCTCTGGGCACCCTATGCCAGGGCCTGCCCACCCTCACAGGGAACAATTCCCAATCCCCAATATCCCATCCATCCCTGCCCTCCGGCAGTGGGAGCCATTCCCTGTGTCCTGTCCCTCCATCCCTTGTCCCCAGTCCCTCTCCAGCTCTCCTGGAGCCCCTTCAGGCCCTGCCAGGGGCTCTGAGCTCTCCCTGGAGCCTTCTCCTGTCCCAATGAGCACCCCCAGCTCTCCAGCCTGGCTCCAGCCCTGGAGCAGCTCCGTGGCTTCCCCAGGATTTGCTCCATGTCCTTCCCTCCAGCAAGGAATGAAACTCTGGGCTCACCTACCAGGGAAAGAAATGGGGGAGTTAGAGCAAGATGTGGGAAAACCAACAGGGAAACCATTAAAACCTGGAGAAATTTTCTTTATCAGCCATGGGAGTTGCATCTGGCCCTGCTCTGGGGGGCTGTGAGGGGATGGATCTGCTCTCCCTCCTCCATCTCCAGGCACAGGGAGCATGGAGCAGCTACTCCTGACCTGCTGGTGCCTTACAGGACCTTGGAGACTCCTGCAGTTCAGCAAACATCAAAAACAAAAAACCCAAAAAAAACAACATTGAAAGAGGTTGAAACAATCAAACAAAAAACCCCACAGCCCAAACTTGCCAGCAATATAAACTCCAGACCAGTATTTTATAAGTATTTTATCTGTCAGACACCAAAATCCAGTCAGACATTAGGGCTTAAGGATGTTTCCAAATAAAAATCAAGTTAATTTGGAGGGAAATAAGACCAGGGTAGGCCTGACCTTGGGAAAACTCTCAGAAATCCTGATACACCAGGAACACACAACCTCCATCTGTTTATTTGTACCTGCACCCCTGGTAGAAGAGATTTTGCTCTTCACAGTGATTGTGGTGTGGTGGCAAGAAATATTTCCACCCCAGAACAATATCCAATCACTGCCTGCATTTGTTTGAAGAGCAGGAATCAGCACAAGTGTGAGCCCAGCTCTGAGCTCTGCCATTTCAGCTGTCAGCTCAGGATTTACGGGGTGCTCGAGGGTGCTTTGGCTGGAGCTCTGCTCTTGTTTTCTACACTGATAAAATGCTCCTCATCCCGGGCTCCTGCAGGGAGTGGAGCTGTGTTTGGATTGTTCCTGAGCAGTGGTGGGGTTGGGGTTGGGGCTGTCCCTCCTGGGGAAGGGGTGGCAGGAGGCTCCCAGCTCACTCCCCCTGAGAGCAGAGGGTTTGCCATCCCTGTTGTCTGCTGGAGATGGGACAGCTGGAGCATGGACTGATTTCCACCCCAGCTGATTCCCCTCTTGTCCCTGACAAGCTGATTTTTATGCTGGGAAGGCTCTGATCATCTCTGCTGGGGACTGTGATGGCTCTGCCCGTGCAATAACTGTGTGAGAGTCACTGGTGGGTGAAGAAATCCATCTCAGGACTCAGCCATGCCTTGTTGTCACATCAAACCCTGGCAGGTGTCAGCTTCTTACTGATTTTCATGGGATTGGTGCCTCTGGCAGGCAGTGGTTGGGATTTGTCAGGGGCCAGGTCAGAGCCTGTCCAGGGCCTGGATGGTGAAACCCAGATGTGGAGAGCAGGAGCAGCAGCCCTGGGGCTCTTGGGCTGTGGAGCCAGGAGGGGCTGAGCAGGGCTCAGGTTTGGTGTTGCTGAAATGGCTCCCAAGGTATTAAAGTCTCTTTTTTCCCAGCCCCATGACTGCAGAAGAAGAAGTCGAGATCCCTCAGCTCTGCTTTCCAAGGTTGTTTATTTTCTCTGATCTGTTCCATTCTCTCTCTGACCTGCTGAGATCTGTCCAGCAGGTCGGGTTGTGGCACAGTCCCTGCCCTTGGGCTGGTGTTGGCTTTTTATACTGAGAACTGTGTGTGCTTTATTTACAATAATTTTCCAATACCTATCACCTATGTTAGACAGTCTGTCTCTACCCTAAACCAGTCCAGAAGTGCCACCATCCCAGCAGAAGATAGGGGATAAGAAGAAGGAGAAGGACAGGACATGCCCAGATTCCTCCATCTTGCCTCTTGAACCCCCATTCTATAACCCCCAAATTCTACATTTTCACCCTGTGACAAATTCACTGTCATTCTACTCAAACTCTTGTGGCTTGTAACTCTTCACACAAAGTTGGGAATTGTTTCCATGGGCTAAAATCAAAGGCACAGGTGTTTGTGACTCTGTGCCAAGGTCTCTGAGCCCCTGCCAGGGTCTCAAATCACCCAGGGCAGCAGAGGGATGTCCTGGGTTCTGACAGGCAGGTTCATGGATCTGGCAGAGTTTGCTTTCCTTGTGCCTTCAGCAGTGGGTTTCAGAAATCCTTATTTAGCTCCTGCTGTGCTCAGCTGTGCTCTGGCTCTGCTCTCCTCAGCAGCACTCACCCGTGTTGCTCTTTCTGCTGCATTTTGGTGAGGTCTGAGCTTCCCCTGCTGTAGGATTTGGCTCTTACTGACTCTGTCCACTGAGGGACTCCTTGGACAGGTGCTCCCAGCCCAGCTGGGGACACCAAGGACACTCCAGTGTCCCCAGCACAGCTGGGTTTGGGTTTCCATCCCACACTGCTTTTCTTGGGCATGATTTCCACCACCTGAGCTTCTCCTCAGCTTCCACCTCTCCATCCTCTGTGGGGCAGGAGGTGGCAAAGGAGGCCCCTGAGTCTGCATTTCCCCCTTTCCCTGAGTGCCACCTGCTTCTGGGACACCTCCAGGGATGGGGACTCCAAACCCCCCTGGGCACTTCCAGCCCTTTCCAGGGAGAAATTCCTGCTGCTGTCCAGGCTGGGCCTGCCCTGGTGCAACTTGAGGCTGTGTCCCTTTCCCTGGGGTGCTCAGGGACCCCTCAGCTGCATCCCCAGGGACCCCTCAGGGCTGCCCCATCCTGGACTTGTCCCCAGCCACCCCTTGCTGCTGTGGGCAGCATTCAGGGACCCCCTGCAGCAGGAGCTGCCATTGAGGGTGCCAGCAGGGGAATAAATCATGGGAATTCCATCCTGCCAGCATCCCAATATCCCATCCATTTATAGCAGCTCTCCCTGCAGGGCACACTGTGGAAACCCAGGGCACACAGGGAATATTCCTGTGTCTGCTCTGGGCTGCCCTGACCCCCAGGGGAGCACTGACTTTGACTCTTCTCATCCATGGAGAAAGTTTCCTGTACTCCAGAATAGACTGGAATCCACAAAAGTGTAAAATAGACTATAGAGAGCAGTGTAGGTGTATCACTTGGTGAGAAATTGAGGTTTTGGGATTTTTAGTATGTTGTGGATGGAAGCACAGGGTGTCATCCTGGGCTGCTTCTTCACCTTCTTCTTCCTTCTTCTTCATGGGTTTGGGTGGCATTTTGTAATTGGGCAGAAAAGTCTGCATTGCAGCTGTTTGGGATCAGTTATTGGGTTAAAAGGGAAATAATCCAGGTGTCAGCTCTTAATTGCATAGTTTAGTCTTGAAAGACCTTGTACCAAGAGATTGTTGGCCATTTTGTGCCTTGTAATGAAAAGCTGCAGAACTCACAGCAGTGGGACTGTTTCACTGATAAGAAATTATAAACACCTGAGTGTGAACATGAATTATTGTCTCAAGTGCCTTCAGTCCAGACCCAGAGACACCCAGAGCTGGTACCCCCCATGGCACACTGCTCCCCTCCTTTCCTGGCCCCTGGGCCAGCCCTGCCTGTGCCCTTGCCTGGCCATGGCCACATGAGATCCCATTGTGTGTGAGCTGGAGCAGGCCTGGCTCCTCCAGGGCCTGCAGCTGCAATGTGGTCAGGAATTGCTGAGCTGCAGCAAAGTTGGGCCCTCTGGAAGCTGTTTGATAGCAGCTCTCCCTGCAGGACAACTGTCCTCCAAAGTACCCCTGGGTGCCTGGAACCAGCATTGGGATCTGCCCTCCCTCTTCCCTGGGCAAGGTGAGCATCAGCACATTTGCTCTGTGTGTGCTGGGATATAAATCACCCCATAAAGCAGAAAAAACAGCCTTGTCTCTCCCTAAAATCCAACTCCCAGCAAAACTGAACTTTGCCTTCTGACAAAAAAACCACTCTTAGGAAATGCCAAGGAAAATGTGACACCAAGAAATGAGGCTCACCATGAGCTGAGGTGAGGAATGAGGAGTTTTTTATCACATTATTTTCCTAAAGCCTTTAAAGTTCCCTGCCTGTCGTGCCTGCAAAGCATGGGGATTTTTTGTCTTTTTAGGAGCAGACTCACTTGTGCTGCACCTGCTGGGGCTGTGGGACACACAGGTCCCTTCCCACCTCAGCCAGAGCCACAAAGTTGATGTTTTCCTCTTCTGGAGTCTGGTGACTCAGGCAGGGCAGGAGCAGCCCTGTCTCACTGAGTGTTGCCTTTTTCCAGGGCTGAGACTCTCTCTTCATTGACTACAGATTTCCCCTAAGCTCCAGGATTATTCCTGCTAAGATGAAATCGATGCTGTTGCACTCCTGTGATTTCCAACCCAAAACCTCAGAGTTAAAAATTCCCAAGCAGCTTTTCGTGTGTTTGGGGTGTCTGTGAGGCTTTGCTGATGTCCTCTCTCAAGGACTTTGAGGTCAGACCTGTTCCTTTTTGCAAACAACCCCCTGTTTAAAGGCTCTCAGAGCTGGTTAAGCTGCATTTCCTTCTCATCTGAACTCCTCCTGGACAGGGAGTGCAGCTGGAAGGCCACACACTAAAGCAGCACAGAATCTGAAAAAATACAAACCTAAACCTGAGGCATCATTGGCATATTCTTACTTAAACTATAGAATCATAAGTTCATTATTTTTCTGCCTAATGCCTGTGTATTGTATTTTTACATCAGTCCAAGCTTCTCCCAGGGCTGCAGATCAAACCCTTCAGTGTCTGAGGAAGGTTCTGTTTTTCCCTGTGTCTGTCTCCATCCCAGGTGTGCAGGGCAGGGCAGGGATGGCAGCTGTGGCTGCAGGGTCCTGCCTGGCCCCAGGGCTTTGGGAAGGCTCTGGAGGATCCCTGGGGCATTGTGCCCTGCCCAGCCCGTGGCTCCCTCTGACCCACACAGACCCTGGGGCTCCCTGTGCTTGCTGTGCCCTGTTCAGGTGGAGTTGGTGGGCCTGAACCTTGCTTGGGGTAGGAATTGCCCCTCCTGGCTTGGGGTAGGAATTGCCCCACCTGGTAGGAAAGGTGTTGGCATCCTTGGGCTCTGCCTGGATCCCAGCAGCTCCTTGACCCTCCCAGATTCACTGGCTCACTTCTCCCACAGCGTTCCCAGGACTGGCAGAGGTGGGAATTGATCATTTCTCTCCTCCAGCCATCCTGGAAAATCTCCCCTTTCCTTCCCTGAGCAGGAGGAGCCTGGCACTGAGCCTGGCACCTGTCCCTTGGTGTGACAGCCCTGAGCACCCTCAGGTACCAGAGGGAACAGCTGGGCACCATTCCCATGTCCCTGTGCATTTACCCCTGTCTGCAGGGTCCTTGTGACCCCAGCAGCTCTGTGGGGTCCCTCTGAGCACCATTCCCATGTCCCTGTGACCCCAGCAGCTCTGTGGGGTCCCTCTGGGCACCATTCCCGGGGGAGCCCCTGGGAAGGGAATTCCCTCCAGCAGGGAGCTCTGTGCCTTCTCTGAGGTGATTTCTTATTCCCAGCCAGGCTGCTGGCTCCGAGATGATCTGATGGCTCTGGTGCACCTCTGCCTAAGGCCTGAGAGGTGTTTGAGCTCTTTTATCCCTCTCCTGATGCCAGGCTTTCCTCAGGGGTCCCTCAGCAGGGAAGATGCTGCTGCTCAGCCTCCTGAGCAGCTCCTGGTGCTGCAGCTCAGCCCAGCCCATCCTGCCTCTCATCCCAGGGGATTCAGGGCTGCCTCAGCCTTCCTTGGCTCTGGTGAAAGCTCTGCCCCTGAGGCACTGGATGCCATGGAGCTGGAGGATCTCTTGGGGGATTTCTGCTCAAGGATCAGAGCAGCATTTCCTGCCTCTCTTGGAAGCTGCTGGTGCAGGAAGCAGTTCAGAAAATGAAATGAAATTCCAGCTCAGAGTGCCCAGGCTGGGATCCAGCAGAGCACTTACCCTCAGCCACCTGGGCAGCCCTTTTCATTCTGCTGCTGCTGTTCCACTGCCTGAGTGCAGCTCTGCATCGAGGCCTCTGCAGCTGAACTTGAGCCATGAGGGTAAATATCTCCAGAATTCAGTTTTCCCCTGAAGAAGGTGTTGTTCCTCATCCCTGCCCCTCCAAACAGTGCTTCCATCTGATGAGCTAATTAACTCATCTGGCTCTAAAGTACAAGTACATTCTTCTTGGCTTTTGTCATGTGTCACCACCTTCTCAGGAGTTATTATGTCTTATTTACACAGAAAATACAGAAGGAGGGAAGTGAACCTGTTCAGTGCTTGAATTTACACCCAAAGCCTCAGTACCAAACCCATTATTTCACATTCATCTACAGACACAAAATATGTGTTAATTAACCAAAGTGCTGCTAGTGGGCATATGCAAATGAAGTGGCATCAATCAGGGCAGGATCACCTTTTTTTTTTTTTGAGTTTTTCCTTTATTAAGAAATACAGTTTTGTGCTGACTGCAGTTCCTTAGTATCAGATCTCTGCCTTGAAGCTCAGCCTGCAGAGCCTCAGAATCTCCCAGCACTGGAAATGATGCAGCTGATAATGAAGAATTCCTGTGTAATCCCAGGGAGGACAGAACTGTGTGGATGTGCCTCAGGCACTGGGAACCCCAGTTTATTTTTCTAGGAGCTGTTTCATTCTGTCAAAGCAGCAGAGTTAAACTGAGAGACACAATTAGGTATAAATTCACATTTGGACTAAATATATTGAATTTAAGGTGGAAAATGGGATGGAAAACCTGCAGCTCTGCTTTTCCAAGGCACAGGGTGACCCCAGGATCTGCCCTGGAGCTGGGACAGAAGGGGATCCTTGGGCTGTGTCCCTTCCCTGCTCCCTGGGTGCCTCTGCCAGGGGCACTGGGGATGCTCCTGGCAGTTCCTCAGGGGTGTGCCCAGCCCACCCTGCACATCTCCCAGGTCTGGCAGTGAGCAGGCTCAGGGCTGAGCTCACCCAGCATCTCCTTTGTCTCACTGCACCTTTGGCATCATTCAAGCTGATGGTTTCCTTCCCAAAGGAGACACTGGATATTAACTGATGAGCCAGGACTGGGGGAAGCTGCTGGAGCCTTTAAATGTTTGAGAAAAGCTGGCAAAGACATTGTGAATGATGAAGAAATGTCTGGCTCTCTGGTCCTGTCTGTCCTGAGATGGTGATCCCCCACCAAAGGGAGACAATTGTCACAGACACATTTTATGAAAAATCCTTTTGTTAGGATTTTTTCTTCTGAGAGACTGAGGCGCCTCAGACAAAAAGAAAAACAATGGTTATCTGCTGCTGTGGAATGCAACAGGTGCATCTTTGGTTGGTCTCATGTGGTTGTTTTTAATTAATGGCCAATCACAGTCCAGCTGTCTTGGACTGTCAGGTCAGTCCCAAGATTTTATTATCATTCCATTCCTTTTCTATTCCTTTCAAGCCTTTTGATGAAATCCTTTCTTCTATTCGTTTAGTATAGTTTTAGCATATCATTTTCTTTTAATATATCATAAAATAATAAATCAGCCTTCTGAACCATGGAGTCAAGATTCTCATCTCTTCCCTCCTGCTGGGACCCCTGTGAGCACCACCACAGAGAGCTGATTTTCACCTTTCAGGTGGCCCAGGAGGGTTCCCAGTGTGATCCCCAGCTGCTCTGGGTCCCTCCTGTGCCTGCCCATTTTATTCCTGGAGCTCTGGACAGAGGGAATTGATGCAAATCCCAGGGCTGACCCGTCCCTCTGTGAAATCTGTGCTGTCAGGACACATTTTCCTCTTTGCAGTCCCCTCCAATCTGTGAGCTCCAGCAGAGTGAACCCAAACCCACACCTGGGGCTCAGCTGTCAGCCCCCATCAGATTGGATTTGGTCAACTCTGCAGCTGGAGAGCTGCAAACAAACACAAACTTTGCATCTGGAAGTTCAATGCTCCTCCTCTCCTTCCTGGGATTTTGGGTTTAAATCCATCTAATTGTACAGAATTACATCTGGTTTCTATTTAGCATTTTGGCTTTGGCCATTTTGAAGCTCTGAGGTTCTGCAACAAGCTCATGTTCCTTGTTGGATTATTCCAGGGTTGGGAACCTGGCCTTTGGCTGTGGACACTGAAACCCAGCATTCCTGTGGCTTTGGTTTGTGCTCAGCTCCAGATCCTGTAGCCTCTCACCAGCCTGGTGAACTCAGATTTTGGCAGGAGTGGTTTTCTCCTTATCTGTGCTTGTTCCAGAGGGTGCTCAGAGCTGGGCACTCACAGGAGATGTTCCTGTTTTAATGGCCAGCACAGATCTCTTCATCCCACACTTGAAAAAAGCAGAGCTGGGAAAAAAATGCAGTTTGCTGATGTTCCCAGCAGCCCTGGCACAGCCCCTGTGCCAGCCAGGCTCCTTCAGCCACAGCCAAATCCCATCAGAGCAGGGGGATCCCTTCTCCATGGCTTTGCCAAAGGCTCTCCCATTCCTCCCTGAGCCCCTGGGCTGCAGCTCCTGGCCAGGGGTTTGTGTCCTGGGGCTGCACCTCCACCTGCTCCTGAGGCCATGGGGAAAAGCTCCCAAAAGGTTCAGAAAGCAGAGCCAGGGCCCTGTGGCTCAGGATGTGTGCACGGCCCTTCCCAGCAGGGCTCCTCACTGGTAATTTCTGCTGACAGCCCAAAATCAGCCAAGTGAACCATTTTAAAAGCCCTTCAGAACTGTTCACTTCCATCATTTGCTGCTTTTGTCAGGCACACAGAAGTGTCTTGCCGTGTCTTTTGTCTGGTTTTTACAAGAGCTCTGTTGTCTATTTAGATTAAATTACAGGAGCAAACAGTTGTTCAGGGATGAGCACTGGGATGTTATGAGGAGAGTGTTCAGCAGCAGGAGCAGGGTGGTTACCTCAGCTGTGTGAGAAAAACAATGCTCACTTCCAAGGATTTAAAAGGTTAATTAAAACCTTATCAAAAATACAACAGAAGGCTGAATACAGAAAATATTACAGCACCAGGAGCAGAGGATCTTCCCACCATGTGCTCACCCACACCATGGAGGTTTCACCTTTTAACCCTTTAGCTCCCCCAAAGTTCTGTCCATGGGCTCCTCCTGCCCTGCCCAGTGCTGGAGATCACTGCCTGACACCTTGATTGGAGCTCAGGTGCTGCCACAGGAACGAGTGACCCTCCCAAATGTCCCAAACCCAGGGCACCCCTGAGAACAGCACAAGGGGAGGAAACACAACTATAAATCTATAGAACTGCTCCTAACATACAGGATATATCCTAATATACAGGATATTTGCCTTTTAATTGTGAGAGTGTTCTGGTTTGAAAGCAAAAGCAGTGAGAGACTCCAAGTCAGAAATACAATTTATTAGGAAAAGAGAAAAAAACCCAAATACATGCAATAATACAAAATAAAACCACTGACAGAGTCAGAATACAACCTGACACCCTGCTGGTTGGGGTGTTTGGAGCAGTCTGGATGAAGTGGTGATCCTGTAGAAACCATCTGGTAGCTCTCATCCTCAGGAAAACCAGTGGGTAAGGGCTGCCTGCTCTGTCCCAAGCCCCAGATTATATCCAGGTGGGAATGCTGAGCTCCTCCCCCTGGGCAGAGCATCTCACAATGGGCTGAAATCATTCTGAGTCATGTGGGGGATCCATGAAACAGAAATGGCTCCTGGAGGGAGGGAGTTACCTCTGAGTCATGGGCAAGGCATTGCTGGGCCCATCAACAGGAGATAAGGAAGAAACAATGCCCCTCCTGGTTTCAGCAGCTCTTGAGGATGGGAACAGAATATATCTTAATATTGTAACCTAGGACAGAGTCCACCGTGGCACTACTCATCTATCACAGGTGGAACAGCCAGCAAATAGATTTATCTCCTGCTGTACAAGCTCAGATGCAGCAGCTGAAGCTGCACCCAGTGTGGATGGGTGCCAGTGGAAGGACAACCTGTGCAGGGGGTGTCTGCTTGTTGTCATTATATTGCAAAAGTTCCATTACATTACAAGGGTTCCACATTGCCAGAGTTTTGTACCTCAGTGTTTCTTGTAGGCAGCTCCTCCAGGCACTGACTCTTTCTCACCCTCACAGTCACCAACTGACTCCAGTTCCCTTCACCAACCAATGCACTCTTTTATAGCACTCTTGTTATTCCTGGCCACAGCTGCAGCCTGTAACATCAGGCCTGCTCCTAATCCTTAATAATTGGCTCAGCTGCAACTCTTTAGAGGGTAAGATTGCTTTCTATACCTCCTTTATTTACTTATGTTCTATCCCCCTACATCTGCTGTCCCCAGGTGAGGGGAGGGGCTGGGACAGGTTTGGATTCAGTTATTTGGAGGGTCTGGAGCAGGTTCTGCTTGGTTTGAGGAGCCAGGGGCTGTGTCCCCAGCCTGGGGGAGGTGAGGACCCTTCTGACAGCAGGGGTGGGACAGGTGGGATTTGTGTCAGCCCTGCCTCCAAAACCCTCTGCTGGAAATTTGCACCCCAGGCCAAGGAGCTTGGCCCTCTGTCCTGCTTCAAAATGCCTCTTCCTTCCAAAATCTCTGCTGCATTTAAATTTAAAAAACATTTACAGCAGCAGCATTTTCATTTTTTGGGAGGGACACGTAGACACTGAATCCTATTCCCCCATTCCCACACTTTTATGTCCAATAAAATTGAGAAGTATCTTCCCAAAATGAGCAGCCAGGGGAGTGTGAGCCGGGGCTGCCTGGTTTGATTTGCTCCAGGGGTAGCACTCACTGTGTTTAATGGATTTGCTTGGCTTTCTGGGACACATTTAAAGGAGAAAATGTGTTTATTGGCATCAAATTTAGAAGACCTGTAACGTTTAAGAGGGAGATATGTTTGAAAATGTGATACAAAATGGGGAATTGTCAGTTTTGCTGTCTTTGCAGAAGTTCTGGCAGTTTTACTGACCAGGTTTCTGTGGTGCAGATAGAATTGGAGCCCTAAAAAACTGAATGCATAATAAAATACCTATGGCATGCCATCATTTCTGGTTATGTTACTGTAACTGGGGTGTATATCTAAAGGCAATCATCACTGTAGAGGAGGGAGGAAAACACAGAGAGAGCTTTAAATTTCATTAGACATTGAAACATCTGAAGGAGGAACTCTAATGGTTATATATAATAAACCTCTTTTTTTATCTTCCCATAAAATTGTATCTCTTTTCCTTTTTCCCCTCAAGTTGAGCTGCCTTGCAGTGTGCAGGGCTCTGAAATAAATCGATGATTAACTAAACAACAGGAATTCATAAACCTCCTTATTTTATAGCAACATTTAAGGTAGTGCACAGTGCCTGCTCCCCAGGCTGATCTACGCCCCCAGGTCCATTATCTGAGCTGTAGATAAATGAGGAGTTATATCTGCTGGAGGTTATGCTCAGGTGGTTCCCACCCTGCTGGTGTAAATCCAGGGGTTTATGGAAGGAGAAGAGCAATTTTCTTTATGGGTACAGGGAAACGTGACCCAGGGCTGGAGATCTCAGGGGATGAAGTTGCTCCTGCTGAGCTTCTCTCAGCACATCTCCAGGAAGTGCAAATCAGATTTCTTTTCCTGGGTTCCCACATCCATTCCAGTTAAGATCAAGTCCTGGGGCATTGGGGGTGGCTGCTCTCATTGCTGGAAAGCATCAAAGGAAGGGAGAAAGGAAAGCTGTGTTAAAGCTGTGCTCTGAGGAGGCAGCTCAATTGTCAGGGAAAGCATTTAGCTCCTGCAAGTCAAATGGAGCAGCCTGAAGAGTCCTGGCAGCTGAAAGGCATGGACAGCCATGGCACAGATGCTCCTTAATCACCTGGAGGGGCTGTGGCTCTCCAGCTGGGCAGGTTTCTCTGTTAGGGTTGCTCCAGACGTGGTTGGTCCCTCAGAGGTGGAAGTTTTGTGATGGTTGAGCCCCATTTGATGCTGGGTCCTGCAAGCCCACAGATTTCCCTGCCCATGTCCCTCCTGTGCCTTATGAAACTCTGTCCTCCTGCCAACAGCACCTCTGGGCCAGTGGCAGCAGAGCCACAGGGATTTATTAGGAGAGGAGCTGACAGTGAATTGCTCTGGCTGCTCACACCCTGCCTGCTCCAGGACTGCAGCTCCCAAGTGATGCCGAGTTGGAAATGGTTCAGAGGAGGGTATGGAGGGCACCACAGGGCTCCTTCATCGGGGAGAGAGTCTGGAGCCTGGAGGAGGATGTGGGAAGGCTCTAAATCAGAAGTGACAGGGCAAGCAAAGAGGCTTTTCCCTGGGCCCTGTGCTGGAAGCACAGAGGGGTTGGAAACACAAGATGCTGCTTTACTCTGTGTGTGGATACTTGGCTGCTGCTGAAAGTTCATTTGTTCAGCAAGTTCCTTGTCAGAACCCAGTCCAGGATAGCCCAGACCCTGCCAGGGGGCTCAGAGACCCTGGCACAGAGATCAAAACACCTGTGGGTTTGATTCTGACCCGTGGAGCAAATTACCAACCTTAGATGAAAATCAGCAAGCCACAACAGTTTAGGTAGAATAATAGTGAAGTTATCACGGGGTGGAAAAGTAGATTTTGGGGTTTTTGGTATGGGAGTTCAGGAGGCAAGATGGAGGGAACTGGGTGTGTCCAGCCTTTCTCCTTCTTCTTCTTCTTGGCCTCCATCTTCTGCTGTGATGGTGGCACTTTGGGATTGGTTTAGAGTAGAAGCTCACTGTCTAACATAGGGGTGATGGGTATTGGAAAGTAATTGTCAATATTGTACATGTAGTTTTTAGTATATAGGTAACACCACCCTGGATAACACCACCCTGGGGCAGGCAGAGTGCCTGGAACTGTCCTGCTGGATGGACCTCAGCAGGGCAGGAGAAAGAATTTTATAGATAAGGAACAATAAACAACCTTGAGACAGAGAAATGAAGAGCTCTGACTCCTTCTTCAAGTGCCAGGCTGGGAAAAGAGACTTTTGAACTTTTCTCAGGGTCACTCTGACAGAGATCCCAACAGTTTCTGGGTTAATTACAGGAGGAAAGGCCCACTGAGGGCTGTCAGATTTGCAGAAGGTTGAATGTCCCCCCCATCTCTGCCCAAGGCTGGAGTGAGCTCTGGGATGGCAGAACTGTCTGTCCCTCCTCTTCACCAGGCTCCAGCTGCTGGCTCCATCCAGCTCCTCTTCCCTCTCAAACATCAGGCTTGGACCTGACTGAAGGCAGAGGGAACTCCTGGGTTTTGCCTCTGCTCTGTTGTTTCCAGCCCCGTTTCCCCCTCATTTTCCTGAGCACACAGCAGTGTTGGTTGTGCTGCTTGTGGCTGTGCCATGCTCTGAGCTTCTTGTTGAAGGGTCTGCCCCAAATCTCGTGGAAAATCCTGGACAATTCCTGTGCTTTATAAGGAGAAGAAAGTTGGACACGGAGTGGTTCATCCTGCTGATGTCTCTGTCCTGCTCTGGGAGTTTGGATAAAGGCCTGAGGGTGATCCAGCTCTGGGGATGGCTGAGGAGGGATGGAGCTCAGGATGGAGGGATGGAGCTCAGGATGGATCTTGGGATCTCAGGATGAAGGGATGACTCTCAGGGTGGAGGGATGGCTCTCAGGATCTCAGGATGGAGGCATGGAGCTCAGGATGGAGCTCAGGATGGAGGGATGGCTCTCAGGATGGAGCTCAGGATGGAGGGATGACTCTCAGGATGGAGGGATGGCTGTCAGGATGGATCTCAGGATGGAAGGATGGCTCTCAGGATCTCAGGATGGAGCTCAGGATGGAAGGATGGCTCTCAGGATCTCAGGATGGAGCTCAGGATGGAGCTCAGGATGGATCCCAGGATGGAGGGATGAATCTCAGGATGAAGGGATGATTCTCAGGGTGGAAGAATGGCACTCAGGATCTCAGGATGGAGGGATGGATCTCAGGATGGATCTCAGGATGGAGGGATGACTCTCAGGATGGAGGGATGGATCTCAGGATGGAGGGATGGATGGAGGGATGGATCTCAGGATGGAGGGATGGATCTCAGCCCTTGTTCCCCTCTGCCTGGCTGGCCTCACTTCATAGCTCTGTGTGTTAGAGGACAGCTCCTGCAAGACCAGAGAGCAAAGAAGATGCACACAAGTTTACAGCAAGTGATTTCCAAGTTGTATGTGCTCCCTGCTGCTGGCTAAATCCTCAGATGGAGGGAAGTGCTTGGCAGTGGGAAGGATTTCTTCTGACAGAGCAAATCAGCTCAAAATCTCCTTGCAGGAGAGGTTAAGCACAGCAGCCCCAGATCTGTCAAAACTGCACTCATTTCATCATCAAGGCAGACAGTGTTCTGTCTCCTCCAGTGAGGAGTGTGGTATTTGTTAACCCTTCAGCCCCTTCCTTTGGCAGTGGCTGCCCTTTAATCACCCGTTAATCAGATTAGTGGGCCTGACTTCTCCTCACTGCAGTCCCTGCCAGCCCAGCTGAGCCAGTTAAAAGGCAGGACTGACAGATATTACAGATTTTTCTATTTGATTTTTTTTCCTGCTGTTGCTCCTCGTTTGACCCTTCCTTTGTGGCTGTCTCACAGAGCTGCTGGCAGCTGGAATCTGTTTCCTTCTGCGGGCTCTGTGTTGGGCACTGGGGCCCTGCAGCGAGGCTGAGGCAGCAGCACTGCCACTGGGTCATTCAGGGAGCTTCAGCTGGGCCACACCAGCTGGGCTGGGCTGAGAGCTGAGCCACAGAGGCTGCAGGGACCCCCAGGCAGCAGGGATGTGCTCTCTGGCTGGATGAGCTGGGGAGATGCAGGTGACAGAGCAGAGCTCAACTCCCTGTCCTGAGCAGGGCCAGCAGTCAGACTGGATGGTCCTTGTGGGGCTCCTCCAGCTCAGGGTGATTCTGTGATTCTGTAAAATGCTTTTCTGGCACTGCTGTTATTGCCAGGATTTGTTCTTTCACATGAACAGCAGGTTAGAACAGAATCGATGCAACAGCAGAGCTCAGATAAAAAAAGTGACTGCAGGACACATTTATACTGCCAAGAAAAGCAGCTTTGACTCCCAGCTCAGAAAAGATGTTTCTCTTCTAAGAGTGATTGAAATGCTGCTTTTTAAAAGGAGCAAGAAAAGCACTGAGGATGCTTGAGGCACAGTGGAGCAGCTGGTGTGTCCCTGTCCCAGGGCTGGGGTCAGCACAGACACACCTGCACGGCCTCAGCAGGGACACACGACACGTCTGGAGCAGCAGAGATGTCACCAGAGCTGAGCCATCAGTGGGGACAGCTCCTGCCCTGCAGCCAGCCCTGACCATGGGTGCTCTGCCCTGCAGCACTCCTGAACCCAGGGAGAACCAGAGTTCACACCCAGCAAACCCCTGGTTCAGCACTGCAGAGTCTGGCTCCCTAAAGCCTCACCAGCCTGTGCTGATTCCTGAGCTGGCTGTGCAGAACCAGGAGCTGGACTTGATCAAAGAATTACAGAATGACCAGGTTGGAAGAGACCTCAAAGATCATCGAGTCCAACCAGCCCCAACACCTGAACTCCCCCCTGGCACCCAGTGCCACATCCAGGCTTTGTTAAACACACCCAGGGATGGGGACTGCACCACATTCCAGAACTTTATCACCATTTCTGTGAAAAACTTTCTCCTGATATTTCCCTTGGTGCAGCTGGAGGCTGTGTGCTCTGGTTGTGTCAGTGCTGCTGGAGAAAGAGCCCAGCCCCAGCTGAGCACAGGCACCTTTCAGGAGCTGCAGAGTGATGGGGGCAGCCCTGAGTCTCCTTTTCTCCAGGCTGAGCACCCCCAGCTCCCTCAGGGCTTCCTCTCAGGGTTTGTGTTCCCAGCCCCTCTCCAGCCTTGCTGCCCCCTCTGGATGTGCTCGAGTGTCCCAAGGTCCTTCCCACACTGAGGGGCCACAGCTGGGCACAGCCCTCCAGGTGTGCCCTCAGCAGTGCCCAGGGCAGGGGCACAATGCCCTCCCTGCTCCTGCTGGCCACACCATTCCTGACCCAGGATCCTTGGGGTTCCTTCCACCTCAGGATGTTCTGTGGTGCCTCACCTGGTCAGGGAATGGGCTCTGGCTCTGACCAGGCACGGAGCTCTGGGATTGTCCTGCTCAGGGCCTGCAGAGGTCTCATTCCCACACTGCCATTCACTGTCTGCCTTCCCTGCTCTGCCCCAGTTCTTTGGAAGGCACTGCTGCTTCAAGGCAGCAAATGTTCTCCTGAGCATGTACAAACACCAAACACATCTCCCCATGTTCCACCTTGAGCTTCCTGCTCCTTGCATGGGAGCTGCTGGCTCAGCCCTGGAGCTGTTCCTGCCTGGGTTTGAACAGACAGGTGTGTGCTAAGGAAGGCAGAAGCCTCCCTTGAAATGGAAAATGTAAACCCCCTCCCTCTGAATTATTATAATTTTGAAATTAAGGAGCTCTCAGGCAAAGATATGGGAGTAGAAATAACAGGTCTTTATTAGGAAAATTTTAAAAAATCTATAAATGTAATAGCACAAATGTAATAGCTCAAACAAAAAACACAACCCACTGCCAGAGTCAGCCCATGCCCTGCCCCCTGTGTGCCAGGGTGGTGTCCCAGCCCCATCCCAGGGGGGCTCAGCCCTCCTGCAGTGCCAGCTGTGGTTCTGCTGGAGCAGGGATCCTGCACAAGGGGGGAGTTTTCCTCTGCAGCTCCAGGGCTGCTGCAGATGGGCCTGGGCTCCCTCTGGCCGTGCAGGGCAGCAGAAAGCTGCTCCTCTGGCAATGCAGGGGGCAAAGGCTGCTGTGCTGGGCCAGGCTCAGCTTGGATCCAGGTAGGAATGCTTGGCTCCTGCCCTGGGCACAGCATCTCCCCATGGGATGGGGGAATTGGATCAGCCCTGCAGGGACACTCAGTGGCCATGGACAGCAGAGATCTCCTGCAGGGAGGATTGGCTGTGGGAGAGAGAAAGAAAAAACTGCCCCAAGAACAGCAGAGAACTGCCCCATCACACAGGAACAGAACACACACCCCCATTTCCAATCTAAGGCAATATCTTAAAGCATATGTTGCCATTTCCCCATGAACATGTGCAGGGCAGCAGGTAACAACTAAAGTTATCAGAAAATGCCCATTTTTCTGCTCTCCTGCTTTTTGAATTGATCCATAACAAATTCCCTTGGAGGCAGAAAGTGGCAACTCCTTGGTGTGTGCTAAGGAGAAATCTTAAAACATGAAATAGAGTCAACTCACCTGGATTTATGAGTCTTGCAAGCATAAAAAGGCAGTCTTTAGTCTGGCATTTTCCTGCTTCTCTTGGTTACCATCAGAGGAGCTTGAAATTTTCTCTTAGAAAATGGGATGTGGCAGTGCCTGTGGTAAATGGAGCCCTGGGATCTTTATTGGGATTTTTAAATATATATTATTGTTGTTCTTTTTGTTATTATTGGCTCGTTCTCAGAGTAGAATATTCCTGAATTTCAGGAACCACAGAACCCAAGTTTATTGCTGTCTGATGATGAAATAAGTAGTGGTGAAGTTATGATGAGCATGGTGTATCCCTCAGCATGGGAATGCAAAGCCTTGGGCTGTGCCAGAAATCCTGGGAGCATCCCAACATGTTAATGAGCATCCCAACCTGTTAATGAGCATCCCAACATGTTAATGAGCATCACTGCCAGGGCATCCAGCAGCAGCCTTGTGGGAATTGCAAGGTAGTTAATAAACAACATGGTTATGAAGGTTTGGTTTTAGTTGTAACAAGAGGGAGAATTGTGGGAATCCTTGAAATCAGAGGGATTTGGGAAAGCTGCAAAAGACCTCAGAAACAGCAGAACTGGGATTGGAGCTGAGCAGAAGTCATAAGGTTTGTCAGCAGAAAAATTATATGAGATGTAGAAAGCAAGGACACATGGAATAATGGTCTGTGTATTAATGCTTGTCTACAATAACTCCCTAAGCCACAGCAAAGTTTATCAGTGAGATATTAGGGAGTTCTAAGCTTAATAATGGAGCTCTGTGCATTGTGTTTTAAGGCTCACAAGCAGGTATTGTATTTGAAATAAGCAAACATTGTTTAACCAAAAGTACATGGGTTTATAGTGGTTGGATGGAGCCACTGTCAATGTGCTTTTGCTTTGTGGGATTGGTCAAAAAACTCATAAAGTGAGTTGTGACATTGAGTTCTGTCTCTGCTGCCTGGGATGTGAGCTGCTGGCATCTTCCCATTGCCATCACCATGGAATGAGGCTGATGCTGGAAAATCCAACAGCTCCAGGCAGTTCCCAGCAGTCCTGTCCTGTTGATGATATTTTTGCCCCCGACGAGGGGAGAGAATGACACATCTGACTCCATCTTATCAGAAGGCTAATTAATTACTTTATTATACCATATTATTCTATACTATATTGCATCTATATTACATTACATCTAAACTGAATCTGCCAAGCACTCAACTGCACAGAACTGCACAGCATCTGTGACTGTCACCCAACAGTCCCAACACATGGGCAGAGACAAGGATCTGACTCCATGGTTCAGAAGGCTTGATTTATTATTTTATTATATATATTACACTAAAACTATACTAAAATAATAGAAGAAAAGGTTTCATCAGAAGGCTGGCTAAGAATAGCAAGGAAAGAATGATAACAAAGGTTTGTGGCTTGGGCTGTGTGTCCAAGCCAGCTGACTGTGATTGGCCATTAATTAGAAACAACCACATGAGACCAATCACAGATGCACCTGTTGCATTCCACAGCAGCAGACAATCATTGTTTGCATTTTATTCTTGAAACCTCTCAGCTTGTCAAGAGGAAAAACCCTAAAGAAAAGATTTTTCATAAAGGTTGTCTGCGACAATCTCCCTCCCTGGCACTGTCCAGCCTGGAAAGTCTGGAGGAGAGCAGAGCCTTGGTGCCCTGTGCATGCCTCTGCCAAGCCAGGTGCCAGGAGAGCATCACCAAACTGCCTCAAACGAGGGCTTTGTGCAGGGGAGGAGCCTCAGGTGACCTGAGGGACCTGGGAATGGCTGGAGCTGTGTGCTCTGACAAACACTGCACATTATAAAATCATTCCAGGGGTGAAGTGCAGCAGTCCCAGCACTGGGAGATGGGCAGGGCTTTCCTGGAGCACTGGCAGCTCTGGACAAGGTGGCTCCTGGTGTTTTCCTGCGAAGCCTCCTTATCTCCAGGGGAGGAATGGTTCTAATTGAGGAGCTGCATGCTGAGTGTTCACCCCCAGCTCTGATTTATGTCTGCTGCTGCTGGAATACATATTCATGATGGGTTTTGCATAGAGCACAGCAAATTATTGTTGTGGAAATACAGAGGGTGAGAATCCTCTCAGTTTGATACCTCCTGGAGTGTCTCTGGGGATTGGAATGAAAAGCAGAGTGGTGGCTTTGGGGCTGCATCAGTCTGGAGGAAGGGGGGCATTCCTTAGGGAGCAGTGCCTGGGAAAGGGATGTGGAGCATTCACAACTGCTGAGGGACCCTGTCATTCACACTTGGGTTTATCCCCAGATCACTCCTGGCTTCTGTCACATGCCTGCATCATCACCAGAGAATTCTGCAATAGTTGGGCTTGGAGGGACCTTCAAGCTCATCTCAGGGACACCTCCCACTGTCCCAGGCTGCTCCCAGCCCTGCCCAGTCTGGCCTTGGGCACTGCCAGGGATCCAGGGGCAGCCCCAGCTGCTCTGGGCACCCTGTGCCAGGGCCTGCCCACCCTCACAGGGAAGGATTTTTTCCTGATAACCAATTTCAGTCTGTGCTCTTTTAGCCCTTTCTTTATCAGACCCATTGTTTGAGCTGGATAAACTGCTCCACCTGAGCCCAGCCTGGGGGTGGCCGTGTCCCCAGGGATGAGTTACTGGCTGTGGGTGCCTCCCTGTGTGCCCACAAACACCAAACCCTGTCCCTCCCCAGGCACAGCCCAGGGACAGCTGGTGCTGCTGGAATGGGAGCTCTCAGCAGGCTGTGGAGAGGAGATCTCCCACTCCACCAACACACTGGGAACTCCAAATAATCACTTGAAGGAAAAGCAGAGCTCCAGGTGATGGATTATGTCCACAGCTGAGTGTGTCCTGCAGGATGGCACCTCGGGACTGCTCCTCTCCTGGAGAGAAAATTCCTTGAGAAACCATGCCTGGGTCTGTCTGTGCAAATCCAACCTCCTTCCCTTTTCCACTTGAATTATAAAATGTTTCTGTTTGTTTTATACAAGCATTCAATTGGCTTTGATAAGGAACACGATGTTATTTACTGTGCTTTAGCCTTGTACTTTAATCTGTGTTTTAGCAGCAGAACAAATTAACTGCTTTCTCCATCTCCAGGCAGAGCTCTCTGGTCCAGAGCCAGCTGGGCCTCCCAACAAAGGATGCTTTTAGTGCCTGCATCTTCCCCAGCTCCATCTTTAGTGGATTATTTTATTATTCTGCCTCTGATTGGAGATCCAAAGTGGCTGTGTTTAAAGCTCTGTATTTACACTAAAGCAGCATAAGCCCCTGAGCTGCTGCAGCCTGGCTGTGCTCCACAGGGCACCCTGGGTTAACCCCCCGTGTGTTCCTGGGGTCTGCCAGGGTCAGGGGCTCTGGCACACCTGCCCACAAGTGGCACGTGCTGCTCAGGCAGCCAGGGACTGCTGATCCTGGGAATTCACAGATGGGAATTGGGAAACTCCAGAAACCTCCTGACACGGGGCTGTCCCTTGTAGGGTGGCAGCAGGAGCAGGGCAGGGATTGTCCCCTGTGCTGGGCACTGCTGTGGTCACCTGGGGTCAGCCCTGGGTCAGTCCTGGGTCAGCCCTGGGGTCAGTCCTGGGTCAGTCCTGGGTCAGTCCTGAGTCAGCCCTGGGGCAGCCCTGGGATCAGTCCTGGGCCCCTCAGGACAGTGCAGACCCTGAGGGGCTGGAGTGTGTCCAGGGAAGGGTCTGGAGCCCCAGGAGCAGCTGAGGGAGCTGGGCAGGGGCTCAGCCTGGAGCAAAGGAGGCTCAGGGGGCCCTTGTGGCTCTGCACAGCTCCTGCCAGGAGGGGACAGCCGGGGGGGTCGGGCTGTGCTCCAGGGAACAGGGACAGGAGCAGAGGGAATGGCCTCAGGCTGGGCCAGGGCAGCCTCAGGGGGGATTTTGGGGAAATTCCTTCCTGGAATTTGTTGCCCAGCCCAGGCACAGCTGCCCAGGGCAGGGATGGAGTCCCCAGCCCTGTGGAGGTGGCACCTGGGGACATGGGCAGTGCTGGGAATGGTTGGACTCAGTGATCTCCAAGGGCTTTTCCAGCCTTGAAGAAGTTGGGACTCAGCATCTCTGCCCCAGACAAAGCTCCACAGGTCTGGTGCTGCAGAGTCTGGAGAAGAAGGGAGAGCCTCATCACTGGTGGCCAAACCCTCAGTGCCCTGCATGTGTTATCCCAGCAATCTGGGCTGGAAGTGCTGGAGAGCTTCAGGCTGCTGCAGCTTTGGATGAAGGTTTCTGACCAGATCCCCAAAGAAGGAATTCCAGGTCATAGGAAACAGCCACTTTCTTCTGGCCAACATTATCACAAAAATATTATTTCCATGCTGGGAACTGCTTATCCAAATTTTGCCCAGCCCGGATTATATCTCAGATCTTTGAGAAGGATTTAAAGGAAGATCATGTTATAAATTCACTTGCATTTCCTCCCCCTGCCACCTTCACAGTAAAAAACTATAACCTCACATAAAATATGAGGTTTTTCTCAGTCCTCAGTTACAAATCACTGGATTTCATGTGCTTTCCCACTTGTCTTGTTCAAATATAGATTGTGCCATGCATAGAAATGCTGAATTATTTAAGGCTCAATAAAAAAAAAGGGACTCTAAAGCTGTTCGTTTTTCCAGGTATTTGTGTCTTTGGGCTGAATTCAGGGAGAAGCCACTGGCAGCAGAGGTCACATTCCCTGACCAAAAGGATCATTTGGACCTTACTGAAGCTTTCCAGAAATCAGAATAAACATGCTGCAAATTCTTATCCCCATTTTGGTTCCCATCCTGCATCTCAGTTGTGACACTTGCCAGACAGAAAATTCCTGAAATGAAACCAGATGCTGCAGGAACGATGTGAAACAGTTTTACCCAGGAGAGAGGACCCTTGGAATATTATTTTCCTGACTATGAAATGGAAACCATGTTTAGAAAATGAAGGGCTTTGCCTGTTTAAGAAGGAAGGGACAGGGAGGCAGAGCTGTTGTGGTGCAGGTTCTGTGTGTTGCCCTGAATTGGCTGCAAAATTCCTTGAACAAAAAAAACCTGGAACTTTCTCCCTGTGGGAATGTTTTCACTGGTTTCACACAGCTGATGGAAAACTGTGCTGCTGATAAATTATTTGCCTCAAAAGAAAACATAGGAGAGGCTTTTAGGGCACCTTGAATTCTTGTTTGAGTGCCTTGGGATGATTCCAGTGCTGCCACAGCTCAGGGTACAGGGAATTCTTGGTGCCCCTTCCCTGCTGCCCATCAGCAGTGCAGAAGGGGCTGGATCCACCTGCCCTTCCCTCCCAAAGAGTTTCCAGCAGCTCCAAGGGTAATGAAATTTCCATTTCCATGTAGCAGCCCCAAGTGCCCTCATGGACATGGAATATCTGATCCAGCTGGATGAGGAGTTACCAGTATGGGCTGAAGGTGTCACCCAGCTGCTGTGCCCTCATTTCCTCTGCAAAAGGCACAAATGCAAAGCTGGGGGAGCCTTTCCCACACTTTCCCTCCAGTTTGGGGGATTTGGCTTCTCAGGCAGCCACCCTGGACAGATCCCACTGCCCCCAAATTCCACACAAGCCCAGGGGCCAGGAAAAGGCTTCCCTGTGAAAATATCCCTGCAGGAATGGCTTTCCTGAACTTTCCTGCACACATCCAAGGCTCAGCCTGGCCCTGTGCTAATAGCTATAAGCAGAATTAATTAAAACATAATGCATGGCCTGGGAAATGAAACTCAATTTCAGCCAGGCTCTGGAACTGAGTTCTCCTGACATGAACGTGTGAGAAGTGTTGGGAGTGCAGGTGAAAATCCTGCAAATCAAAGGGGGAATGAAGTGTTTTCTAATTTTATCTGGAAAAACACGTGGAGGATGGCAGGGGGCAGCTGGTACAGGATTAATCACTTCCCAACCCCTGTGGCTGGGCTTTGGGGACACTTGAATGGCTGCCTGCTGGATCAGGGAAAAGAAAGGGAATTTTGGGCAGCCTGCCCAGTGCACACAAAAGGTGTCATTAACTGCCTGCTACTGCCCAGCTTTTCCAAGTTAGTTTTCCTTAAAGACTTTTATTGAAGTAATTATTTTCTATTTTTCCTCATGTAAAAAAAAATCCATGGGAAGAACTGAAATGTTTGTGCTGTGCAATTGCTGCTCATGATCTTTATGGAGTTTAAAGCAGTACAGAAAATTATTGACTTGTGACTCTGAGCTGTCTAGGAGAATTTATTCCTTCCCAAGCAGCAGCCAAGGAGAAATCTTCTGGCTCTTTCTTATTCCAATTTTTTCCATCATTTTGTTGTTATGGAGCTGAACTCCCGTTGACTCCCAGGCTGGTTTTTGCCAGAAAAACAGGAACATCCTACTGGAGCACTGAGCTGGTGGAGGGGTGAGGAACAAAGGAAGGTTCTGGGTGATCTTGGACAGCTGGGAGCTGCTGCAGAGGAGAAGATGCAGCCAGCTCTGGTGTGGTGTAAATCCTTGGATTTGGCATGGAATAGAAATCTTCCAGCCCCCCATCAGCAAGGCCAGGGGTGGCTGTGACCACTGGGGCTTGTGGGGACCCTGCAGGAGGGCCTGGAGATGTGGGACGCCCCCAGTTTGGCCTTCTGTACCCCACAGAGCTCCCACCACTCAGTGCTGGCTCTGGGGAGCAGCTGAGGGAGCTGGGAAGGGGCTCAGCCTGGAGCAAAGGAGGCTCAGGGGGGCCCTTGTGGCTCTGCACAGCTCCTGCCAGGAGGGGACAGCCGGGGGGGTCGGGCTGTGCTCCAGGGAACAGGGACAGGAGCAGAGGGAACGGCCTCAGGCTGGGCCAGGGGAGCCTCAGGGGGGACTCAGCAGGAATTTCCCCATGGAAAGGGGGCTCAGCACTGCCAGGGGCTGCCCAGGGAGGTTTGCAGTGCCCATCCCTGGAGGTGCCAAGGAAGGGCTGGAGGTGGCACTCAGAGCTCTGGGCTGGGACAAGGTGGGGACAGGCACAGCTGGGACTGGATGGGCTGGAAGGGCCTTTCCAGCCCCAGTGATGCTGGGATTCTGGGATCCTGTCTGAAGTGGCAGGAGGGTGCTGGAGTGCTGCAGGTGTGACCAAGGAAGGGCTGTAGGTGACCCAGCTCAGGTGTTGGCAGTTCAAGTCCCAGCTGTCCAAAGTCCCTAAAGGCACAGGTGGCTGTGAGCTGTCCCTGCAGGGCTGGGGTTGGGTTTTTCATTCAGCAGTTTGTGATCACAGACTCCCAAAATCGTTTGGGTGGGAAGGGACCTTAAAGCCCATCCAGTGCCACCCCTGCCGTGGCAGGGACACCGTGCACTGTCTGCAGGCCCTGTCACTGTCCAGCCTGGCCTGGGGCACTCCAGGGGTTCCTGGTGGGATTGGTGACTGTGCCTGACTTTGCTCTTCCCATTCGTGCAGGGGGGCTGCTCCAGCTCTGCCTGTGCTGCTGCTCCTCTGCTCTCCTGGCCTGGCTTTTGTTCAGAGGAACAAAAAGTGCTTCATGCACCCTCTTCTTCCCTCCCTCCCTCCTGCACCTCAGATCAGAGCAGGGCTGAGCCCACAGGGATCACATCTGTTCCTAAAAAAGAGTAAAGGAAAACTGGGTCAGGGTTTTGGCCTCACACTGCCCGTGCCTCCCTCCAGCCAGCATGTCCTGAGGGTTTGTCCTGTTGGATGGAATCACATCTGAATCCAGAATCCTTCATCAGCTCTGTTTTCAGGATGGCAGGGAGGGGATGTGTTGCAGCATGTTTTATTTTATCATTTTTGATAAATGTGGCTCTTCTGCAAGCTCTGAAGATTGTGTAGAGCCTACAAGCAGGCTTTTGTCACCTTCAGCATTCAGCATTGCCTTCTAAGGGTGCCCTCAATACCTTCTTTGCCCAAGAAAAATCCTGGGATGGCTGTTGAAAAAGGCTGGGTGATACCACAGCTGTTCCATCACACCTCTGTGACTGAACCTCTACCCTGGTGCAGCTCTTTCAAAGAAAAATTTCCCTGAAGAGTGGCCAAGAGACAAGGCTGAATTAGTCGTTGGTGTGCTGAGGGCATGGAAGGAGCCTGGAGGAATCCCTGTGCAAATCCACACACCCCATGTCACAATGTCTTGGTTTGAGCAGCCAGGTGTCTGCTAAGGAAGGCAGGAGCCTCCCCTGAAATGGAAAATGCAAACCCCCTCCCTCTGAATTATTATAATTTTGAAATTAAGGGGCTCTCAGGCAAAGATATGGGAAGAGGAATAACAGGTCTTTATTAGAGAGGAAAAGAAAAATAAAATACAAATGCAGTAAACCAAAACAGCACTGCCAGAGTCAGCCCATGCCCTGTCCCCTGTGTGCCAGGGAGGTGTCCCAGCCCCATCCCAGGGGGGCTCAGCCCTCCTGCAGTGCCAGCTGTGGTTCTGCTGGAGCAGGGATCCTGCACAAGGGGGGAGTTTTCCTCTGCAGGGCTGCTGCAGATGGGCCTGGGCTCCCTCTGGCAGTGCAGGGCAGCAGAAAGCTGCTCCTCTGGCAATGCAGGGGGCAAAGGCTGCTGTGCTGGGCCAGGCTCAGCTTGGATCCAGGTAGGAATGCTTGGCTCCTGCCCTGGGCACAGCATCTCCCCATGGGATGGGGGAATTGGATCAGCCCTGCAGGGACACTCAGTGGCCATGGACAGCAGAGATCTCCTGCAGGGAGGATTGGCTGTGGGAGAGAGAAAGAAAAAACTGCCCCAAGAACAGCAGAGAACTGCCCCAGCTCTGACACATGGGGACAGAACACACAGCCAGGACACACAAATATGGCACATCTGAGATGTGGGCCCTGCCAAGGACTTGGCAGTGACCCTGCCCCAGTGCTGAGGCAGAGCTGCTGCCTGAGCTGGGATTTCCTGGGAGCAGCCATCTCAAGATCTCTACTTCCAGGCAGTTCCATAAATTTGAATGAAATTCCACATGGCAGTGGGTTTATGTGTTTAAAGTGTGAGCTGGGAACACCGTGGATGCTGTCAGAGCTTAGTTCCAAACTGAATTGTGTTTGTTGTCTGCAGCAGGGCAGGGATGGGGATTGTGCCCCTGTGCCCAGGTGAGACCCCACCTGCAGAGCTGCCCCAGCCCTGGCCCAGCACAGGCAGGAGCTGGAGCTGCTGGAGGAGCCCAGAGGAGGCTCCAGGATGAGCAGAGGGATGGAGCAGCTCTGCTGGCACAGCTGGGAATGCTCACCTGGAGAAGGATGTGGGAGTGTCCAAGGCCAGGCTGGACAGTGGGAGGTGTCCCTGCCATGGCAGGGGTGGCACTGGATGGGCTTTAAGGTCCCTTTCACCCCAAACCACTCTGGAATTCCATTAATTCCAACCATTTAAGGTGGGCATTTGCCAGTGGGAGCAGGAGCTGTGGATTCTTGGAGCCCAGCCCAGGGAAGGAGTTCACATCCAGGCTCTCCAGGGCACTCAGTATCAGCAAGATCCTGATCAGACTGGGAAATGGAAGGAGGATCTCACCAGACTTTAACACTGCTTGTAAGCAACCAAATAAAATCAGTTTTGTGGTCTGGGTGAAATGTTTAACTCAACATCTCACATTATAAATGTGATTATAATAAAAATTTCACATTATAAATGTGATTATAATCAACATCTCACATTATAAAGAAGTCACTGCAATAAAAGGACATTCTGATGAGCAGCCTTGGCTCTGGTGATGTCTCATAAGTGAAGCAGAAAGATCAATAAATAAACCTTGTCTCCTCTTTACCTTTCCTCTTAATATCACAGTTGATGAGTTTTAAGTGCAGGCAGCTCAAACAGGAGAGGACAGGACAGGGTTTGCCCCAGCAGTGGCAGTGGGGACCACAGTCCTGTCCCTGAAATCAGGAATGTGTTTCCCAAGTCTGTGTTGAAGTCAGAATGGCTGGAAAAGAGGACAACATGACAAGCAGGACAGTACAGAGGATTTAAAAGGCTGAAGAGCCGGGGAATAAAAAGCAAGGGAATGAATTCCAGGCATCCCCCACCACAATGAAGGGGTTTGTCCTCAAGGTTATTGAGATAATCCCACTTTTCCTCAGGGCCTGTGTAACCATCCATCACTCTGCTTCCCACAGCCTTTCTGTTCCTCTCTGCTGTCACTTTGAAGCTTCCCCTGGTTTGAAAAGCAGCTCCAGCCTTTCCTACCCTTGGTTCCCTCCCAGTGGCTCCGACAGGGGAGATTGACAGTGGCCTTTATCTGAAAGCAGAGTATGAATTTTAGTCAATAGAGAATGAGGGCTGCTCTCAGATTTCATTTTGTTTTCTCAGCCTGGTTAATTGTGGGCAGGAATTGCTGAGCCTGTCTGGGCACAGAGCTTGGGGAAGCTGCCTTTCAGTGCCTTAATTGAATTCCTGCGTGCAGGGCCCACTGGGATGCTGGGCAGGCAGAGCCTGATGGTATCACAGGAGGGCTGGAGCAGCCCTGCCCCAGCAGCATTTCACACCAGTGCCTATAGACTGGGGATAAATATTATTGCAGATATTATTATTTACAGAATTCACAGAATGACTGGGTTGGAAGAGATCTCAAAGATCACAGAGTCCAACCCAGCCCCAACCCCTGAACTCACCCCTGGCACCCAGTGCCACATCCAGGCTTTGTTAAACACACCCAGGGATGGGATTGCTCCACCTCCCCGGGCGGCCATTCCAGAACTTTATCACCCTTTCCATAAATTGCTTTTTCCTAATATCCCCCCTGTATTTCCCTTGAGGCTGTGTGCTCTGGTTGTGTCAGTGCTGCTGGAGAAAGAGCCCAGCCCCAGCTGAGCACAGGCACCTTTCAGGAGCTGCAGAGTGATGGGGGCAGCCCTGAGTCTCCTTTTCTCCAGGCTGAGCACCCCCAGCTCCCTCAGGGCTTCCTCTCAGGGTTTGTGTTCCATATATATTATCTTCCTTGTAAAAGTCATTTTACAAGCTGCTTTATTTTTGGTAGAGAGAAATCGTGGCAGCATTAACAACTGATTGAAATGCCATGAATTCCTTTGAGGATGAAGATTCCATGGACCAAGCCTTACTTACACCAGCTGAAAATGCTGAAATTTGGGAGCCTGAAGCCAGAAATGCTGAAGCAGCATAATGTATTGTTTCCCTGGCTCCCTCGTGTTCACAGCTGTGATAAATTCAGAGCATGAATTGAACCCCAGCCTTTTCTCCTCCCTGATGAGATTCAGGTTTAACATCCCGGCCAGGTCCAGGCTTGCATTCATTCCAGGGATTTCATGAATTTCACCATCATTGCTGCAAAGCAGGGCTCAAAGCTGCAAAATTACTTTTCTGCAAAGTGAATGTTGTCAGTTTGAGCTTCCTGATTGGGAAAAAAGATCCATTTCCATGTCCCTTCTGAGCTTTTTGTAGGGAATTTGCCCATCTGGCCATGGTTCTGTGCAGTCTCCTGGGTGTGAGCAGGCACAGAGTCTTCAGCAGCATAGACTGGGGCTATAAATAAGCAAAAAGCAAGACTTTTTCCTTTTTGCCTCCTGAATTGCTCCCATCCTTACTTATTCTCTGCAGTAAATGTATTATTTCACCAATTTCCTGGGCACTGGGAAGGTCAGTCCTTTGCAGAAACCAGCACTGGATTGTGGCCTGGCTTTTCCTTCTGGAATTCTGAACAACTATTTTGTACTTTGATTCCCCATCTTTAAAATGGGAATAAGGACTCTTTCTTGTGCCTTTTTATGCAGCAGAGAATATATTTGGCCACAATGCTCTGAAAATCCAGCTCCCAGTGAATTGCCACTAATTCCAAGAATAAAAATCACATGTGACCCTGAACGGATGGTCATGGAATCTCAGAATATCCCGACTTGCTGAGTTTAAGAGATAAAGGAACAGCTTAGAATTCATGAGGACCACGGGTGTATTTTCTTCAGTCTGAGCTTTGAGCTTTGTTGAAAATGAGGGTTTTTTGAAGGACTCAGTAGCCAGTGCTGCACCAAAAGCCATCACAGCCCATCACAGCCCTGGCTGTACAGGGGTGGGAGCAGCTTCTGGGGCTATTCTCACCTCTTTGCCATTTACTGTTAAATGTTAATGCTGTTATCAAACTGATATAAATGAAATCACAGAATCATTAAGGTTGGAAATGACCTCCAGTGTTGAAGTCCCACCCAAACCACTGAACCATATCACACAGTCCTACACATTTGAACAAGAAAAGTTTTAAATATGACAAAATAGGCTTGAGCTGCTGTTCCAGTAGCTGGGAAGCCTTGGCAGGGCAAGAAACAAGGTAAAAAGTCAATCCCCTGCAGATCAAGCCCTGGAGATCCTGACCTGTGGGACTTTGCAGGGTGCTGGGGTGGGGGAGCCTGTGCTGAGCCAGGCACAGACGGGGCTGCTCCATGGGCTGCTCATTAATGCTGCACTAACTCACCCTGGGCTAACTGGGTGTGTGAAAGTCATCAGGGAACTGGCTACAGGGCCTCTGTTTGGAGAGCACAGTGCTGGGTTTGGGTTGGGGCAGCCAACCATTGTGATCCCATCATGATCCCCTTGTGATCCCATCCTGGTCCTGTTGTGATCCCATCATGATCCCGTTGTGATCCCATCATGATCCCGTTGTGATCCCATCATGATCCTGTTGTGGTCACATCATGATCCCCTTGTGATCCCATCATGATCCTGTTGTGATCCCATCATGATCCCCTTGTGATCCCATCCTGGTCCTGTTGTGATCCCATCATGATCCCGTTGTGATCCCATCATGATCCCGTTGTGATCCCATCATGATCCTGTTGTGATTCCATCCTGATCCTGTTGTGGTCACATCATGATCCCCTTGTGATCCCATCATGATCCTGTTATGATCCTGTTCTGACCCTATTGTGATCCCATCATGATCCCATTGCAATCCCACTGTGATCCCATCATGATCCTGTTGAGATCCCATCCCATTGTGATCCTGTTGTGACCCCATTGTGATCCCATCATGATCCCATTGTGATCCCACTGTGATCCCATCATGATCCCCTTGTGATCCCATCATGATCCCCTTGTGATCCCATTATGATCCTGTTGCAATCCCATTGTGATCTCATCCTGATCCTGTTGTGATCCCATAATGATCCCTTTGTGATCCCATCATGATCCTGTTGCAATCCCACTGTGATCCCATCATGATCCTGTTGTGATCCCATCCCATTGTGATCCTGTTGTGACCCCATTGTGATCCCATCATGAGCCCCTTGTGATCCTGTTGTGATCCCATTGTGATCCCACTGTGATCCCATCATGATCCCGTTGTGACCCCATTGTGATCCTGTTGTGATCCCACTGGGACCCTGTTGTGATCCCATCATGATCCCATTGTGACCCCATTGTGATCCCATTGTAATCCTCTTGTGATCTCATTGTGATCTGTGCCCTTGGAGCCAGAGCAGATCCAGGAATGTGCCTGGAGCCAGGGGGTGCCCATCTCCACCTTCCTGAGACAATAAATATCCCTTTATAAATATCCCTTTGAACTGAAGCGGAGAGGAGAGGAGAGGAGAGGAGAGGAGAGGAGAGGAGAGGAGAGGAGAGGAGAGGAGAGGAGAGGAGAGGAGAGGAGAGGAGAGGAGAGGAGAGGAGAGGAGAGGATTTGTCATGCATTAGAGGATGAGCAAGTCTCCTGTCTACCTTGTCAAATGGTGACCCCGACGTGATAGAATCTCGGCTTTATTGATTAACAGAAACACTTTTATAATCACAGTAATAAGGCTCATGCATATTGCAAAACTAAAGCTCACTACTGGTTAGCTATAAAAATCCAATCCCACCTTTCTCAAGATGTTTGTGGCTTCTTTTTTACCTCCTGTTATCACATAATTTATAAAACAACTTCTTGCTCAAAGAAACCATGTCCTTGAATTAGGCAGCTGTTCCTTTCTCAGATGCTCTTTCTCACATTACTTTTCCCATGGACTGTGTCTCAGAAAAAAAGAAAAAAAACTGTCCGAGGAGAGGAGAGGAGAGGAGAGGAGAGGAGAAGCTTCTCCTCAGGGTGACACGCTGCCTGCTGGCCTGGACCTGCACCAGTTCCTGATGTCCATCCATCATGCAACTTCCATCCCTGCTGGAAGCTGTCCCTGCCCATGCCAGGGCTGGATTAAGGTCCCTTCCATCCCAAAGCACTGGAACATTCTGTGACTCCATGGACCTGCTGCCAGCCTGGTGACCATGGCTGTTCCTGGTGGGAACAGCTCCTCCCTTAAACAGCTTTAATAATCCTGACATTCTGTCACTGAGCTGGGCTCAGGTTGCCTGGCTTCAGGTGGATCTTGAGGGGGCCAAGATGTCACAATTCCCTGGGTTTTTTCATTAAAAAAAACTGCCAGAGGGATGGAATTGGTCAGAAGTGGTCTCAGCCTGACTCAGAGTTGTCACTGCAGGACACGAAATAACACAACAGGGACACGCAGCTCTTCTGAGGTGAAAAGAGAATTTTTAATTTCTGACTTCAACATCTATAGATTTCTAAAAGTGACAGTGGATTGGAGGGTGACAGTGCCACCTCTCCAATGACACTGGACAAACTAACAGTCTATCAAATTTCTCTTCTTCCATAAAATAATGCAAAACAATAAGTTATTTACAGAAAGTGTGTGAGAAAGTTTGTTACAAGAAATATAAACATCAGAAAGCTTAGAAAAAATTTAAAAATCAAGGCAACATCAAGTCCTCATCTGAAAGGCAGAAGAAGCTCTTGGAGGGTGTGGAAGTGCCAACATTGACAAGAATGGGGCTGGTTTATCAAACACCATTCTGATTGCTTTGGTCTGTCCATCTGGGGGTGTTTGGGGTGCAGGGGAGCAGAGCCCACGTGGGAGCAGCCAGGAGGAGGGGAAAGCTGGAAACAGAAAGGTGGGGTCAGAGCAGAGGCTGGCACTGGGACAGGGAAACCCAGCAGCTGGTGCAGGCAGGAGAGGCTCTTGGCTGTGGCATTCACATTCTCTGAAAAAATGCCTTTGCCCAGGATTTTTCTCCTGGGAAGCTGAGAAGCCTCAGAGAAAAGGAAAACAATTCTTATCTCATTTGCTTCTCCTGTGTTGTGCTCATGTGGAATGTGTTTGGAGATTGTTTACCCACAGGTGATTGTTCCATTGCATTCTGCTGGGAGTTGTTTTCACTCTTTGGCCAATTGGGGCCAAGCTGTGTTGGGGCTCTGGAGAGAGTCACAAGTTTTCATTATTATCTTTCTAACATTTAGTAAGTATCCTTTCTGTATGCTTTAGTATAGTATAATATAGCATATTGTAGTAGAATAGAATAGAATAGAATAGAATAGAATAGAATAGAATAGAATAGAATAGAATAGAATAATAAATGAGCCTTCTGAGAACATGGAGTCACATTCATCATTCCTCCCTGCCACAGGGGTCCCTGCAAGTACAATACTTGGTGACCAATAAATCCAATTAAAGCAGACTTTTTCTGGCTCCAGGGGGTACCAGCAGAGGTTTTAATGCTGTCCTGAGCCCTGCTGAGAGCCCACAGCCCTCCTGGAGTGTTTGTTGCTCTCTGCCTGTCTGTGGGAGCAGCAGTGCTGTGTCTGCTGGGCTGTCTCTCACATGCATCCGTGGGTGTCCTGTGCAAATCACAGCTTGTTTACTTACCTTCCACAGAAACTTAGGATGAAATGTGCCCACAAAAGGAATTAAAAACTTAGCAAGCAGGAAGGCAGAATTGTCCTTTCCAGGATTGAGGATGACTGGCAGTCCTCAGCGTGTACCTGCACCACGTCTGGAAAATATTGTGACAGTTCAAGCTGAAAGCAGACTTTGGAGTTTGGATTTTATTTTTTTTTAAGAACTACGGTGTGGAACACAGCTTTGATGCCTTAATGGAATCTAGAGAGCTCAATAATACGTTTCACGTTTGGATAAAAGAGAGGTAAAATTGCTTCCAGCACTTTTTTTTTGCTCAAGAAAAACAAAGCCCAAATCATCTCGCTGTGATGTCTCATCTTTGGTAGTTTAGCAGTGTGATGTCTAAGTGCAGCTTTGGTAGAGCTTGCTGGGACTTCTCATCTCAGGAAGGAGATCCAAAAGGAGTGGGACATGCTCTGAGTTACTTTACACTGACCTTTCTTTGAAGTAAAGAACACAAACTGAAGCAAGGTCCAGGTGGATGGGTTGATTTTCCAGGATCATCTGCCCGTGGCTCATTGGGACATGCAGGAGGTCAAGGAGAGGTGGCAGGAGAATGTGTGGGTGAAGAAGGAGCTCCTGACATATGAAAAACCCCCATTGCTAAGGTGAAAGCAGAGTCAAATCCCTCAGGGAGAATCCAGACACGATCCAGGTGTGTGAGGGTGGGATTGGGAAAGCCAAACCCCACCTGGACTTGAATCTGCTGGAAGACCTGGAGGGCAACAACAAAACCTGCAGTGTGTCAGCCTGGGTGGGGCAGGACAGCTGGACAAGGGTCAGAAACCCAGCACCACCTTCATCTGGGCAGGACAGCTGGACATGGCCAAAGGAGCCTTTGGGGCTGAGATTTAACCTCCAGCCCCCTGTGCTGCAGCTGTAATTCCAGATTCCCACAGGAGCCCCAGGAGAGGCCCCAGGAGCCCAGGCTGTGCATGGCACCTTTGTCAGCCCAGCTCCAGGAGTTCCTCCCTTCCCTCTCATCTCTCCTCCTGTGCTGCTTCTCACCAAGAGCTCTGCAGATTTTGGCCTCTTTTTTTAGCCTGCTGAGCATTTCCCCCATGTCTTTATCTGCTTTTTACCTGTACATCCTTATCCTTCTTGTGGAGACAGCCTCATCTGCAGGGCCTGTGCTGCAGATAAGGAGCAGCAGGTCTGGGGGGGTTGCAGTTATTTGAAGGGGATGGAAGCAATCAGCTCCTCTTTATCTGCTCTTGCTCCTTCTTAATTGTCACTGGAGAGAAAAGGGGGTTTTATGTTTCCAGTGATGGAGAGCTGATAACTTTTTTATTTTACAATCTCACTCGTTCCAGTCTCATGATTCATATTGGAAAGGAAAAAATATTCATCTAAAAGATCATGAGATAGCAGCTGAACAGCTGCTTTCTTTGGGCCAGGCTTCCCCCCTCATTCCCAGGGCAGGAGGAAGCCAAAGACACAGATGGTCCTGCCAGCCTGGGCAGGGCTGGGGGCACACAGCTGGAGCTGGCTCCTTGCTGGCTCTGTGTCAGCACCATCCCAGAACCCCACAATGGTTTGGGGTGGAAGGGACTCTAAAACCACCTTGTTTGGGCAGGGACACCTCCCACTGCCCCAGGCTGCTCCAAACCCCACCCAGCCTGGCCTTGGGCGCTGCCACTGCTGCTCTGGGCACCCTGTGCCAGGGCCTGCCCACCCTCACAGGGAAGGATTTCTCCCCAGATTCTGATCCACTGCTCTGTCAGTTCAGTGCTCTGGGGAGGTTTGGGATGTGTGCTACTCCTGCAGACACTTTCTGCTCCTTTTCTGCTCCCCTTTTCCCTCAGCTTTGGAAGTGGACACGCTGCACCCAGGTCTTTTCTCCTCCTTTTTGGCTGCTGGTAAAAATTCTCATTGGAAGGAGCTCAGGAATTTCTTCCTCCTCTTGTAGCCCTTTGCACGTAGTTATTTTTATGAAGGAGGAATAATGATTTGCAGATGGCAGAGCAGAGTAAGAATATGCCTTTCCTTGGAATGTGTCTTTTCACCGTGGGCTGAAGCCAACAGATTGCAGAGTGAGAGTGAAATCACATGAGGCTGATCAGAGACTGCCAGATTTGATCTGCCCAGCTCTGCATTTTTGATTCCTCCTTCAGTTTGGTGGCTCTGGTCATGGAGAGTCTCAGGAGTGCCCATGGCCCCTGGACCTGCCCTTCTCAGGGGTGTCAGTGGGTGCTGCCTGAGGGAACCCCCCCAGTCATGTGAGTCATGGATTCACTGCTCAGCCTCTGAGATTTGGGGCTCATTATTCTGGTTTTTAAATCCTCTCAGCATCCCAGTTCTCACCAGTCCTCGCACTCCTCGAGTGAGTCACTTTTTGAGTTTTCAAAGATGTTTTCTTCCCATGTTTCACTGCAGCTTTCCTGCTGTTCTAGAGATTTGATTTGATGTTGGGGTGTGGATGAGCTCAGAAACCTGTAATTGTTTGGCCAGCAGTGGCTGTGGCAGTGTGACTGTCCCTGGGACTGTCCCTGGGACTGTGTCTGTGCAGTTTGGGGCTGTCCCTGCAGGTACCAACAGGGCCAGGACAGCCCTGGGCCCGCATCCACAGCTCAGCCCCTGGGTTTGTGGCAGGCAGAGTCTCTGCTGTGGCAAATGTAGCAACAGAGTTGTGTAGAAATTGGCATTTAGTCTTAATGAACCTCATTAGTGCAGGAGGGAGCTGGGTGCTGCATCCCTCCACAGCAGGGAGACATCAGGGACCAGGGGCCTTTCCTGTGCACAGCCAAGGCAAACCAGATGAGCCTGGCTTAAAACCTATCCTAAGAAATCTCTGCCTTTGGAGGAGCTGGACTCTGCTCTGCTGCCTCCCTGGACCTGCACAGGCCTCTCATCCCCTCCCTCTGTGGCCAGCCAGCACAGACAAAAGCTTTTCATTTAATATTTTTTAGGTTAATCTGTTTATTCTGCTTAATAAGGACTTAACTACAGCTTGAGCTTCTTGCTGGTGACTGAATATTTTAGTCCTTATTCAATGTCTGGTGAGGTTTGTAGGAATTTTGTATTGATTTTGACAGACATTGCCTTAGGGCTAAAAAATGCTGCTTCCAGCAGGCACTGCCAGGAGCATCTCCAGAGCCCCAGGAGTGTGGGGTGCCAACCTCAGCTCCTCCTAAACAATCCCATGTGTGGGTGAGCTCTGCATCCCCATCTCACCCCTCTGGAAACATCTCTGTGTCTGCCCCCACAGCTGGGCTGTCTGTGGGGGTGGGAGGGACACAAGTGGAGGGGCAGGTTTGGGTTAGAAGGACCTCAAAGCCCACCCAGTGCACCCCTGCCATGGCAGGGACACCTCCCACTGTCCCAGGCTGCTCCCAGCCCTGCCCAGCCTGGCCTTGGGCGCTGCCAGGGATCCAGGGGCAGCCCCAGCTGCTCTGGGCACCCTGTGCCACGGCCTGCCCACCCTCACAGGGAACAATTCCTCATTCCCAATCTCCCATCCAGCCCTGCCCTCTGGCTGGTAAAGTTTCTCTCCAAAGCAGGAAGGGAAAATGAGAAAAAGAATGGTTTCCAGCTTTCTTTTCCTTTTTTTGGGTGTGAAAACTCTGAGGTTTGGTTTTCATTTAGAAAACACAGGAAAGGGAAACACTAGCAGTGTGAAAATGAAATCCAACAATGGGGTTTGGGCAAAGCAAAGCACTTCTGAGAAAAACAGCAACTACAGATTCATTGTCCTGAGTAATTGTTGCTGCCTTTTGGAGGGAGTTGAACACCCCTTAATTGTGGGCTGCAGATGATGTGGGCTGTGACCCCTGACAATGCAGCAATTAATGCCTGCCTGTGAATCCCACATTTGTTTAACAGCTGCTATTAGTTCATTTGAAGGGATTTTACAGGTCTGGGACTAGGCCCAAGTCCCTGTGCCACCGTCACAGATGCCATTGGCAGCACCAGGGATGCTGTGCTTTGTGCAGCACGTGTGGGCCCCAGCAAAGTCTGGTTTAAGGCAGGTGGAGGGGAATCCTGGCTCTGCTGTGGAGCTGGGGAGAAGTTAAATCAGCTGCTGTGAGACTGACTGCCACCCTGGAGGGTTCACTGGGGCTGTGAGCAGTTTCACAGTTAAACCTGTGTGTGTCTCCCCAGTGCTCCCAGTAAGGCACTGCAGTGGGCAGACTGGATAAGCTCCAGGAGAGCAGTGCCTGTGCCTCTGTCCTGCTCTGTGCCTTATCTGGGACTGGTGAGGATGGAAAGGAATTTCCAGATGGTATTTCCATGGAAATGGAGTTCCTGGTGCCTGCTGGGTGGTCTGGGCTGAGCCTGGTCCATGGTTTGGCTGCTGGGGCTCTGTGCCAGCCCCATTCTCTCTCTCCAGGCTGGGCTTGGACTCCTGGCCCAGGACAAGGCTGGGCTTTAGGCAGATCACCCCCAAACACCCTCATGGAATCCTGGAGTCCTTTGGGATGGATGGAAGGGACCTTAAATCTCATCCCATCCCACCCCTCCATGGCAGGGACACCTCCCACTGTCCCAGGCTGCTCCCAGCCCTGCCCAGCCTGGCCTTGGGCACTGCCAGGGATCCAGGGGCAGCCCCAGCTGCTCTGGGCACCCTGTGCCAGGGCCTGCCCACCCTCACAGGGAGCAATTCCCAATTCCCAATATCCCATCCAGCCCTGCCCTCTGGCAGTTCCAAGCACAAGGAGAAGTTTTCCTGCCTTTTTCTGGAGCACGTGGAGTGTGTGTCCCTGGAAGCTGAGTCACGGCTCTGAGCTGCAGACATCTGTCTCAGCTGTAATTAGAGGAGATGAAACCCATCAGTGACAAGCTCTGTCCCAGCAGTTGGAGCTCAGATTCTCATTTCATGCTGCAGAAGGATGAGTAATTCTAAATAGCTGTGAAGACGTTTAAAAGCACCCAAACCATGACAGACAGCACAGAGCAAATGAGAACAAGGTGAGTTATTAAATGCCTGCTGAGCACACACAAAGCCCCATTATCACTGAACACTGATCCAGGAGCTGGGTGTGCTGTACCTGAGCTCTGCTCCTGGGGCAGCTCTGGGGACACCCCCTGAGCCTTTCTGTTAAATACACCCAGAGGGGACAACAGGGCTGGAGAGGGGCTGGGAACACAAACCCTGAGAGGAGCCCCTGAGGGAGCTGGGGGTGCTCAGCCTGGAGAAAAGGAGACTCAGGGCTGCCCCCATCACTCTGCAGCTCCTGAAAGGTGCCTGTGCTCAGCTGGGGCTGGGCTCTGTCTCCAGCAGCACTGACACAACCAGAGCACACAGCCTCCAGCTGCACCAAGGGAAATACAGGGGGGATAGCAGGAAAAAGTTTTTCACAGAAAGGGTGATAAAGTTCTGAAATGTGGTGGAGTCCCCATCCCTGGGTGTGTTTAACAAAGCCTGGATGTGGCACTGGGTGCCAGGGGTGAGTTCAGGGGTTGGGGCTGGGCTGTGTGGTAGCAGCCCCCAGCTGGGCAATAATGAGCATTGACTCTGACCTAGAAGGCAAGAAAGACACTTTATTATTAGAAATCTACTGTTCTTATAGAAACAATGGTGGACTTAAGACTTGATTGGTCTCAGAGTGAAAACCTCTCACACACTGTTGGTGGCTATCCATAGCACACTTTAGAGAGCCATATCTATAAACAGTGGTTACAGAAAGAGAGATAATAATTGTTTGAATCATTTTCTTTGAGTTTCTCACAGCTCCTACACAGCTTCCCAGGATTTTTCTGGGAGTCTGTGCCCACTCTCTGTGGCCACAGAGCTGCTGCCACAGGGTTGGACTCGATGGTCTTGAAGGTCTCTTCCAACCCAGTCATTCTGTGATTCTGTGAATTTTCCAGCAGTTCCATGGGCTCTGAGCTGGGCTGGAAGCAGAAATTCAGCTGCTCTATCCTGGTGCTTTCAGCAAGAAGCCCTTCATTAGAATTGCAGGGGAGCCATGGGGTGGGGAAGGAGTCTGTGCCCTCAGACAGGAGCTGGGACCAGCCTGGAATTGCAGGGAGGAGCAGGAGAAGCCCAGCCTGTCCCTGCCTGAGCTGGGCTCTGAGGAAGATGGGAGCTGCAGGCAGGATTTATCCCAGCTGCAGCAGGGTGTGGGTAACTGTGCTTGGCACAGCTCCTTGCCAGGGGAGCTCCATGAGCTCCAGTTAAACCAGGGGGGAGCTGAGAGGGGCTCCCAGCAGCTCCTTTTGCAGCTTTTTAATTAAACAAAAAGTTTTGCCAGCGTTTTGTGCCAGGATGGCAGCCCTGGTGGGCACTGCTGATGGCATTGGCACTGCTGGGTTCAGGGGCTGGGATGGTGCCCAGGGCCTTTGGAATGCATGGAAGTGTTTCCATTTTCCTTTGGGGACCTGGCTCACACTTTCCAAGTGCCATTTGAACGTGGCCCATGTCTCATTTTAAAGGGAATTTGGTGGAAGGCTTTTCATTGCTTTAAGTCCTGCAGTGACTTTAAGGCTGCCTGGTGACTCACAGGGAAAATAAAATAAAATAAAATAAATAAAATAAAATAACCTTAACATGCAGGCATGACTTGCAAAATGTGAGCAGTGTTGGAGAAGTTCTTTTCCTGTGTGACTTTGCAGGAGCAAAGGGATGCACAAAAATCATCCCCCAGGCTGCAGCAATGAGCACTTTCTCCAGCAGAAAAATTTGGGGATAAATCTGGGAGCCATTAAAGTGTGATCTTCTGATTTTCTCCTTTGTTTCCATCTCTTTTGGTTTTATGTGTTCACAGGAAATTTCTAGATTTGTTATTTTCCACTCATGCCAAGTCCAGGGATGCTGATGAATTAGGGACTAATAACAATTAGTGTTGAAATCTAGACAAATGAGCAAGGAATGAGTCATAATTTTGGTGTGAGGACACAGCACTGCTCATTGTCCCTTCTGCCTTGCCCACTTCCTATGTTCTGCTTTCCAAAACTCATCATTTCTATTTGGGTTTGCAGATGCATTTCAGAAAAGAGCCCTGAAAAGTTTCCAAACTGAAGTTCAGAAATGTAGAGTTGATGAGGATGTTTGGTTGCACTAAATGTGAAATTTTGCTCCATTTCACTTTTATTATCAATTATTGAGGGTTTTGAACTTCATGCAAACCCAGTAATGCAGACACCCTCCATTCTGATGAGCTCTAAATGAGGCTGCATCCATTCCACTGAAATGCTCCATTTCCTTTTTGGCAGAATTTCACTGGAATCACCACATCCCAGATTTTTAAAGGTAAAGTTTTCAGATGCTTTTGACTCATCTCTGTTTTTCAGACATGAACAGACTGAATTCACTGTGACAGTGTTCACAGGAGTCCCAGGGTGAGGGGAGAGATGAGGATCTGACTCCATGTTTCAGAAGGCTGATTTATTATTTTATGATATGTATTATATTACATTAAAACTATACTAAAAGACTAGAAGAAAGGATTTCATCAGAAGGCCAGCTAAGAATAGAAAAAGAAAGAATGATAACAAAGGTTTGTGGCTTGGACTCTCTCTCACCACAGCTGGGCTGTGATTGGCCATTAATTAAAACTTCCACATGGCCCAATCCCAGATGCACCTGTTGCATTCCACAGCAGCAGATAATCAATGTTTACATTTTGTTCCTGAGGCCTCTCAGCTTCTCAGGAGGAAGAATCCTAAGGAAAGGATTTTTCAGAAATTATCATGGCTACAATTCACAACAAATCCCTGTCAGGGAAAAGTGAGAGCAGAGCAGGGATGTTCACATCCTTTGTTTTCAGGGTGCAGTGGGGTCTCACAGGTGAAGTCGTGGATCATGGAATCTCCTGAGAGGGAATGAACCCCCAGGGATGACTGACCCTGCACAGACACCCCAACAATCCCAGACTGGGCATTTTTGGGAGCTCCTGGAGCTCTGGCAGCCTCAGGGCTGTGCCCATTCCCTGGGCAGTGCCAGCACCCTCTGGGGGAAGAACCTTTCCCAAAACCCAACCTAAACCTGCCCTGGCCCAGCCCCAGCCCTTCTCTGGGGTCTGGCAGTGAATCTGTGCCTGAGGCCGTGTCCTGTGCTGCTGCTCTGGGTTTTGGAGCCTCTGTTGCTGTTTGAAAGAATCAAATAGAAGGAGCTGCTTCAGCAGGGAAGTTATTAGTGCTGGGTGCCCTTGAATGGCAAGGCTCGGATTTGGAGGAAAAAGCTGAAATGAGGCATTTTCCATGTTATGATTTTGTCTGTGGAGAAAGTCCTTTTAATCTCAATTTAATGAAAGTCGGCTCAAGACGTGTGAGTGACTGGGAGTGCTTGGGAGAGACAGGAGCAAAGCTTGAGGAGGGCTCAGAGGAAGATGAAGATGAAATTCTCCCTGAGATGAGGCAGAATTTGGAAGGGGAAGGGTAAGCACCATCCTCCTGTTTGGAAGGATCTGATGCTTCATTTTTCATTTCATTATTCAACCCCTTGTGACAGATGAGCAGTGCCATGCTTGACTCTCACAATTAAAAGGCAAATATCGTGTATATGTGTTAGGAGCAGTTTTACAGATTTATAGTTGTGTTTTCCCCCCCTTGTGTTGTTCTCAGGGGTGCCCTGGGTTTGGGACATTTGGGAGGGTCACTCGTTCCTGTGGCAGCACCTGACTGTGGTGTTGTGAGGTCCCCAGGATGAGGTGAGAGATGAGAACCTGACTCCATGTTCTCAGAAGGCTGATTTATTATTTTATGATATTATATTAAGAAAACTATACTAAACTATACTAAACTATAGAGAAAGGATACAGACAGAAGGCTAGAAAAGGAAGAATACTAAAAACCCATGACTGACTCAGAGAGTCTGACACAGCTGGCTGTGATTGGCCATTAATTAAAAACACTTCACATGTTTGGATAAACAATCTCCAGACCACATTCCAGAGGAGCAAAACGTGGAGAAGCTGAGGCTTCTCATCTTCCCAGGAGAAGAAATCCTGGTGAAGGGATTTTTCAGAAAATATCATGGTGACCCCTGAGCTCCAATCAAGGTGTCAGGCAGTGATCTCCAGCACTGGGCAGGGAAGGAGGAGCCCATGGACAGAACTTTGGGGGAGCTAAAGGGTTAAAAGGTGAAACCTCCATGGTGTGGGTGAGCACATGGTGGGAAAATCCTTTGCTCTCAGTACTGTAATATTTTCTCTATTCAGCCTTCTGTTGTATTTTTGATAAGGTTTAATAAACCTTCTACATTTTTGGAAGTGAGTAGCATCTCTCACACTGTTTATATTGGAAGAGATTTCTATATACAAGATGACAAATGTGGCAGAATAATTCAAGTGGTGACAGGAACATCAGGAGCTCCCATGCTCAGGCAGAAAGGGCCCTGGGGGTGCTGGTGCACAGTGACTGACCATGAGCCAGCAGAGTGCCCTGGTGGCCAAGGAGGCCAAGGGCTCCTGGCCTGGATCAGGAATGGTGTGGCCAGCAGGAGCAGGGAGGTCATTCTGCCCCTGCCCTGGGCACTGCTGAGGGCACACCCTGAGTGCTGTGCCCAGATCTGGGCCCTCAGCTTGGGAAGGACCTTGGGACACTCGAGCACATCCAGAGGAGGCAACGAGGCTGGAGAGGGGCTGGGAACACAAACCCTGAGAGGAACGTTTGAAGGAACTGGGGTTGTTTAGCCTGGAGAAAAGGAGGCTTAGGGGTGACCTCATTGCTCTCTACACCTTCCTGAAGGGAGGTTGTGCCAGGTGGGGTCGGTCTCTTCCACCAGGCAGCCCTGACAGAAGCAGAGGACGCAGTCTGCAGCTACGGCCGGGAGGGTACAGGTTGAATATTAGGAAAAAAATTTTCACTGAAACAATAATAAAATACTGGAATGCTCTTCCCAGGGAGGTGGTGGAATCACCATCTCTGGATGTGTTTCAGAAAACACTGGACATGGCACTTGGTGCTATGGTCTAGTGGGAGTGTTAGGGCATAGGTTGGACTTGATGATCTCAGAGGTCTCTTCCAACCTCATCATTCTGGGATTCTGGGATCTTTTGCAGCCTCTCAGACCAAAATGGCAGGGCACAGTCTGGCCCTGTTTGTGGGGATGTCCTTCAGCCTGCTCCTTTGCCCAGTGCCTTTTCCCTCAGCCTTTCTCCTGGTGCAGAGGTGGGATGGGCTGGGGGTGTGCAGAGCTCCCACCCACCCCCCAGGGCAGGGGGCTCTTCTGGGCCTTCCTCTTGTCCTTCCTTGGTGCCTCCCAAAAGCCCATCAGGGAGCCCCACCCTGCCCTGCCCATCCCCACCAGGTGACTTCCACAATATTAGTCCAGACAGGAATGTCCCCTCCATGGGCTTCACATGGAGAAATCTCTGAACAGGTTTGCACCAGGAGCTTGGCCAGGTGGGTGGGTGGCATCACAAAGAGCTTTGGACTCGCTGCTGTCTGAGCACATCACATCTGCTGGCAGAGCCACTCTGTCCCCACGGGGTGGGACAATCAGTCCAGGCTGCTGTCCCTGGGAAGGCTGTCCCACGTCCCCTTGCTGGGGGTGCCAGGAGCCCTGGAGGAGCAGCAGTGCCCTGCTGGGTTTGTGTCCTGGCCCAGAACCCAGCACTTGTTGCCTCTGGGTGTTGGTGTCACCAAGGTCCTGCACATGGGCTGGGATCTCTGCTGGGAATGGCTTCAGTGGGGGGCCAGAGCCTGCCCAGACAGCCCAGGAGCTCTGGGGCTGTGCCAGGGCTGGGGTGCCAAGGATGAGGTGAGAAATGGTACTCACTTCCAAAAATGTAGAAGGTTCATTAAACCTTATCAAAAATACAACAGAAGACTGAATAGAGAAAATATTACAGCACCAGGAGCAGAGGATCTTTCCCACCATGTGCTCACCCACACCATGGAGGTTTCACCTTTTAACCCTTTAGCTCCCCCAAAGTTCTGTCCATGGGCTCCTCCTTCCCTGCCCAGTGCTGGAGATCACTGCCTGACACCTTGATTGGAGCTCAGGTGCTGCCACAGGAACGAGTGACCCTCCCAAATGTCCCAAACCCAGGGCACCCCTGGGGGAAAACACAACTATAAATCTATAAAACTGCCCCTGACATATATACAGGATATTTGCCTTTTAATTGTGAAAATTAACTATTTCATGACACATTTATCACACGGAGGTACCAGGGGTTCTGTACCCAGGGTACTGTGCAGGGGCAGGGTACCAAGGATGGGGTACCAGGGTGCTGTGCCAGGGGTGGGGTATGAAGGATGGGGTGTGCCAGGGGTACTGTGGCATTATAGGACATGAAATAAAATGACCCACACGCTGAAACTTCTGAGGTAAAAAGAAGGGCAGTTTAATTTCTGACTCTAACATTTACAGACTTTGAAAAGTGACAGTGGATTGGAGGATGACAGTGCCACCTCTCCAATGACACTGGACAAACCAACAGCCCATCAAATTTCTCCTCCTCCATAAAAGAATGTGAAACAATAATTATTTACAGAAACGTGCGTGACAATGTTCATTACAAGAATGTAAACATCAGAAGGCTTAGAGGGACTTAGAAGAACAGAGTGACAGTGCTGTGCCAGGGGTGGGGTGCCAGGGGTGGGGTACCAGGGGTGGGGTACCAAGGATGGGGTACCAGGGATGGGGTACCAGGGGTGCTGTGCCAGGGGTGCTGTGCCAGGGGTGGGGTACCAGGGGTGCTGTGCCAGGGTTGCTGTGCAGCCCAACCAACACCCCCTGGGCTCCCTCCTCTTCCCAGGCACCTCACTGCCCAGCCCTCAGATGCTCTCAGCAGCTGCTGGGGCTCAGAGCTGTTATGGTGCTGGTCCTTCCTTGGGGACACACAAAGACCACAACTCTCCCAGGTCCTTGTGACAAGCAGTGTGGTTTATTGTTTAGAGCTTTCTTTTATAGGCAGTTTGTAACTCCTGTGTCACTGGCATATTTTCTGAAAAATCCCTTTGCCCAGGATTTTCCTGGGAGGCTGAGAAGCCTCAGAGAAAAATGAAAACAATTTTATCTCATTGCTTCTCCTGTGTTTTGCTGCTTTGGAATGTGTTTGGAGATTGTTTAACCACAGGTCATTGTTTCACTGTTTCTGCTGTGAGTTGTTTTGACTCAGTGGCCAATCAGGGCCAAGCTGTGTTGGGACTCTGGAGAGAGTCACGAGTTTTCATTATTATCTTCTAGTCTTCTGAAGTATCCTTTCTCTATTCTTTAGTATAGTTTAGTATAGTATTCTTTAATATAATATAGTACCATAAAACAATAAATTAGCCTTCTGAGAACATGGAGTCAGATTCATCATTTCCTCCCTTTGTCAGGGCCCTCAGAAAATACAACACCCCTGGGTCTGGACAGCCCATTGGGTGGCCCTCACCCAGCCCAGCTGCTGCCCAGTGAGGTGTCTGCAGCCCAGGGTGGCACCTGGCAGCTGAGGGTGCCTGTCTGTGAGCCCAGGGACTCCAGTGCCACAGAGAGCTGCTGATGGGGAGAATCCCACAGTCCCAGACTGGTTTGGGCTGAGAGGGACCTGAAAACCACCTTGTTCTACCCCCTGCCATGAGCAGGGAAGGGAAGGGACACCTTCACTGTCCCAGGGTGCTCCACATCCCTCCCAGCCTGCCTTGATTCCCTGGGTGAGGAAGCCATGGAAAGGAATCCATGATTTTCCCTGGGCTCTGTGGGAATCCACAAAATCAGAGGGTTTGGGAAAGCTGCAGAAGGCCTCAGACACAGCAGAACTGTGATTGGAGCTGAGCAGCAGCGATGAGATTGGTCAGCAGAAAAAATATTTTAAAATAGAAAACTAAGGACAAATAGAACAGTGGTCTGTGTATTAATGCTTGTCTAGAATAACTCCCTAAGCCACAGAAAAGTTTATCAGTGAGATATTAGGGAATTCTAAGCTTAATAATGGAGCTCTGTGCATTGTGTTTTAAGGCTCACAAGCAGGTATTGTATTTGAAATAAGCAAGCATTGTTTAACCAAAGGTACCTGTGCTTATAGTGGTTGGATAGAACCACTGTCCATGTGCTTTTGCTGTGTGTGATTGCTCAAAAAAGTCATAAAGTGAGTTGTGACATTGAGTTCTGTGTCTGCTGCCTGGGCTGTGAGCTGCTGGCATCTTCCCATTGTCATAGCCATGGAATGAGGCTGATGCTGGAAAATCCAACAGCTGCAGGCAGTTCCCAGCAGCCCTGTCCTGTTGGTGATTTGTACCCAGACCCCAGCTGGGGACAGGCTCTGTGGCTCTGGGTGGAGGAAGCAGAGCAGTTCCCCTCCTCAGCAGCCTGAGTTCCTTCCCTGCCTGCTCAGCCCTGCCCAGTCCTGGAGCTGTGGGGAGAGGAAGGACCAGGAACCTGAGCCCAGGGCAGGATGAGTACATTCTTACAAGCTGTAAGAATGATCATCCTGGAAATGTCTGATTGGAGAAAAATCATTTTCCTCTTCTTGGTGGGAGGGGTTGAGGCCCTTTTCCAGGGAATGACTGTGGATTCCTTCTGTTAGGATCAAATCTCAGAGTGTGTGAGCTCCTGTCAATGTACCCAGAGAAATAAATGGAAACAGTCACTGTTTTTATCAACAGGCTCCCTTGGGAAAAAGAATTCCACAGGAGCTCTTTTATAGCCCTGTAATGGCAATTTGGGTGGAATCTGACTGCATGGAGGGGCTGGATCACTTCCACTGCTCTTATCCCTAATTGGGAGATCAAGCACAGGAGGAGGCAGGGAGAAGATAAGGACTGGGCTGCTGTTATTAAAATGTAATCTTGAAATTACCCAGTGCTGGCTGAGATTTAGTGCTGCTAACTGGGCTGGCAGGGCCTTTCCAGGGAGTCCGGGCAATGTTATTCTGCAGAGGGATGTTTATTTATTATTTCTATTTATTAATATATTTATATTTGTTCATTGCTGTTTGTTGAGGGGTACATTAATTAGTGATTTTTTTAAGGGTTGTCTTATGGGAATAGAAACAAATGGATGTTGGGTGACCTTAAATAATGACTATGAAGTCGTGGACTTTGAACTGAAATTCTTAAAATTTATTTGATATTTAGGGAGACTTTCATACAGAACAGAATGAGGGAAAGCCCAGCAGTGTCCAAGGAGTAAACAGAATCCTGTCTGATAAATGCAGGCAAGTTTTCCTGTCTGGTTTTCCCACAATCTCTGCTCTGTGTGTTTCACACAAAATAAATACTCTCAGGTCCTAAACTTTGTAAATAAATCAATGTACTGAGGCCATGGCCCCTGCAGAGCTGGTTTGCCTTGCTTTGATCCAATGCCTGGGGATGCAGCTCGTGCAGAAATGACTGTTTGCACCAATATCCAGCACAGTTTAATTCACTCCAGGGATTTGACTGCTCAGGAAAACAGGGCTGTTATTGCCTGTCAGGACTCCTTAAGGGTTATCCCTCACCCTTGGCAGCGTGCCTGGGCTGCTCAGCTCTCCCCATTCAGCTCCTCTGGCAGAACTTGATTGGAGGTCTTTGATCAGTAAAAGTAGAGACTGAGCTTTAAAAGCTTTAAAAGCTCCACCTGGTCACCAGCCTTTGTTCTGAGACCTCAGGCACAGTTCAGGTCCTTGTGTGACCAAAAGGAATTTGTCTCCTGATCCACCCCAGCATCACACAATGGATGGTCCCATCTCTGTGCTCTAAGGTGTGGTGCTGTGAGGGTCCCCAGGACGAGGTGAGAGATGAGAATTTGACTCCATGTTCTCAGAAGGCTGATATATTATATTATATTATATTATATTATATTATATTATATTATATTATATTATATTATATTATATTATATTATATTATATTATATTATATTATATTATTGCATTATATTATATTATAATATTGCATTATATTATATTATAATATTGCATTATATTATATTATTATATTGCATTATATTATATTATATTATATTATATTATATTATATTATATTGCATTATATTATATGATATTATATCATATTATATTACATTACATTATCTTTTTTATTATATTATATATATTATATTTTATTAGAAATTATATGCTAAAACTATACTAAAGAAAGAGAAAGGAGACATCAGAAGGCTGAACAAGAATGATCATGAAAACTCATGACTGACTCCTCAGAGTCTGACACTGCTGGGCTGGGATTGGTGATTAATTAAAAACAATTCCCATGGAACCAATCAAAGATGTACCTGTTGGTAAATGATTTCCAGACCACATTCCAAGCAATCAGATAATTCTTGTTTTCATTCTTTTCTGTGGCCTCTCAGCTTGCCAGGAGAAAATCCTGGGCAAAGAGGATTTTTCAGAAAATACCATGGTGACATAGGGAACATGGAAAACATCCCAGAGCAGGTATTCAGTGGTACCTGTGGGCACTGAGTGTCCATGAGTTACTTCACAGCGTTTGGGAAGAGGGAAATTAAAAAGAGTTCCTAAATGGTGACAAGGTAGATGGGAGACATTGCTCATCCACTGATGACCAACAAGTCTTGGATTTATTGATTAACAGGCACACTTTTATAATCACAGTAATGAGGCTCATACATATTGCAAAAATAGAGCTCACTATTGGTCAGCTATAAAAAGTCAATCCCACCTTTCTCAGGGTGTTTGTGGCTTCTTTTTACCTCCTGTTATCACATATTTTCTTGAACAGCTTCTTGCTCAAAGAAACCATGGCCTTGAATTAGGCAGCTGTTGCTTTCTCAGATGGATTTTCTCACATCTCTTTTCCCATCAACTATGTCTCAATAAAAAACTGTCCACAAAATGGTGCACAGAAATCTAACCTGGAGAAGTTTCTGCAGGGATCTTCCCAACTGGGATAATTCACAGGATGGGGAGATGGAGATTAGAACATTGGAATAGACACTGAAGCTTAAAATGTCCCAAAAAGAAAAATTCCTGCTATTCCAGGACTTTGAGCAAGCCCCATCTGGGTGGGCCTGGCAGGGCACCATGCCCGTGCTGTGACAGCTCTGTGCTCCTGACTGTGCCCCCAGGGGCTGCAAGAGGAGGGGACAAAGGTGAAGAGCACAGGAGGGGCTTGGCAGGCCCCAAGAGCCAAGACAGGATTGCACACCTTCCCTCCCTGACCTCCACACAGCCCTGTCAGGCACCTCTTTAGAGGGATTGTAGGATAATTGTAGAATAATTGAGGCTGGCAGGGAGCTCTGGGGTCCCTCCCAGCCCAAAGCCAGCCCCAGTGTGGGACCAGCTGTGCCAGGACCAGCTGTGCCAGGACCAGCTGTGCCAGGATCAGCTGTGCCAGGACCAGCTGTGCCAGGATCAGCTGTGCCAGGATCAGCTGTGCCAGCCCTCCCTGCCCTCTGGGGGACACTGGGGCAGCTGCAGGTGGCAGAGGTGGCTGTGGCTGGGCGGGGGTGGCTCTGCTGTCACCTCAGATCTCCTCGTGGAGCTGGGACTGAGGGTGCTCCTGCCATGGGTCACCCCAACTGCAGTTCCAGATGTGCTCTGCCTGCCTGGGCTGGGGTTTGGCCCAGGGAGGGCCCCTGAGGCTGCTCTGCCACAAAACCTGGGGAGTTTTTTGAGCTCTGGGATTCTTTAACTGCAATAAACAATGCAAACACATAAATTCACCATAGGACAAGAAGGGGATGGATTGACCAAGATCCCTTTGCATTTTCATCCACCAACATCCATTAAAGGGGGGGATGTAACACCTGCATCCACCACAGCCAGTAAGACCCTGAATGGGAGATGTGGGACTCCAGGTGGCTCTTGAAAATGCAGTTTCTTGTATCCAAAATGCAGTTTCTTGTATTTAAAATGCAGTTTATTGTATCCAAAATGCAGTTTCTTGTATACAAAATGCAGTTTATTGTACACAGCATGCAGTTTATTGTATCCAAAATGCAGTTTATTGTATCCAAGGTGTCACAGCAGCCCAGGTTGTGGGTGACAGAGCTGTGCCCACAGCTGGCAGCTCCAGCTGCAGGCAGGCCTGCAGACCCTGAGTTTAGGTTACATTGCATTCTAGACTTTTCTTTGCTGAGCATCTTCATACAGTAGAACCAATCTAGACCTTAACTTTTACCTACAGCCCATCCTAACTGCTCTCATTACCATATTATGGTCAATACTATCCAATCACACGAGTTAGTGGGGTACAGTTTAAACTTAAAAGTTGTTTTTCAGTTTTCTTGCAGTGGGAAATTCTTAGACCTTTTTTTCCTTGTCACATCAGCATGTTTGTTTGCTGTGGTATCTTTCTGCTTGTCCTAAGACCTATTTCTGCTTGGTAAAAACATCTCTTTTGTTTGTGGTCAGGTTATCCTTTGCTCTAAGGATAAAACCTCCTTCCAGCTCAACTTAACCTTGACTTTCTTTGTTGTCCAGTGTCACAGACATCTTTTGTGAAAAATCTTTTCTTGAAAATTTTTCCTGCTGAAGCTGAGAAGTTTCAGGAACAAATGTAAACAATGATTATCTGCTGCTGTGGAATGCAACAGGTGCATCTGGGATTGGGCCATCTTGGATGTTTACAATTAATGGCCAACCATAGACCAGATAGCTTGGACTCTCTGTCCAAGACACAGATCTTTGTTATTCATTCTTTTCTATTCTTAGCTTAGCCAGCTTCTGAGGAAACCTTTTCCTTCCTTTTCTTTTTAGTGTAGTTATAATGTAATATATATATATAATAAAATAATAAATCAAGCCTTCTGAATATGGAGTCAACATTCTCATCTCTTCCCTCATCCAAGAACCCCTGTGACCATGGTCACAGTCCAGCAAGACTGGCTCAGCAATCCTCAATTTACACATCTGTTCTTCTAGATCAAAACTTGCTTCCATCCCTGTTCCATTCTCAGGCTCTGCATTCAGAGATCTTCCTGCCAAGCACAGATTTCTGTGAGACTTTCCTGTCCAACTTTCACCCTTCCCAAGCCCAGCCCTCCCCAGGCCCTTCTGGGGTCAGCACAAATCTGCTGCTGCTCTGCTCAGACAGGAGAGGCTGAAACCCTGGGACAGACCTGGCAGTTGAGCTGCTGGGCTCAGGGAGGGCAGGGGTTAACATCCAAACAAGGCTTAGAACCACATCAGACTGACTGTTAATGCCATTAATAACAAAAATGGGATTCTGTCGCAGACAACTTTTATGAAAAATCCTTTCTTTAGGATTATTCCTCCTGAGAAGCTGAGAGGCCTCAGGGACAAAATGTAACCAATGATTATCTGCTGCTGTGGAATGCAACAGGTGCATCTGGGATTGGGCCATGTTGGATCTTTGTAATTAATGGCCAATCACAGTCAGCTGGATTGGACAGAGAGCCTGAGCCACAAACCTCTGTTATGATTCCGTCTTTTTCTATTCTTAGCTGTCCTCCTGATGAAACCTTTTCTTCTATTCTTTTAGTATAGTTTTAATATAATATATATCATAAAATAATAAATCAGCCTTCTGAAACATGGAGTCAAATCCTCATCTCTTCCCTCAACCTGGGACCCCTGTGAGCACGGTCACAGGATTCAGCTCTGGTCTTAATCAGTCTGTGCAGAACAGGAGGGAAAAAATCATTTTGAATCAAACACATTTTTGTTTCCAGCCTTTCCAAGTCTGTCTCTGGCTGCTCCCTGGCTGTGCTGGTGGAAAGGTTCCATTTCTGCTGCTGTGAGAAGTTCAGGGGCTCAGGAATCAGTGGCCACTCACCCCAAAGGAAATGCTGTGAGTTTTGTTAAACCAACATCTCACAGTGAGCACGGGCCCTGGCCACTCACCAGGAACATCTGGAGAGGACAGAAAGAGTCCAGATGGCCACCAAGGTCTTGGAATGTTCCATGGACAGATCAACTGTCCTCACCCTGAATGCTGCTCCCAAATTTCCCATCAGAGCCCCATCTCAGAGGCTGCTCTGTCCTGCTGGGAGATGTTTCAGGAGCTGGCCACACTTGAAGGAGCTGCTGGTGCCACCAGGATAGGAGGAGCAGCAGTTAGGAGGTCATGAACCCAAGAGAGCCTGTGCTCAGGGCTTTTCCAGGGATTTTAACATCGTTTTTGGGAGCTCTGTGACAGTCACTGCTCAGGGAGTTTGCTGATGGCACTTTCAGAGCCACAGAGATTTCTCAGGCTTTAAACTTCCATACTCTTAAACTTTCCTGCTTCAAAGTGTTCATTGTTTCCAAGGGCATGGTGGCTCCACTGGAGAGGGGGTTCTAACTCTGCCAGGGAAAAGAAGCAGAGGGTGCAGAGAGGGGCAGGATCATGGCAGAGCTCCTTGTAGGAGTGTTGGGGGTGGGATGGTGGGGATGGACAGAGAGCAGAGATCTCTGCAGCCAGGGCAGGAACTTGGGGTTCATTGCAAAGGGCCTGGGGCAGGGCCCTGCTGGGAGCTGCAGCCACAGCTCAGAGCAGGCTGAGAGAAGAGAGGGGGAGAGAGGATGAGAGGGTGAGAGAGTAAAAGGGTAAGAGAATAAACAGGCTAAGAGGCAAGAGCTAAGAGAGTGAGGTTCCTGTTCCAATACAATAAATCATCTTTTGTGTTGAATATTCTGATTCTCACTAACCAATCTAGTACAAGATACAAATCCTACAGCATTTCCATACAACCTATAAGAATCACTACATTACCATCCTGTGTTACATTTTAAACCCTAAAAACTCCTCTTTGGGCCCTTCTGCCAAGCTGTAGGGTCTGCTCTGCCCCTTGGGCCTGTCTGCAAGCAGAGGGTGTTGTTCCATCAAAAGGGGATCACCTTCAGCTGGCCACACCATTGTTTTCCAGTTGTTCAGTAACTGAGGGATCTCAAAGCTTGCTTTCATTTCAATCTCACTTATGGTTTCTATATTCTCAAAATCTTTTGCCAGACAATCATATTGATAAGGCTTTCCTGTTTCATCTTCCCCAACACTCCTGCTCTCCAACCATCTGCTTTGGAGCTTGGCTGGACATTTCCATCCTGCAGCTGGGCAGTGGCAGGAACAGCCCAGGGATCCAGATCTACCTACAGAAATGGGCACATCCTGGTGCCCTCCCTAAAGAGGGGTCCCAAATCCTGCCTGGCACCACTGCAGGGACATCACTGGTGGCACTGCAGCGTCCCTGGGGCTTGGCAAGGCACAGAAGCAGGTTTGGTGCTGGCTCCCTGGGACTCTGCTGGACACCAGCTCTGGGCATTCCCTCCTGTCTGACCCAGGGGCAGCTGAATGGGAGTCACAGGGAGCAGGGCTCTGCCACAGCAAGGACTGGAGCTGCTGGAGGAGCCCAGAGGAGGCTCCAGGATGAGCAGAGGGATGGAGCAGCTCTGCTGGGAGGAAAGGCTGGCACAGCTGGGAATGCTCACCTGGACAGGAGAAGCTTTGGGGTGAACTTGTTGCAGCATTCCAGGGCCTGAAGGGGCTCCAGGAGAGCTGGGGAGGGACTGGGGACAAGGGATGGAGGGACAGGACACAGGGAATGGCTCCCAGTGCCAGAGGGCAGGGCTGGATGGGATATTGGGAATTAGGAATTGTTCCCTGTGAGGGTGGGCAGGCCCTGGCACAGGGTGCCCAGAGCAGCTGGGGCTGCCCCTGGATCCCTGGCAGTGCCCAAGGCCAGGCTGGGCAGGGCTGGGAGCAGCCTGGGACAGTGGGAGGTGTCCCTGCCATGGCAGGGGAGTGGCACAGGCTTAGGAAACATCATAAATGTGGCTTTGAGCACAAACAAGGACTAAAATACCTCTTGTGTGTCCCTGTGTGTCCCTGCTCAGCCACATCACCCAGTCCTCACACCCAGATCCTCTGTCCCTCCCTCTGCATTTTCCTGCTCTAGCTCAGGAGCTGCTCTTTTGACAAATTCCTTGAGCATTTTTCCAGCAGGATGGGCAGAGTCAGAGCCAATCCATGCAGGAACATCCATGGTGGAGCTTTGCTCCCTCCCAGCAGCTCCCCATCAGGACTGGTGGGATATCTGAGTTACAGCTCACAGAGCAGTGGCATGTGCTGGAGTCACAAAGGCTGGAGCAGCTCCATGGAGCTGGGGGCTGTCAGCTCAGCAGCTGCTCCATCCCTCAGCTGCCTCTCTCTGCATCAATAATTCTGTTCCAGAACCACCTCTCATGTGTGGGAGCTCAGCACATCGCTCCCAATGTCCAGAGTCACCAGGAGAACCCTTGGGGGGCTCGGGGGTCCTGCAATGTTGCCAGACATTCTTGGTGGCTGCACTTTGACCCTTCTGGGGGTGTGTGTGAGGACATGGAACTCACTGGAGTTTGAGTGGTGGAGGGATCACACATTTACAGGGTGAAATATGGATTTTGGGATTTTGGTACAGGGGGGTTATGGAGACAAGATGGAGGGAACTGGGTGTGTCTCATGCTGCTTCTTTCTTCTTCTTGGCCTCCATCTTCTGTGGTGGTGCTGGGACCTGGGGATTGGTTTGTGGTGAAGGTGCACTTGTTAACAAGGGTGAAAGGTATTGGGGATAAAAGGTAAATCTGATGTAGGGAGTTTTTATTATAAAAAGACACGAGCGCCCCGTGGGTGGTCAGAGTGCCCTTGGCTGCCTTGCTGGGCAGATCCCGGCTGGCAGAGAGGAAAACTTTGTAAGATAAGAAATGATAAACAATCAGAAGAAATAATAAACAATCTGAAGAAATAATAAACAATCTGAAGAAATAATAAACATTCTGAAGAGCGAAATGTCGAGGATCCAGACTCGTCCTTTGACCCGCGGCTGCCCCGAACCATCCTGTGTGTGCCCGAGCAGAGACAGCAGCCAGGTTGGACACTCATGGTTCCAGGGCTCCCTGGCACCTTCCCCCTCCTCCTGCCACTCCCCACATGGAATCTGTAAGGCTGAAGAACCAGCTGTAGATCGTTTCCTCCAAAGGCTCTTTGTGCATGAAAAATAGATCAAAATCCTGGGGAGCTATTTATGCTGGTTTATTTTTACAGCTCTGACAGAAATGGTAATAGGAAAATGAGATCAAGATGCTTTTGGTACATTACTGGCAATAAAATAATAAAAAAAGCAACCTCCAAGCAGATCAGGGTCACATCCTGCAGGTAATTTCTGTGCTGGGAGTGCACAAAGCCCAGCATGTTCAGCTCCTTCTCAGGGCCTCCAGGTATTGTGGATGCTGGTTTGGAGGCACTTGTCTTTTATGAGTCTGTAATAATCTTTGCATTATGCTATTACAACATAATCAGGTCCTTGTCATGCTGCCAAGGCTGAGCAGATAACATCAGAGCACTGAGGAATTTCAGCTCTAAACTCATTAGGAAGAGCCAGATTTGTTCCACGATAGCTCCAAAGCTCTCTGGGGCCCTGTGCTCTGCAGGGCTCTGCTCTCGGCCAGGTGGGGGCTCAGGAGGCAGAGCTGGGCTCCAGCAGAGCCTGGCAGTGCAGCTGGGAGAGAGCTGGGACCCAGGGCATGGCTCTGGCTGCCCTGGATGGCTCCAGACCCTGGCAGGGGCTCAGAGACCTTGGCACAGAGTCACAAACACCTGTGCCTTTGATTTTAGCCCATGGAAACAATTACCAACTTTGTGTGAGGAGTTACAAATCACAAGAGTTTGAGTAGAATGACAGTGAATTTGTCACAGGGTGAAAAAGTAGAATTTGGGGGTTGTAGAATGGGGGTTCAAGAGGCAAGATGGAGGGATCTGGGCATGTCCTGTCCTTCTTCTCCTTCTTCTTGTCCTCCATCTTCTGCTGTGATGGTGACACTTCTGGATTGGTTTAGAGTAGAGACAGACTGTCTAACATAGGTGATAGGTATTGGAAAATGATTGTAAATAAAGCACACACAGTTCTCAGTATAAAAAGCCAACACCAGCCCAAGGGCAGGGACTGTGCCACAACCCGACCTGCTGGACAGATCTCAGCAGGTCAGAGAGAGAATGGAGCAGATCAGAGAAAATAAACAACCTTGGAAAGCAGAGCTGAGGATCTCGACTTCTTCGGTCACAGGGCTGGGAAAAAAGAGACTTTAATACCTTGGGGGTCATTCCAGCAACACCAAACCCGAGAGGAGAGCTGAGATTTAAAAGTGCTCTGCTCCTCTTTTTTAAAAAAATTGACTTCTGGGAGCACTAAAATGACAAAGCTGCAGTGGCTGTGGGTGCTGTGGCTGCAGAAATTCAGGTATCACTCCTGGGAAGGGAAAGGGAAGTTTTCCTGCCCAGGGAAGGGAAATGCAGTTTTCCTGCAGTTTTCCCAGCCAAGGGGATGTGGGCATTTGTCATTCCAGAGGATCCTTAAGATAACCCCTTAAAGAGTCCTGTCAGGCAGTAAAAGGATGCTGGGATTTGGGATTGTCATCTTTGAAATGCAGCTTCCCACCAAGCTTCTGATGGATCTTACCAAATTCCTTTTGGTCACACAAGGACCTGAACTGTTTCTGAGGTCTCAAGAACCAAGGTTGGTGACAAGCTGGAGGCTTTTAAAGCTCAGCCTCTACTTTTACTGATCCAAGACTTCCAATCAAGTTCTGCCAGAGGAGCTGAATGGGGAGAGCTGAGCAGCCCAGGCACTGCCCAGAGTGAGGGATAACCCTTGAGGAGTGTGACAGTGGTCACAGGGGTTTGTAGAGGATGGAAGAGACAGGATCTTGATTCCATGATCAGAAGGCTTGATTTATTATATTATGATATATATATAACATTATAACTATTCTACATAGAGACAGAAAAGAAAAGGAGCTTCTTCAGAAGCTGGCTATGCTAAGAATAGAGATAGCAAGAAAAGAATAACAGAAGTCTGTCTCTGGCAGAGAGCAATTGCAGCTCCACCATGAGTGGTCAGTAGATCCAAACACCTACAGGGGGCCAATCACGGGTGGACCTGTTGCATTCCACAGCAGCAGATAATCATTGTTTACATTTGCTGCTGAAACCTCTCAGCTCCAGCAGGGAAAATCCCAAGAAAGGATTTTTCACAAAAGGTGTCTGCGACAGAGGAGTCCTGACAGGCAATAAAAGGATGCTGGGATTTGGGATTGTCATCTTGGAATGCAGCTCCCACCAATCTCCTGATGGATCTTATCAGGTGATGTCAGATCAATCCCTTTGCAGCCTGGTTAGAGCAGGTTGGGATTCATTTGTTGAAGCACAGCAGAGATTTTTCCTTGGAAAAGCCTGCAGGGTGAGCAAAGGCACTGAGGTGGGTGGGAATGCTCCTCCTGGAGGATCCCTGTTCTGCAGGTGTTGTCGATGGTCACAGGGGTTTGTAGAGGATGGAAGGGACAGGGATCTTGATTCCATGATCAGAAGGTTTGATTTATTATATTATGATATATATATAACATTATAACTATACTACATAGAGATAGAAAAGGAAGGAGCTTCTTCAGATGCTGGCTAAGCTAAGAAAAAGAGATAGCAAAGAATGAATAATAAAGGTCTGTCTGTCTCGGCAGAGAGCAATAGCAGCTCCACCATGAGTGGTCAGTAAATCCAAACATCTACAGGGGACCAACCACAGGTGGACCTGTTGCATTCCACAGCAGCAGATAATAATTGTTTACATTTGTTACTGAGCTTCTCAGCTCTAAAAGGAAAAATCCTACAGAAAGGATTTTTCACAAAGAATGTCTGCGACATGCAGGGATGGGAATCCTGCTTCATTCTCACCTCTCAATGTGTCAGATGTTCAACTGTTCATGTTGCTTGAGGATGAACAGTGGTTATTACCCATTTTTGCTGCAGGTTGGGGGTTGTGGAGTGCCTTTGATTCCACTCTCCTTTGCCATTTTTAGTTGCCATTACAAAAGGAATTAAATCAGGGAAGGTGGGACATTGGGACACTGGACAATTTGGACATTTCTGTTATTGGTTTGGCACAAGACAGACAGGAACCTGTCCAAAGTGTATCATCCATGAGGATAAAACAGGGGAAAAGGAGAGCCAAAGAAGAAAAATAATTAAGTTTTTAAAATGTATTCTAGCCCTGTCCTCCAAGTTCCATTCTCTGCTGGAATGGCTGTGGGCTGGGATGGGCAGGTCCAGTTAAAAATCCCCTTTTAAGGAGATGACCCATGGATACTGGGCCTGATCTGGCTGCTTCTGATCCTCTCTGAAAAGATTTTCTGTGGCCTCAGGACAGAGGAAAGAAATCTACAGCAGTGAAATTCCCTCTCCTGCTCCAAGTACAGGACGTGGAGTCCCCTTGAGTTCTCCCTGCAGGTGTGCAGGAGGATTCCCCAGGTGTTCAGGGTGGAGCTGGGCAGGATTTCCAGCAGGATGCTGGGGTGCCAGGGATGGGCCACAGGGTTTGGTTCCTGTGCTTGGAAATGTTTCTGCATCCCCTGGCTCTGGGTGTGGGGCTGGGGTGACCCTGCTGAGCCTCAGGGGTGGCAGAGACCAACCCCACACCCCCAGGCATGCTGTGGTCTGTGAAAATCCACATTTTCCTCTTCCTGAGTGCTCCTCCACTGCAGAGATCAAGAGTTCCAGGGACCCCAAAGGCCCCAGAGATCCCAAAGGCAGCTGATTTCCCTCCTGTCATGGTTTGACACTGGCACAATGCTAGTGCTTTTATGAAAATACTTTTTTTGTGGTGTTTGCTGTGAGGTGTGACTAGGAACACCTCCCCTTGCTCCCCTCTGTGTGTGATTTCCCTGCTTCTCTTCGTGTGACCCCAGTGCTGAAGCTCTGCTGGGGTGGTGACAGGAGCCAGTGGCACTCCCAGAGCCTGGAGGAGCTCCAGGGCTGATTTAGGATCCAGCACCCATCTCTGTGTAAATATAACCATGGAAAATGCCAAAAGCAGCCAGCCTGGGGGGTGTGTTATGGAATGGGATGGTCACCCACCAGCTGGGGATGGGAGGTGTTTGTGAGGGTCCCCAGGACGAGGTGAGAGATGAGGAATCTGACTCCATGTTCTCAGAAGGCTGATTTATATTATATTTATTATATTATATTATATTATATTATATTATATTATATTATATTATATTAATTATATTACATTACATTACATTACATTACATTACATTACATTACATTACATTATATTATATTAATTGTTCCATGACAGCTCCAAACCCCTCTGGAGTTCTGTGCTCTGCAGGGATGTGCTCTCAGCCAGATGGGGGCTCAGGAGGCATAAATCTACTAAAGACTAAATAAACTATATATACTATATATACTACTGTATACTACTATATATACTATATACTATATATACTGTATATACTAAGTAAACTCAGATACTAAAACTATACTAGAGAAAGAGAAGGATGCAGACAGAAGGCTTAACAAGAATGATCATGAAAAATTCTGGCTCCTCAGAGCCTTGGCACAGCTGGCTGTGATTGATCATTAAGTCAAAAACAATTCACATTAAACCAATCAACATGCACTTGTTGGATAAACAATGTCCAAACCACATTCCAGAGCAGCAAACACAGGAGAAGAAATCAGATAATGATTGTTTTCATTCTTCTCTGAGGCTTCTCAGCTTCCCAGGAGAAGGAATCCTGGCAAAGGGATTGTTCAGAAAATGTGACAGTGACATGCTGGGAGGTGTTTATCCCAAAGCTGGGGTTGGGACAGGGGTGTCCCCCTGCTGCAGTCCTTGTGCCAGGGAGCAGAGGGAGCTCAGGGGTGTCCCCCTGCTGCAGTCCTTGTGCCAGGGAGCAGAAGGAGCACAGGGGTGTCCCCCTGCTGCAGTCCTTGTGCCAGGGAGCAGAGGGAGCACAGGGGTGTCCCCCTGCTGCAGTCCTTGTGCCAGGGAGCAGAGGGAGCTCAGGGCTTTGGGGAGCAGCTTCTCCATCCATTCCTGGCAGCAGGAGCTTGGCCTGGGGCCTCCCCCCCGGTGTCCTCTGGGGACGTGGGATGGGCATGGATGGCCCAGGTGGGAACAGGAAGGATGGGAATGGGGGAATGTGGCTGTGCACGATGTTTGTTCCCACAAAAGCAGTAATTTGGAGAGATAAAGTCTCTCAGAACTTCACAGGAGAAATTATTCTTTCTTTGCCTTTTCTGCTGTCTCTGGGTTTGATTGTTCAGCCCTTTGTGCTGGTACATTCTGAATTATTCCAGCTGCCCTGTAATTGTGTTTTCCCCCAAACTTTGGAAGTTACTTTTCAAAGGAGAGAGGAGAGCAAAGATAAGGCAAAGCTGCTAAATGGGAAATCTATGGCTAATTAAGGCAGGGGGTTGCTAATCACCTTAGAAATGAAGTTATTAGCTGAAAAGCCTGGAGTGGGTGGAATAGAAGTTAGGGAAGAGTTTTCCCCCATTTCCTTCTGTCACAATGCATTGAGAGATTCCAAGTTTCCCTTGCAGACATGTCCTGACACCATTAGATGTTGTCTCTTTGCATTAACTGCAGAGCTCGAGCTGGTCCAGGGTGGATTTCAGCCTGAATAGTTAAAATTTGGCCAAGCTCTGAGCACATAAGGGCAGGGTTTCATGGGAGCTGCCAGTGTCCCTCATGGATGTCACACCATGCTCCAGCCAGGCCACCATGGCCAGCACCCAGCGTGGCCACTGTCCCCACTGGTCTCTGGGCCTCCCCACCCTCACAGCCAGGGATTCCTGCCCCATATCCCATCCAGCCCTGCCCTCTGGCACTGGGAGCCATTCCCTGTGTCCTGTTCCTCCATCCCTTGTCCCCAGGCCCTCTCCAGTTCTCCTGGAGCCTCACCAGGCACTGGGAGGAGCTTTAAGGTCTCTGCAGAGCCTTCTCTTCTCCAGGTGAGCACCCCCAGCTCTGCCAGAGCACTGGAAATGCCATTTTCCCCTTGGAGCTGGGGCCTGGCAGCTGGCACAGGAGCTGCTGGTGCTGCTGGGAGCCCCCTGGGCATCCCCTGCATGGCATCTCTGCTGAGCCCTGTCCAGCCAGGCTGGCCCTGGCAGGCTCTGAGGTGCCACCTGTGTCACAAACTCCATCCCACACCCACAGCAGCCCTGCCTGTGCTGCCAGAGGGTGACTGGGACCAAAGCTGGCTCATCCCAGCCCTGGAGCACAGGGCACCTCAAGGACACCTCATGGCAACCAAAGTTTGCCTCCCACAGGGGAACAGGAATCTGGAGAAGGGCTCTGAGTCCAACCATTCCCCAGCACTGCTGAGGCCACCACTGGGCCTGTCCCCAAGTGCCACCACTGGGCCTGTCCCCAAGTGCCACCACTGAGCCTGTCCCCAAGTGCCACCACTGGGCCTGTCCCCAAGTGCCACCACTGAGCCTGTCCCCAAGTGCCACCACTGGGCCTGTCCCCAAGTGCCACCACTGAGCCTGTCCCCAGGTGCCACCTCCATGTGGTTTGGAACATCTTCAAGGGCACTGACTTGGGGTGTGGTGATTCCACCACTGCCCTGGGCAGCCTGTTCTGACAGCCCTTTCAGGGAAGGAATTTTCCCAATGTCCACCTCAGCCTCCCCTGGCACAAGCTGAAGCCCTTCCTTCTTGTCCTGTCCCTTGTCAGATGGGAGAAGAGACCAACCCCCACCTGTCTCAAAACTTGTCTGGGTTTGAACAGCCAGGTGTCTGGAACCTCCCTTGAAATGGAAAATGTGAAACCCTCCCTCTGAATTATTATAATTCTGAAATTAGGGGCTCTCAGGAAAAGATACAGGAATAGGAATGACAGGTCTTTACTAGGAAAATTAAAAATTAAAAGGCAATAGTACAAAGAGCCCCAAGCCACTGACAATCAGCCCATGCCCTGCCCCCTGTGTGCCAGGGTGGTGTCCCAGCCCCATCCCAGGGGGCTCAGCCCTCCTGCAGTGCCAGCTGTGGTTCTGCTGGAGCAGGGATCCTGCACAAGGGGGGAGTTTTCCTCTGCAGCTCCAGGGCTGCTGCAGATGGGCCTGGGCTCCCTCTGGCCATGCAGGGCAGCAGAAAGCTGCTCCTCTGGCAATGCAGGGGGCAAAGGCTGCTGTGCTGGGCCAGGCTCAGCTTGGATCCAGGTAGGAATGCTTGGCTCCTGCCCTGGGCACAGCATCTCCCCATGGGATGGGGGAATTGGATCAGCCCTGCAGGGACACTCAGTGGCCATGGACAGCAGAGATCTCCTGCAGGGAGGATTGGCTGTGGGAGAGAGAAAGAAAAAACTGCCCCAAGAACAGCAGAGAACTGCCCCAGCTCTGACACATGGGATAGAACACAGCCCCAGGCACATCTTGTAACCAAAGAAAAAACTCCTCAGGTAGAAAACAAGAAGGTTCCCCTGAGGCTCCTTCTTTCATGTGCCAGAGCTCCTGGGAAGCAGATTTAGCAGTGCAGTGTCAGTTGTGCTTGGACATTTCCCTCTCCAAGATAAATCACTGCTTTCCATGCTGAATCCTTATCACTGTCACATTTTCCTTGGAGAAGAATTACAAGTGTATTCCCCAGCAGCTTTCTGTGAAACACATCAAAGATCTCTGGGTGATGGATTTGTTTTCTGTTTGTTTCTTTGGGATTCCTTCACTACAGTGTGGTGCTAACTGGTTATTTATAAACCCCAGCATTTCCCATGGTTTGATTCCTCCTGTGTGTGGATTGATGGAGATGTTTTTGACTCACCCTCATTTTCTGAGGGGACTGGGTCTATTTTTAGTTTTATATCACTTTATGAATGAGTGGCAATTTAATTGTTGTGTGGGAATGGGAATGGCAGACAACAGGGAAAACAGGAGCTTTGCTCATCATATGGAACCTGCTGGTTACTGTACCCTGAGCCTCTGAGCAGGGCTTTGTGTGAGAGGGACAATTTCCAAGGGATGCAGAGACAGGACACAGGGAATGGCTCCCAGTGCCAGAGGGCAGGGATGGGTGGGATATTGGGAATTGGGAATTGTTCCCTGTGAGGGTGGGCAGGCCCTGGCACAGGGTGCCCAGAGCAGCTGGGGCTGCCCCTGGATCCCTGGCAGTGCCCAAGGCCAGGCTGGACAGGGCTGGAGCAGCCTGGGACAGTGGGAGGTGTCCCTGCCATGGCAGGGCTGGCACTGGATGGGCTTTGAGGTCCCTTCCAGCCCAACCATTCTGGGATTCTGTGACTCCATGAAAAATCTGTGAAAAACTTGTTCTCTCTCCTGTGAAAATGTCAAAAGTTTAGCAAAGGACAATGGGAGACAAGGACCATAAAGCAAAGGTTACTATGGCCAGGTGCATCTTGGCACTCAGCCCAGAGCTTCCCCTGTTACCTTTGGGGATACCCCTTAAATACCTTTTAATTACATCAGCTCATTACATATTCATAGACCCTTATGCATAGTAAAGTTTTCCCCACACCAGTTTACCTGTTCCAAAAACTGTTCAGCCTGGCTCCTCCTTGGGTTCACCTTTTTAGAGTGTGTGCATTCCTGGGTTGTGGTTTCAGTCCTTTTGTATCATCACCTTCAGCTTTAGCCTTGGCCACCATTGTCTTCAGGCAGTGAGTGCTGCTGGTTGGCAGATCTGTGCAGGAGTCCTCACCCTGTGCTCCTCATCCTGTGCTCCTCACCCTGTGCTCCTCACCCTGTGCTCCTCATCCTCTGCTCCTCACCCTGTGCTCTCATCCTGTGCTCCTCACCCTGTGCTCCTCACCCTGTGCTCCTCACCCTGTGCTCCTCACCCTCTGCTCCTCACCCTGTGCTCCTCATCCTGTGCTCCTCACCCTCTGTTCCTCACCCTGTGCTCCTCACCCTGTGCTCTTCATCCTGTGCTCCTCACCCTGTGCTCCTCACCCTGTGCTCCTCATTCTGTGCTCCTCACCCTCTGCTCCTCACCCTGTGCTCCTCACCCTGTGCTCCTCACCCTGTGCTCCTCACCCTCTGCTCCTCACCCTGTGCTCCTCATCCTGTGCTCTCACCCTGTGCTCCTCACCCTGTGCTCCTCACCCTGTGATCATTGGGTGTTATCCCATCCCAACAGGCATTTTAACACAAGCACACTGCCATCAGCTATTGCACTACCATGTCTAACCTTAATTAACAACAGAAATAAAAACTGTGTCTTCATAGCAAAGTTACTTTAACATCACACATAGAGAATCCATTTTAACACTTGTGAAAAGCCAATATTATAATGTGTATCTATAACAAATCCAGTGGCATTCCTTGGCAGGAAGGTGCTGTGTGTGTTAAAGGGCTTTGCTGGGGTCAGTGTCTGCTCAGCTGGGACACAAATGTCCCCAGGGACCCTCCTGCCCCAGGCTGGGTGCCATGGGGTGGAGTCAGGGCTGGCACATCGGGCAGTGCCTGCCCTGCTGCTGGGGGTTGGGGTGCCCTGGGCCCTTCTGGCTGTGCCCTGTGGGCAGAAGCAGAAGGAATTCTGTGCCCTGGGCTGGGGTGAGGGCTGTGCCCTGTGGGCAGCAGGGGAAGGAATTCTGTGCCCTGGGCCGGGGTGAGGGCTGAGGCCCCGCTCTGAGCTTGTGGGGCAGGCACAGCTCCACAGCCATGGGGGATTCACTCGGGCTGAGCTCCCTGGGCACCTCTTCACCTCATTTTGGGGACAGAATTCCCTGTGGGGCTACATGGGAACAAACAACTCCTGATCCTGGGGCAGATTGCAGTGTGACTTGGCCATTCCTATGTCGGGGTCTCCAGCTGGTCAGAGTGACCCCAAGGTAAGTTAGAAAGTCTCTTTTCCCAGCCCAGTGGTTGAAGAAGGAGTCAGGACTCTTCATTTCTCTGTCTCAAGGTTGTTTATTGTTCCTTATCTGTAAAATTCTTTCTCCTGCCCTGCCGAGGTCCATCCAGCAGGACAGTTCCAGGCACTCTGCCTGCCCCAGGGTGTTGTTATGTCTTTATACTAAAAACTACCTGTGCAATATTTACAATTACTTTCCAATACCTATCACCTATGTTAGACAGTGAGCTCCTACTCTAAACCAATCTGTGAGTGCCACCATCACAGCAGAAGATGGAGGCCAAGAAGAAGAAGAAGGAGAAAGGCTGGACACACCCAGATCCCTCCACCTTGCCTCCTGAACCCCCATTCCAGAAACCCCAAAATCTACTTTTCCACCCTGTGATAACTTCACTAATATTCTACCTAAACTGTAGTGGCTTGCTGATCTTCATCTAAGGTTGGTGATTTGCTCCACGGGTCACAATCAAACCCAGAGGTGTTTTGGGCTCTGTGCCAGGGTCTCTGAGCCCCCTGGCAGGGTCTGGGCTGCTCAGGACAGTCAGAGGGATGTGCTGGGTTCCCACATTCCTGGCCCACAGCTCTCTTTGTTCTGTTGTTCCCAGCAGAAATATTTATAAATACTTTATAAAAACAAGAGTTTTAGAAATTTATAGTGACAGTTCAGGCTCTGTTTAGGAGGTAGATGTATGGTCTTCCCTTGGATAATTCCTGAATTCAGTTTGTATTGATCTCTCTGGACCAGGCTGTGGATGTGCCCTTTGCTCAGTGCCCAGCTCTGGCCTCACCCAGGTTATCCCAATGTGGGGATTTCCAGGTGGTTTGTGCAGATATTCCTGAATTGTGAGGAAGCTGACATGAATTATTTAACTGAAGCCCAGAACAGTGCAATGGTGTGACTCAGAGTGGGCTGGAAAATCGTGTTAATTATGATTTTAGTAGTTTCTAAAGAATTATTCTGATTTTAAATCAGGACAGAACGTAGCAAATCCCAAAAAGTACAAAACCAGGAGATGCTGGGGATCCCTCTGGACTGGAAGATTTATTCAGTGTAGTGGTTGAGCCCAGCAGCCTTGGGAGCACCTAAGGGCAGAGCTCCTTCCTCTGTTTCACCAAGATGTTGAGAAATTAAAGAACTGAGCTGGCAAGAAACACAGGTAGTTTCTGCCTTAGGAATACTCCTTTAAAAATATATCTGTTTTTCTGTGGGGCTGCCTGGTTCAGCTCTGGTTTGCTTTGCCTGTGGCAAACCTTGAGTGGACCCTGTTGAGTTGGCTGGGGTGGGAGGAGGAGGGGAGGCACAGGGAGGGACAGCAGGTCCCTGTCTGAGAGACCAGCTCTGGATCCTCTTTGGGGCATGAAATTGCCTTTGAAGTGTTCTGAGAGGTCAAATGACACAGCAGGACTACAATGGGATTTTTTCTGTATGTTTATGCAGCAGCTGATACAACAGGCTCAGTGTGAAAAATGCCAATCACTTGGGTTTTTAATTTTAAAAAATTAATGATAATAAAATGGTTATAAAAATAGCAATATAATTAGAGTAATAATAATTTGGACAATTGAGATTAGGACAATATGAGACAATAGAAACAAAGAGTTACAGACAGTCTGGGTACCTATTTCTGGGCAAAATAAGCCCAAAAAAGGACCCCCGTTAACAGAGGATCAACCCTTAAAAGCAACAGCCTGTTGCATATTCATACACCTCATCCATGATGCAGAAATTCCATTCAAACACAGGATTCTGGCTGGGCAGTGTCAGCTTCTTCCTCTGAATCCTGACTGCATCTTCATAACTGAGCAGGCAGGAAGAAGTTCATTTCTTCTGATAATGGAGCAATAAATTCTCTTTCTCTGAAAGATTCAGGTGCCCTGTGGCTGCTATCTCAGTGAGAGTCCTTTATTTGAAAAGTACCTTACATAGCATCGTTTCTATTTTCACATTATGTTATAACCTAAAATTATATTTAACACACTATTTAAGAGAATTAATACAGCATAACTTTCTAACATAACACATATAATATTTATTTTAGTATTTGTAAAAAGCCAATCATAAAATATGCATTTTCACACTCAGGTTTTTTGTTGTGCAGCATTCCAGGAGGGAACAGCCTGAGGAGCAGGGGTATCCTGAGGGAAGGTGTCCCCTGGTTGTGCCACCTCTCTCTGGGATATCAGAGTCTCCTCGAGCCAGGTCTCAGAAGCTCTTGGAGATTTATATCACACCCAAGATAGCTCAGCTATCTTAGAAGGCATTAAATCAGCAGGATGGCTTCTGTGGTAGTGTTGGAAACAGAAAAGTTTTAATAAAATGCAAAATAACAAAACTCTTTACAGAGAAAACCCAAGCCAGGTGCAAGAGGTTCTTGCTTTTGGTAAAATACCCCACAAAAGCGATTATTTCCTTTATTCTCTTATTTTTCTACTAAATTGCTCAGGTGGGACTTTTTGGCTCCTGTCCAATTGGCCATCCTTAAATTTGAGGTGAAGTCCCCCAGGTCCTGTGAGGTGTTTTTTTACCTAATTGAGGAGAGAAACTTCTGGGCATTTTTTTCTTTTTTAAAGAGACAATGGATAGTTTGGTCACTCCACCAGCAAGGAGCACATTCCTGTATCCCTGCTGTCCCCTGGGCATGTGCCCACCCTGGAGGGGCCAAAGCCACCCCAGGAGGTGACACCAGGCCCTGCTCCAGGCTGGGGACCCCTGGTGCTGCTGGAAGGGGGAATCCAGCAGGCTCCATGGGAATTGGGGCCCTGGTGGGAGGAGAGCTGGTGAGCCTGGAAGGGATCCCAGAAACGCTGGGTGTCCCAATAATTGTGCAGAATGCTCGTGCAGAGCAGCCTGCTTGGAGTGGGGCTTTGGAGGCACTGCCCAGGGCCTGGCTGGGAGGTAAGTAACTTCTTGCTGGTGACAAACAGGCAGGTATGGCAAGTCTTCTGCAAATCCCCTGCATGGGAGGTCAAAAGAGGATCTTACAAGGTTTTATTAACTTGTACCCTGTGATTTGAGGGAATTTGAAGCAGCACGTGAAAGGACAATAATGAACAAACATTTTCAAGTGGGAGAAATCTGTCCCTGCCATTTGTTTCACTGACTCATCCCTTCTGCAGGAGGGGATCTGGAATTGTTTGAGCTATTCCAGTCACTGATGCTTTTTATTTGGGGGGAAATGCAGCACTGGATCCTTCATGGGGTGAGGCAGAGACCTGATCCCTCTAAAGCTTTGGGCACAGGTTAATCCAAGGGTGGTTTGGCTTGGAAGGGACATAAAGATCCTGCAGCTCCAACCCCACAAATGCCCCTGTGTGTGTGAGTGTGGGCAGAGGCCACACCTGGCCATGGGCTCTGCTGCCAGGATGATACAGGGGATGACATGGAGTGCTCAGAACTCCTTTTTCTCCCTGCCCTGGTGTCCTAGGGTGACATTGAGATGCTTGTATCCCCAGTCCTTGTTCTGTTCATGCTGGATATCATGTTCTGTGCCTTCAAGACTGGCTCTGAGGAGCGAAGTTTTGTTTTGTTTTTGTGAAAAATGCCAATCACTTGTTTTTAAAATGCTAAAATTTTAATAGTAATAAAATGATTATAAATATAGTAATATCATTAGAGCAATAAAAATTTGAACAATACAAGACAATAAAAACAAAGAGTTACAGAAAGTCTGGGTGCCTCTTTCTGGGCAACATAAGCCCAGAAAAGGACCCACGTTAACAGAGGATTAACCCTTAAAAGCAACAGCCTGTTGCATATTCATACACCTCATCCATGATGCAGAAATTCCATTCAAACACAGGATTCTGTTCCATTCAAACACAGGAAGTGTCAACTTCTTCCTCTGAATCCTGACTGCATCTTCATAACTGAGCAGGCAGGAAGAAGTTCATTTTTGCTGATAATGGAGCAATAAATTCTTTTTCTCCAAAAGATTCAGGTGTCCTGTGGCTGCTATCTGATGTGAGTACCTCAGCCCTTTCTTAAAAGAAATCCCACATACATAGTTCCTATTTTAACTACAAAAGTTACCTTTAACTACAAAACTACATTTACCATACTATTAAAATGTTAATACAGCACTACTAATCAATAAAACAAAATCCATATAGTAAATACCTGTGTGGAGCCATATCATATGCACTATTCACAGTTATGTTATCAGCGTGGGTGGTAACAGGGACACACAGACAGGGCAGTACATGGTGCTGCTTTGGCTTTTTGCTTTGCTCTTGCTCCTGCTTTGCTCCTGCTTTGCTCCTGCTCATTAGTTAGTTTAGCTCAGCAGTCTGAATTTTCCCTGGACTGTTTCTCCTTTCCCTTTTTTGGACCAACTCGAGCCTGCTCCAGCTGGGCCCTGGGAGCACCGAGAGTTTGCACCTTGTGGCTGCAGCAGCTGCCCCAGCACAGGAGGGACTGAGAACAGAGCGAGCACCCCCAGAGAGACTTTCTGAATTTGTCATCTTTGTCAGAGCAGTGACAGAGTGGTGTTCTCAGAATCTCTACTGGCCAGAGTGACTCTGAGATATGGACAAGCTTCTTTTTCCCAGCCTGGCCATCAAAGAAGGACTCAGGATTCTTTTGTTCCTGTTCTCTATGTTGTTTATAATTTTTTATCTCTACCATTCTTTCTCTGACCCACCTCAGGTCTGTCTGGAAGGTTGGGCTGTGGCACAGTGGCTGTCCTTGGGGTGGTGTTACCATTTTATACTAAAATTGACATGTACATTATTTACCATAACTTCCCAATACCTATCACCTATGTTAGACAGTGAGCTTCTACTCTAAACCAATCTAAAAGTGCCACCATCACAGCAGAAGATGGAGGCCAAGAAGAAGGAGAAAGACTGGACATGCCCAGATTCCTCCATCTTGCCTCCAGAACCCTCATTCTAAAACCCCAAAATCTGTTTTCCACCTTGTGATAAACTATTATTCTACTTAAACTCTCTTGACTTGTAATTCTTCATATAAAGGTTGGTAGTTTTTTTCCATAGGTCAAGGTCAAAGGCACAGGGGTCTCGGGCTCTGTGCCAAGGTCTCTGAGCCCCCTGGCAGGGTCTGGAGTCCTCCAGGACAGCCAGAGGGATGTGCTGGGTTCCAACATGCTGTCATCTGGTATTGTTCATTCTGTGTGCTGGGGGTGCTGTGCCTGTTCAATAAACAGGTTCTTTCCCTTCTCTCCAAGGAATCCTTCCTGGGGGAGGGACTGTGTGGGTTTGCTTTCTGGAGGGGCCCCTTTGGGGGTTTTCTCCCCAGTTTGCCCTGAAGCAGGACACCGGGGTGCCCGTGCTGAGGGGCTGTGGTGGCTGTGTTGCAGGTGTGGCTGTGTGGGGGCAGCATGGAGGTGCTGCCCTGCTCCAGGGTGGCGCACATCGAGCGCAAGAAGAAGCCCTACAACAACAACATCGGCTTCTACACCAAGCGCAACGCGCTGCGCGTGGCCGAGGTCTGGATGGACGACTACAAGTGGCACGTCTACATCGCCTGGAACCTGCCCCTGGAGGTACAGCCTGCCCTCGAGGGCCCTGGTGCTTAAACCTGTGTTGCAGTGTGACGCCCTTCCCTGTCCCCCAACTCCCTCTGAAATGTGAACCCATTCCCCTCCCCCTTTTTCCTCCTACCTAGCTGCCATCAATCAAATCTCCCTGAGCCATCCCCTGACACCTGATTGGCTTTCACCTGTGCCTTCCCCACCCCTAGTCCGAGGCTTGAAAAGGACAGAGACCACGTGGCTCGCTCTCTGTTGCCGCTCCGATTCCATCAGGAGGTTCTGTCCAGGGTCACGTCCTGGAACTGCTATAGGGATCCATTATGCATCAATTAAACCTGGACTAAACTTACAACAGAGCGTGCTTCTTCTCTTCACTGCAGCTGTAAGCTTCCCCGCCAAAGGTAACTGAGTCCCTTTCCTGCCTGAACCCTTCTAAGTGCCCAGCTGCTGCTTCCAGCCACCCGGAGGTTTCTCTGTGGGAGAAAACCGCAGCAGCCGCCTCTGGTTTAGCAGTAAAGGCCAGAAGGAACAAAGCAGGACACACCCGGACCACCACGGGATTTACAAACACTTTAAACCTGAGTTCTGGAGCAGTTCCTGTCCCTAAACTCAGCCCTATCCCCGGGTGTCAGCCCCAGCAGAGCTCCCACAATCCTACCTCACAATTGTCCTTGCGGCCGCCCTAGAGAATAAACTACTCAAATTCTAATAGTTTATAAAAACATTGGTCTTGTAAGCCAAAGATTGAAGACTAAACCCCTTCTTAGAGTTACCCCACCATCCTATCTCAGGAAGAAAGGATTCAAACCCTCATCTCCAACTCCCAAAGCTGGCATTTTTCACTAAACTTCTTCCTGACCCTTCCACTAAACAGCCTGAAACAGCGGCTCTGAGGGAGAGGCTCCATGAGCTGCAGGCTGGGCAGGGATTCCTGCTGTTCCCACAGCCTTCCTAGTGTGGTTCTGAGAATTAGACCTGGACTGTGGTGATTATGTCCCAGCGTGAGGGGATGTCCTGACCCTGCTCTGCAGACAGATTATTGATGGCAGTCAGCACTGTGAGTGTGACAGTGCTCACAGGGGTCCCAGGATGAGGGAAGAGATGGAGATCTGACTCCATGGTTCAGAAGGCTTGATTTATTATTTTATGATATATATTATATTAAAACTATAATAAAAGAATAGAAGAAAGGATTTCATCAGAAGGCTGGCTAAGAATAGAAAAAGAAGGAATGATAACAAAAGCTTGTGTCTGGGACAGAGAGTCTGAGCCAGCTGACTGTGATTGGCCATTAATTAGAAACAACCAACATGGGCCAATCCCAGATCCACCTGTTGCACTCCACAGCAGCAGATAATCATTGGTTACATTTTGTTCCTGAGGCTTCTCAGGAGGAAAAAATCCTAAGGAAAGAATTTTTCATAAAATGCATCTGTGACACTGTGAGTGCCTCAGATTTATTCCTGTGTCCCTTCCAGCCCAGCTCAGGTTCCCAGCCCATGGACACTGATCCCTCCCAGAGCTCCCCAGGAGCTGGGGCTGTTTGTTTTCCCAGTGCTGGAAAGTTTAAAGGTAAAGGATTGGAGGTTGGTGGCTCACAGAAGGGATTCCCTTCCTCTTAAATCCTCTCCTTAAAGAGCTTTGGTGGTTCCTTTGATTTCTGCCCAGAAATGGTCAGGCTTTCTTGGATCTGATACATTAATTTTGGTGCCATAACGTGCCATATGCCCATAAATCCACATCACAGCTTGGTGAATCTTTGGGAAACCACAAGGTGCCACCAGGTGAGCATGGCCAGGGACACATCCTGCACAGGGATCACTCCCTGCACTTCTGGGAAGGCTCCAGGAGGGATTTCTGCAGGTCCAAGGCTGCTGCTGGGGCTCTGCCTTCCCTGCAGGTTGTGTCTGATCTTGCAAGCCAAGAGCATCTCCTGGTTCCTGGCTCCAAACCCTGCCTGGAGCAGCCCTGGCAGGATCAATGCCCATTCCTGCACTGGCACTGCCCGGGGGGAGCAGGGAGGTGGGCACGGGGAGGCAGTGATGCCCCTGGGTCACGGGTGGGATGAGCAGGTGAGCGAGCACTGGGGGCTGCCCGGTTTCCCTGGGAGGTCAGACTGGTGCCACAAGTGTTCAGCCACCCCTTGGTGCTAAAAATGAACACAAAATATTCCTCAAAGAGCTGCTGAGCCCTGGAGCTGCTGAGGGAGCACCCCCAGCTGGTGTCTGCTGCAGGTTTCTGGGAAAACAGGGAAGCACAAAACCCTGAGCTGCTGCTGCAGCAAAGGGGCTGCTGGGGGCACGGCAGCCACAGCTCTGGGCTAAATTCCATGGGAAACAGCCTGGGAAGGGCCAGGAGCTGCGGGTTTGGGGGAATACAGGAATGGAGAGGAAAGGGAGAGGAAAGGGAAAGGGAAGGGAAAGGGAAGGGAAGGGAAAGGAAAGGAAAGGAAAGGAAAGGAAAGGAAAGGAAAGGAAAGGAAAGGAAAGGAAAGGAAAGGAAAGGAAAGGAAAGGAAAGGAAAGGAAAGGGAAAGGAGAAGGAAAGGACAAGCAAAAGAGAAGGGAAAGGGAAAGGGAAAGGTGCTTTTCCAGGGAGCTGCAGGAGGGCTCTAGCTCTGACAGGCACCACTCCAGGTCTGAGGGAATTTGGGGATCTTAAAAAGAGGCTTCAAAATCCAAATGCTCATGGGCAGGGATCAGAAATCCTGATCCTTGGGCTGATTCCTTTTTAGAAGTGAGGCATCATCCTCCTGCTCAGGAACAGATTGGGAGCATTGCAGAAAGGATTAAAATCCATCCTGTGGAGCTTGGGAAAGGCAGCATCACATGGATCAGCACTGGGGGTGGGAACAGGCCTGGGTGACCCAAAATCAACCTGAGATTTTTATGTATTCCCCATAGGTCTGGGCTCCCCAAAATCCATTTGAGGTTTTTATACTGGTCTTTTCCCAATCAAATCAAGATTTAATCTGGGGAAGCCTTGTTGGGTGGGGGAGGTTTTAGGGCTGTGCACTGGATTATTTTGGGATGCCAGGGCATCCTGCAAAGCCCTGCCCATCCCAGGTGCTGCGGGCTGCTCTGAGCCCCACCTGCCCCGCCCAGATCTCAGCCTGTCCTGCCTCTCTCCACGGAATCATCTTTATTTTTACCTCTCAGCTACCAGGGGCACACTGAAACGGTGTCTCTTCTAAAGCAGAGTGAATAATTCATTAGGAGATCATTACAAGCATTGTAATGGAAAATTGCTTTCCCGGTTGTGTTTAATGATCTCTGGGAAAGAGCAGGAGCTGGAGCAGGGTGGGAGCCCAGCAGTGCAGGAGGAAGGGGCTGCTGGGCCTCCTTCGGCCTCCCTCCTGCGTCAGCCCCAGTGCCAGGGTGGGACAGGGGCAGCTCTGCAGCCCTGCTGGGTTATTGCTCAGGGCCAGCTGGGTCTGCAGGGCAGGGGGCTCTCCAGGGAGGCCATTCCACCCTGGAATGGCCCAAACTGCCAAGAGATTCTGCTGAGCTTCAGCCTCAGCTTTTCTCCTCATGCAGTTTTTACCCTTTATTCTCAGCTGTCTGCCTCTGCTATATTTGAATCTTAAAACTTTCTCTATTTCCTTCATCCTTTTCCCATTTGTTTTACACCTTTTACCCCTCCCTTCCTCTGGGCTGTTTGTCAGTGGGGTCAGGGATGGATTTGGTGCTCAGTGCCCAGCCAGGGTTTGCATTTCCATCTTTTAAATCCTGATATCCACTTGCTGCTCAACCTGTGCCTCAGAACCCAGACAGGAGGAGAAATCTTTTAAAAATACCTTGTTTAAAAATACAGATCAGTCTTTGTCAGATGGATCCAAACCCAGGAGAATTAGGAGGAGTCCCCAGTTTCACTGCACCTCCCAACCTTCCTCCAAAGCTTTTCTTCTCCCTTTGGCTCCTCTTTTGTAAATGATCCCTGAGGGCCTGTCCAGCATCAGCCCATGGCCATTGCAAGGGGCCTCAAACCCAGCAGAGGATTGGGTGTCCCCCTCTGGAATCCACATCTTCCTTCTGATGGTTTCAGCCCTGGACATCCCAGAATTCCTGCAATTACTCAGCCACAGGCAGTTCCCAGGCAGTTTGAAAGATCTCAAAGCTCAGGGAAATACTTTCATTGTAGCTTTTTTTGGAAGTGTGACCATTCAGTGATGTCCTGCTGTTGTTTTTCAGAATCCAGGGATTGACATTGGGGATGTCTCTGAGAGGAAAGCCTTGAGGAAGAGCCTGAAGTGTAAAAATTTCCAGTGGTACCTGGACCATGTTTATCCAGAAATGAGGAGATACAACAACACCATTGCTTATGGAGAGGTAATTTAGTCCCTTAGCTCAGCCTGCTAATATTTACACTCCCTGATGAGAAACAGCCTCAAAGGAGAGGAGTCTGAATCAAAACTGAGTTTTTCTGTGTAATTATCTAAATTTGCATAAATCTGCTCCCAGTTTCTTCTAAAAACCAGTCTGGGGATTTGTTGCTGATCTTGAAGACTGTATAAAGTAAAAGATGTTAATACATCATTTAGTGAATTGACAGAAATTGTCCATATTTCCCATTGACTCCATGGATTAAGCAGCTGTATTTGTATTTTTAATACACAGCATCCTCTAAAACCCTGAGACTTGAACTCAGCCTAATTCCTGACAAGGTCTCTGGAGGATTCAGTGCCTTGTCACAACAGCTTAAGGACAAGATAAAATAAGGGGACTTAATTCAATCTCTGCTGGCTTTGAAAGCATTCTGGGAATATAGAAAAAGTCATTTATGGGAACTAATAACAAATACTCTGCTGCAATGGAATTGATGGAGTGGTGGCACAGGGATGTGATGATTCCAAGGTGATCCTTGTTGGAGTTGGGCTTTTTTCCCTGCCTTGTTGAGCACTCTGAGATTTCACTGAAATCTGAGGGGTTCTGCATTGATTTCTGGCAGCCTAACCCTGGGTTTGTCCCCACCCCCATGACCCAGCACAGAGCCAGCTGTGGCCAGGGACCCTGCTCCTTGGAATGGGGATTGTGGTACCAAACCAGTCACATTAGCCTTGATTCAAAGAAAGGTTCAGTGCTCTGCAAGTTTTCCTTGCCTGATTATTCCTGGTGACCAGAGAGGGTGGAGAGGGCTGAGCATCCATTTCAAGCTTCTCTCTGATCAGAGAGGGCCTTAACTCTGCCCATTTTCTGCCATAACTCTGCCCGTTTTCTGCCATAATTCTACCATTTTTTGTCCTTTAACTCTGCCCTTTTCCTGCCATAACTCTGCCCCATCTGTGCCTTAAGTCTGCCCTTTTCTTGCCATAATTCTGCCATTTTTTGTCCCTTATCTCTGCCCATTTACTGCCATAATTCTGCCAATTTTTGTGCCATAACTCTGCCCCATCTGTGCCATAATTCTATCATTTTTGTCCCTTAATTCTGCCCTTTTTCTGCCATAATTCTGCCATTTTTTTGTGCCATAACCCTGCCCTTTCTCTGCCATAATTCTGCCATTTTTGTCCCTTATCTCTGCCCCTTTTATGCCATAACTTCACCCTTTTTAGTGCCATAATTCTGCCATTTGTGTGCCTTATCTCTGCCCTTTTCCTGCCATAACTCTGCCCTTTTTCTGCCACAATTCTGCCATTTTTTGTGCCATAACTGCCCCGTCTGTGCCAGAACTCTGCCCTTTTTCTGCCATAATTCTGCCATTTTTTGTGCCATAACTCTGCTTTTTTTTTTTGGACATAACTCTTCCCTTTTCCTGCCATAACTCTGCCCCTTTTTCCCCTGGCAGCTGCGGAACAACAAGGCCAAGGACGTGTGTCTGGACCAGGGCCCACAGGAGAACCACACAGCGATCCTGTACCCGTGCCACGGCTGGGGCCCGCAGGTGAGCCCGTGTCCTGCTTGGGACAGACAGGAGTCTGCTAAGGCAGGCAGGAGCCTCCCCTGAGATGGGGAATATAAACCCTTCCCACCCCTCTGAATTGCTATACATTTTAAATTAAAGGGCTCTCAGGTAAAAAATATGGGAGCAGGAATAACAGTTCTTCTGTTATCAGCAATGTCCCCTCCCGAGGGAGGTGTGAATGTGGTCACTCAGAGAGAGAGATAAGGCAAACTGCCCACTTGACAAAAGATAATCTGCCATAGGGAAGAAAAAAATGAAAGGATAAAATAAACAATGCAGTACACTAGAACAGCACTGACAGAGTCCAAACACAACCTGACACCCTGTGGGATGTTGGTAGCAGTCCCATTGGAATTGTGGCTCAGCCCTCCTGCAGTGTCGGGGGTGGTTCTGCTGGAGCAGGGATCCTGGAGAGAAAGATGGATTCTTCCTCTGAAGATCCAGTGGAAGAAGAGGCAGCTGCTGTTCCTCTGGGGAATCCAGTGCAGAAGCCGTGCTGGTGTTCCAGAACCTCTGGATTCTATCCAGGTAGGAATGCTTGGCTCCTCCCTCTGGGCTCACATCTCCCAGTGGATGCTGCAGTTCTTATCAGCCATGCAGGGACATTCAATGGCTGTTATCAGCAATGTCCCCTCCCCAGGGAGGTGTGATTGTGGTCACTCAGAGACAGAGATAAGGCAAACTGCCCACTTGACAAAGACAATCTGCCATAGAGTTGGTAATAGAAAACATCTTGCACTGCAGTCTGGAACAGGCTGGCCCTGCCTTTGCTCTCCAGGGTTAAAAACACCCTGGCCATGTAGGAATGTGCTTTTTGTTGAGGGAGTGATAAAACTATCTTTTGTCTCCTTAAAAAGCTCAGAAATTTCTCTTTTTGATTAGGTGAAAAAGCCACTTCATAGGCTCAGGGGACTTCACCTCAAACTTAAGGATAGCTAATTGGACAGAAGCTAAAAAGTATTGCTTAGCCAATTTACCAGAAAAAGCAGTGAATAAAGAAACGAATCACTTTTGTAAGGTGTTCTGCTAAGAGCAAGAACTTCTAGCACCTAGCTTGGTTTTTTCCCTGTTTGTTATTTTGCCTTTTATTAAACTTTTTTGTTTTTAACACTGCAACAGAAGCCATCCTACTGATTTTTATGCCTCCAAGGGTAGCTGAGCTATCTTGAGTGTGCTATAGACCTCTGAGACCTAACTCAAAGAAACTCCTCTAACATGGGTATCACAGGGGGTTTTCCCAGCTGCTCCTGCAGTTTTCTGGATTCTCATCATCCTGCCAGAGCTGCAAGAAAAAGCCTGGAAAGAAATTTGAAACGTTTGTGAATTGAAAATGTTGGAAAGTTGAGATTTTTGCAATTTGAAACAAAAAAAAAAATCTAATTTGTAGTTTAAAATAAAATCTTCCAGACAAAGGTAAATAGCAATAATCATAAACACAATCTGAGTCTGCTTCCCAAGGCCGAGTTGGATGGAAGGCTGGAATAAAATGATCTTTAAGGTCCCTTCCAACCCAACCCATTGTGGGATTACTTCTGTTCCACCAGCAGAATAAACCCAGACTAATGGGGTAAAGAAAACAATTAGTGTTGTGGTAATGAGCCATTTCAGCTTGGCTGGAATTTGTTTTCCAGCACTCCTTTTGCCTCTCCAAAAGTTTTGGAGCATCTGGGGCCCAGCAGGCTCGAGGAAGTTCATTTTTAGCTAAAAAATGTGCAGTTCAAGGAATGGGAAAGCATAAAAATCCTGTTCTCATTCCATGGTCAGCCTGGACTGAGGGATCCCAGAGCTCCCCTGAGCTGGGAACTGGAGGAGCTGGGAACCACCTGTGGGGGGGAGGAAATCCCACTTTGGGTCACCCTGGCCTTAAACAGAGATCAGTCCCTGCTAAACAGAACCTGCTCTTGCACAAAATCCCCATTTTTCTCTTAAATGGCACCAAGTGCCTTTTGCACTTTGTGGCTGGGAATCTGAGCCTTAAGTGCATTTTTGTGTGAGAAACTGGACTGGACTGCCATTGCCTGCTCCCCCTGGGCTTTAGGGTGAGTGGCTGAGAACAGGTGATTTATTTTGCCCTCAGTGTTATTGGGATGAAGCTTAACAATGTTTTCTTTCCCTACTTGAAGTTCTGAAGTCAGATTTTGCTGGCAGCCTGGAGCTGGCCCATTTCATCCTTCCTGGTCTTCCCTCTCCTCATTGTCCCTTCCCTCTTCAGCTGAGAGCCAGCTCTTGGCAGTTCCTTTGTTTCCTGATACATCCAATTAATGAAACTCCTGGAAAATGCAGCTTTTCAGCAGCTATCAGCCACTGCAGAAGCTTTGAAATGGCCTTTGTGGCACCATGAAGGAAATTGGACTTTCCCTACACAGTTTAATTAATGGGCTGCAGGTTGTAATTTATGGCTGGGAATGGAATTAGAAGTAATGGAAACTCTGGTTTGTATATATATAGAGATGTTTAATTTTTATTTACTTGGATGTGTATGAAACCCCTCAATGAGTTGTTGAGCTCCTTTAGAGTTGCTCACATCCCAAAGCACACGTGGTGTCCCAAAATCCCCCTTCTCTCCTTGATCCTGGGGCCCAGCCCAGACATTCTGACATCCCACACATTCCTTATTTCAGGATAAATGAATCCTTTCACTGCCAGCCTTGGCAGCAGTGAGGAGGGGCAGGTGTGGGGGCCCTGCTGGCACTGTCACCTCCCAGGACAGGGGGCTGTGGTGCCTCCTGCTCCTGCCACACCAGGGTGCTGGGATCTCCTTGGAGCTCTCCCTGTTCCTACATCCAGTCCCAGCCCAGCCCTGTGGCTGTGGGTGCCCAGCCCAGCTGGGAGAGAGGCAATGTTGGGTCTGCCAGGAGGGATTTGGGCCATTTTGGACCCTTTGTGTCCCATCCCCAGTTTCTGCTCTCTCCTGTGACTGCCCATGGATGCAGTTCAGGGTGGTGGCTCTGCACGCAGCTGAGATCTTCCTTTACTCACTCATCCCTCACTGAGTAAAATTTTGGGGATTTTTCTCTTCTTTTCCCTTCAGCTTTCCATTCTCTCCATTCACTTCCAGGTCAAATAATGATGAGACTCCATCATCATCCTTTTATCCTGTAATTATATTGAGGCTGCTGATGGGTTTTTTTCCTGCTTGATGGCTTCATCTTTGAGGCAATCCCTCATGGAAGCACCTTGCTGTAATGATGTATTACACTAATAATGCAGCCATAGCTCATTGCAGTGACACAGCTATGGTGATATATTAAGGTGATAGAAAGCACTATAATGCTATAAAACTTAAGATAATGTTCACCCAGCAGAGCATTTCATTTAATTATAGGATAAAATATGTTTTGCCCATTTAAGCAGCAGAAGTTGAGGACAAAGCCATCAATACTGAGCTCATGGGGGACACGGCAGGAGCAGGGGTGACGAAACAGCACCCTTTAATCAGATTAAATTGTGGTAAAAGGCAAATCCTGAACATTTTACTGATGGCTGCTAATTGATGTTCTGCTCAGAGCAGAAGGGAAGCTAAACAACCCAAAATTATTTTCCAATAGAGTCAATGAAGGTCATCAAGGCTTTTATTTCCCAGGTGCTGGGATGTCTAATTAACTTTCTGCCATCCCTGAGATGCAGCCAGGCAGAAATCACAAGCACAGGAGATGCATTGGAGGTGCAGCTTTGGCAGGGGGGATCAGCCCCAGCCCTGGGGCAGCTGAGGGAGCTGGGAAGGGTCTGGAGCCCCAGGAGCAGCTGAGGGAGCTGGGAAGGGGCTCAGCCTGGAGCAAAGGAGGCTCAGGGGGCCCTTGTGGCTCTGCACAGCTCCTGCCAGGAGGGGACAGCCGGGGGGGTCGGGCTGTGCTCCAGGGAACAGGGACAGGAGCAGAGGGAACGGCCTCAGGCTGGGCCAGGGGAGCCTCAGGGGGTGTTTCCCCATGGAAAGGGGGCTCAGCACTGGAAGTAGAGTCTCCATCTGTGACAGTGCTCACAGGGGTCCCAGGATGAGGGAAGAGATGAGGATCTGACTCCATGATTCAGAAGGCTTGGTTTATTACTTTATTATATATATTATATGAAAACTATACTAAAAGAATAGAAGAAAGGATTTCATCAGAAGGCTGGCTAAGAATAGAAAAGGAATGGAATGATAACAAAGGTTTGTGGCTCAGACAGAGTCACAGCTGACTGTGATTGGCCATTAATTGGAAACAACCACATGAGACCAATCCCAGATGCACCTGTTGCATTCCACAGCAGCAGACAATCATTGTTTACATTTTGTTCCTGAGGCCTCTCGGCTTCTCAGGAGGAAAAATCCTAAGAAACATCGTTAGGAAAAAATCCTAAATTTTTCTTAAAATATGTCTGTGACATCTATCCCTGGAGGTGCCAAGGAAGGGCTGGAGGTGGCACTCAGAGCTCTGGGCTGGGGACAAGGTGGGGATCAGGCACAGCTGGAACTCGAGGGGCTGGGAGGGATTTTCCAGCCCCAGTGATGCTGGGATTGCCCCCAGGGACAGCTGGAGGTGGGAAGGTGGCCAGGTGCAGGTTCCTGGGTGAGGTTTTAAGGAAGGATGTTCCAGGGGCTGGGGCTGTCAGTCAGTGCCTCTGCCTGGGGATGTGGCTTTGGGCCTCCCAAACTGGTGAAGGGGTTAAAGTCTGAGCCACTTTGGAATGCTTGGCTTGGAACAGCTCTAAACTGTTTTCCTTTGGTCCTTTATCTTGGTCTTTCCTTTGTTTCTTTTCCTCTTCCAGGCTGGGTTGGGGCCTCCAGCTCAATCTGGAGAGGAGCAGAATAACAAAAGAAGAATTAGGGCTTGGAATTAACCTGTCCTGTGAGGAGAGGCTGGGACAGCTGGGGGTGCTCACCTGGAGAGGAGATGGTTCCAGGGAGAGCTCAGAGCCCTTGCAGGGCCTGAAGGGGCTCCAGGAGAGCTGGAGAGGGACTGGGGACAGGGGATGGAGGGACAGGACACAGGGAATAGCTCCCAGTGCCAGAGGGCAGGGATGGATGGGAGATTGGGAATTGTTCCCTGGGAGGGTGGGCAGGCCCTGGCACAGGGTGCCCAGAGCAGCTGGGGCTGCCCCTGGATCCCTGGCAGTGCCCAAGGCCAGGCTGGACAGGGCTGGGAGCAGCCTGGGACAGTGGGAGGTGTCCCTGCCATGGCAGGGGTGGCACTGGGTGGGCTTTAAGGTCCCTTCCCACCCAAACCATCCCAGGGTTCTGTGATCAGGGTTTGGGCTGCCCCTGACCCCTCCTGTGGGGAGCACCTGGGAATGAACATCAGGGAGGTGTGAGGAGCTCTGGGCCTGCTCTGGCACACAACACTCTCACCCTGGGTGTGACTCCAGCAGCCCCGGGGAGCAGAGCCAGGCCCACCCCGAGGGATCTGGGCACCCTGAGTGCAGCTGGGCTCATGAGCTGCAGCCTGACCCTGTTACATTGTTTTAACTTGATTTCAGTGTTTAATTATTGCAGCCCAGATAACCCAAACTCCCAGTGGGATTCACTGCCTCTTCCCTGGCATCTGGGTCACAGATATGCTCAGTTAATTAACGTGCTGAACCCTCCTTATTTGTCTGCTGGATAATGGCCTGATTCATAATTTAAATAAGCAGCTGTGGAGATCTTTCCCTTGAACTATAAAAGGCAGGACACTGGCGTTCTTTTCTCTTCACTCCAGAATTTAAATGTGTTTAGGGAAATACTGTGGTGGCATTCCTTGAAATGGAGGAGTCCTTTGTGTGCCCAGTGTCCCCAGGGGCACCACCCCTGCCCAGTGCTCCCATCCTGCCCTCCCTGGCAGAATGGTCTGAATTGGAGGCACCTTAAATCCCACCCAGTGCCACCCCTGCCATGGCAGGGACACCTCCCACTGTCCCAGGGTGCTCCAAGCCCTGGCAGCCCTGGGCAGTTGGATCCCATGGGAATGCCTGGGGTAGCTGCAATCCTGGGCCCTTCCCAAGGGCAGATCCAGGCTCCCATCCCAGTTCTTGTGACCGTGTTCACAGGGGTCTTATGTTGAAGGAAGAGACGAGGATTTGACTCCATATTTCAGAAGGCTTGAGTTATTATTTTGTTATATATATTACATTAAAACTATACTAAAAGAATAGAAGAAAAGGTTTCATCTCAGAAGGCTGGCTAGGGTAAGAATAGAAAGGAAGGAATGATAACAAAGGTTTGAGGCTCGGACTCTGTGTCCAAGCCAGCTGACTGTGATTGGCCATTAATTCCAAACATCCACATGAGACCAATCCCAGATGCACCTGTTGCATTCCACAGCAGCAGATAATCATTGTTTATATTTTGTTCCTGAGGCCTCTCAGCTTCTCAGGAGGAAAAAAACCCTAAGGAAAGGATTTTTCATAAAAATATGTCTTTTTATGAAAAATCCTTTCCTTAGGATTTTTTTAGAACAGACAGTTAGAACGGACTGAACTTAGAACAGACAGTTCTGTGGCAGTTCTGGCCCCTCTGGCTGGAGCCCTGGAGGCTGTGCCAGGCACCCAGAGGCCCCAGCCCAGCCAAGGCTGCCTCACCCAGCAGGGCTCCAGCTGGAGTCCAGGGAAAACCATTCATTGCTCCATCCCACAGCGTTCCAGAGGCTGCAGGGGTCTGCTCCAGGAGAGCTTTAATGCTTGGAATTCTTCCCACCCCTTCCTGTGTCTCAATTCCTCACCTGCATCTGGAAAAAACCAAACCCAAGCAGTGATAAAAGGCTGCAGAAAGTTGGGATTTATTCATTCAAAAACCAAACCCAAGCAGGGATAAAAGGCTGCAGAAAGTTGGGATTTATTCCTTCCAAAACCCAAACCCAAGCAGGGATAAAAGGCTGCAGAAAGTTGGGATTTATTCCTTCCAAAATCAAACCCAAGCAGGGATAAAAGGCTGCAGAAAGTTGGGATTTATTCCTTCCAAAAACCAAACCCAAGGAGGGATAAAAGGCTGGAGAAAGTTGGGATTTATTCTTTCCAAAATCAAACCCAAGCAGGGATAAAAGGCTGCAGAAAGTTGGGATTTATTTCTTCCAGCTCTGCTTTCCCTGTGCATCCCCACAGAACGTTCCCAGGGGTTCTGGGTTGTCCTGGCCCTCTGTGCTGATGCTCTGGGGTGCTGAGGGCCTGGACTCCTTTGGAAAGGATGGAATATCAACCAGAGCTTTCCTCGTGTTCCTGGGACAGGACCTGGGGCAGATGGGCATTTGTGGCTTTATTTTTACCACGTGTGAGTCTCCCCCAGCTGACCCCAGCTGTGTGGGGCTGCCTCAGAACTGCTGTTCCCTCTGGCCAGCTCTCCAGGAGGTGCCCCATTCCCTGCTGGAGCAGCCTGGCAGAATTTACTGACAGGGAATTTCTGCCTTCCCACACAGCTCCAAGCTCTCCCAGAGGGCTGGGGAGGTTTGCACCACAATCCTGGACAGACCTGCCTGGCAAGTGTGGAAACTGAGGAGCTTGGGAGAGGAAAATGTTCCCAAACCCCAAAGGAGCCGAGTTTGAAGGATGTGATGTTTTGCTGTTCCTTCTGGCCAGCTCTCCAAGAGGTGCCCATTCCCAGCTGGAGCGGTCTGGGGGCATTTACTGACCGGGAATTTCTGCCTTCCCACACGACTGAAAACATTCCCAAACCCCGAATGAGCAGAGTTGGAAGCATGGGGGGTTTTGCTGTTCCCTCTGGTGAAAGGCTCCCTGCTGGAGCAGCCTGGAGCATTTCCTGACCGGGGTTTCTGTGTGTCCCCAGCTGGCTCGGTACACCCGGGAGGGCTTCCTGCACCTGGGGGCGCTGGGCACCACCACGCTGCTGCCCGACACGCGCTGCCTGGTGGACACGGGCAAGAGCCGCTTCCCGCAGCTGCTGGACTGCGACAAGGTGAAGAGCAGCCTGCACAAGCGCTGGAGCTTCATCCAGGTGTGTCCGGGGCTGCCCTGGCTGTCCCCACCTCTGCACGGGAAAAGGTGACCCCGGCGAGGGGAGGAAATGACGCCTCTGACTCCACTGATATCAGAGAGCTAATTATTTTATTATATTCCTTCATTAATTTTATTATATTAGTAATTTAATTTATTATTAATTTTACTTATTATTTATATAATTAATTTTACTTAATATTTAATAAATTTTACTTATTTAATTTTACTTATTATCATTTATTTAATTTTACTTATTATTTAATTTATTATTAATTTTAATTATTATGTATTACTAATAATAAGTAAAATTAATAATTAAATTAATAATATAATAAAAATTAATATGGTAATATAATAAATTAATATTTTTATTTTCTTACTCTATTAATATAGAGTAGTAGAATAAAATTATTTTTATATTATTCTATTTTTATTTTACTATTATATTACTATATATTATTTATTATTATTATTATTCTATTTTTTATTTTATTATTCTATTATGGATATCTAATAGATATTATAATATCTATTAGATTATATATTATATTATATAATAATATAATATAATATAATATAATATAATATAATATAATATAATATAATATAATATAATATATCTAATAATGATATAATATAATAATATATTATATTATTATATAATATAATAATTATTATTATATTATCATATATTATACTACACTACATCTAAACTGAATCTGCACACACAACTGCACTCATCTCATGACTGTCAGCCCACAGTCCTGACACACACCTGGATTCAATTGGTCACTGAATCAACCCACTCACACCAGAATCCAATTATCAATTCCCTTCAGGTAAACAACCTTCCCCAGTGCATTCCACTTGTGGACAACACAGGAGCAGCAATTGAGATAAGAATTGGTTTTTCTCTCTCTGAGGTTCCTCACTGCCATTCCCAGAAATCAGAAATATCCTTGGGAAGTCATGCCTTGCTTTTCTCTGTGAGGAGAAATGTGGCCACACCTCTGCTGGGACACCATGTCCCACCTGACACAGCCCCTGGGATGGGGTGGCACAAAGGGGAAATGGTGCCATGACAGAGAACATTCCAGCTCCTGGGGCAGAGGGAGGAGGTTAAGAGGGATCAGAGCAGCCTTTCAGGACAATTTCTAATCAAAGTTTTCCTTTCTGCTAGCAGAAAGGTGGATCTGGTTATGTCTGATCTGCCAATGACTTCCAGATTCCTTTGTTTCTTGTGGATGAAGAATGAAATTCATTTTGTCCCAAAGCAGAGTGTAAATAACACTTTTATCCCAAAGCAGAGTGTAAATAACTGTCTTGGTTTGAACAGCCAGGTGTCTGCTAAGGAAGGCAAGGAGCGTCCCTTGAAATGGAAAAGGTGAAACCCTCCCTCTGAATTATTATAATTATGAAATTAAGGGGCTCTCAGGCAAAGATATGGGAAGAGGAATAACAGTTCTTGAATAGGGAAGAAAATTTAAAAAAAGAAAATACAAATGCAGTAAAACAAAACACCACTGCCAGAGTCAGAGCAGTCCCTGCCCCCTGTGTGCCAGGGTGGTGTCCCAGCCCCATCCCAGGGGGGCTCAGCCCTCCTGCAGTGCCAGCTGTGGTTCTGCTGGAGCAGGGATCCTGCACAAGGGGGGAGTTTTCCTCTGCAGCTCCAGGGCTGCTGCAGATGGGCCTGGGCTCCCTCTGGCAGTGCAGGGCAGCAGAAAGCTGCTCCTCTGGCAATGCAGGGGGCAAAGGCTGCTGTGCTGTGCCAGGCTCAGCTTGGATCCAGGTAGGAATGCTTGGCTCCTGCCCTGGGCACAGCATCTCCCCATGGGATGCTGGAATTGGATCAGCCCTGCAGGGACACTCAGTGGCCATGGACAGCAGAGATCTCCTGGAGGGAGGATTGGCTGTGGGAGAGAGAAAGAAAAAACTGCCCCAAGAACAGCAGAGAACTGCCCCAGCTCTGACACATGGGGGTAGAACACACAGCCAGGACACACACACATCTCACAGCCCAGGACAATGATGCAGCTTTTACAGCAGGGTCTCACTTCTCAGCAGCTGTGGGATTTAAAGGTTTCAGGTGTCCCTTGGGTGCTGTCTGGGTCAGGGGATGCTCACTCCATTTATTTGGGGAATTATTTCATTGTTTGCTTTGCCTTCCCACCTGGCTGAGTGCCCCTTCCAGCAGTGCCCAGGGCTGCCCTACTGGTGCTGCTTTGCTTCCCAGGCAATTAATATCAGGCAATTAATATCAGGCAATTAATATCGTCCTTTTTCCATCTTTTCCCGTCTCCCCACCTGCAGAATGGAGCCATCCTGAACAAGGGCACGGGCCGGTGCCTGGAGGTGGAGAACAGGGGCATGGCTGGCATTGACCTGATCCTCCGCAGCTGCACAGGGCAGAGGTGGACAATTAAAAACTTCATCAAGTAGAGGCTGGAGGAGTCAGGGGAGTCTGACTTGAGCCACGGCTGAGGGGACTGATCTGCCTGGACTCCTTTGGAAAGGATGGAATATCAACCAGAGCTTTCCTCGTGTTCCTGGGACAGGACCTGGGGCAGATGGGCATTTGTGGCTTTATTTTTACCACGTGTGAGTCTCCCCCAGCTGACCCCAGCTGTGTGGGGCTGCCTCAGAACTGCTGTTCCCTCTGGCCAGCTCTCCAAGAGATGCCCCATTCCCTGCTGGAGCAGCCTGGCAGCATTTACTGACAGGGAATTTCTGCCTTCCCACACAACTCCAAGCTCTCCCAAAGGGCTGGGGAGGTTTGCACCACGACCCTGGACAGACCTGCCTGGCAAGTGTGGAAACTGAGGAGCTTGGGAGAGGAAAATGTTCCCAAACCCTAAAGGAGCTGAGTTTGAAGGATGGGGTGTTTTGCTGGGTCCTTGTTCCCTTTTCTCTTTCCTGCCCCTGCATCCAGCAGCCCCTTCCCTCAGTTTTGGAGAAGCAAAACACCCCCCAGCAGCTCCCAGAGATCTTTCCAACCCTTAATCACAGAAGTTACCCAAAACAATGCAATGGAATAAAACTGACCTCCCCTTGCCCCTGTCCATCACCCACACGCTCCCTCCATGGAGAGCCCAAAGGGGTTCCCTTGGGATCCCTGGGATGTCTGCCTGCCCTTCTGGGTGACAACAGGAATGTTCTCTGAGGCGTGGACACCCCTGTCCTGCCTGCTCAGGCCTGGCCCAGGTCCCCCAGAGTCACTGCAGCCCTTCCTGGGCTGTGGAAGGGACAGGGAGGGAGGCCAAGGCCCCAGCAAACGGCAGCTTGGCTGAAATTCTTGGCCCTGAGGCCACTTCAGGCTTGTTGCTCTGGTGGAGGGATCTCACCTGATTTATTTTTGGCTCACAGTAATCCTGGCTACCAAATCTTGGCTGCCAAATCCACCTGGGAGTCCTCTGCTTGGGGCCTGGAGAAGGGAACAGGATCCTGCAGCATTGCTGGACGTGGGTGGGCACAGGCTTTGCTCAGCAGGGAGGAGAAACCAGCCCATCTCCTGCCCTTCTCCCAATAATAGAGAATAATCCTCTTTGTGGCTGCCCTCTGGCTAGGGTGCACTCAAATAGATTAATATATGAGATGGATGTGTAAATATGTTTCCCAAGCTGGGATGTGCACAGAGTCCTTTGCTGCAGAGCACTCATGCCTGTCTTCCATTTGCATCAGGATGAAGCTCCCTGGATGTTTAACGAGCTGAATTTCCAATGCCATGCAGCAGGTTTATAACTGATGTTTTAGTAATTTATTGAACAGAAGCAGATCTATTTCATTGTTCCTTCTACAGCAACTAGCATCACCTAGGACTGATTGTTCATTTAGGCTTTACAAGGCTCCCTCAACCACTGGGGCTGTCTCTGATTTTTCCCCTGCCCTCCTTAATGAAGTAAAACCTCTTAGTTGTCCTGACCTGCAGAGTAGAGAGTCAATGTAGAATTTTGCTCTCTTTTTCGCTGTTGCATCATCCCTTGTGTAATAAATTTGAGCACTTCCAAACCCGAAATGACCACAACTCTGTGGATGCATGAGCCAGCTCCCCCTGCCTTTGTTGCTGCCTTCTAAGAGAAGCAATTTCCTGGTGACCCCAGGACACCCTGAGGGCCTTGAGACCCCACAGCTCTGGTCCCGCTGGTAAAACTCCCTTAAAGTGAGCAAATACTGGAGGGAGAGACTGTGTGGGTCAGGATAAGCAGCCAGACAGGCCCTGGGTGTTGCCTGTGCTGAAATTCAGCCCAGCTCGAGCCCTGCCAGTGCCCAGGGTGGCAGCAGATGGCTTTTGTCACATGTCACAGTGGTGGGGTCAGGTCCCAGCCCCACAGCAGGGCTGGATGGGATGTGTGGCTGCTCCTGGGCTCCATCCTGGCTGTGCTGAGCCCCTGGCCAGGAGGGCCTGGCTCTGTCCAGTCCCTGCCTGTCCCCAGTCCCTGGCTCTGTCCAGTCCCTGGTTCTATCCCAGTCCCTGGCTCTGTCCAGTCCCTGGTTCTATCCCAGTCCCTGGTTCTGTCCAGTCCCTGGTTCTGTCCAGTCCCTGGCTCTGTCCAGTCCCTGGTTCTATCCCAGTCCCTGGCTCTGTCCAGTCCCTGGTTCTATCCCAGTCCCTGGTTCTGTCCAGTCCCTGGCTCTGTCCAGTCCCTGCCTGTCCCTGGTCCCTCTGGGGTGGCCGTGTGTCCCTGGTGCCACCGCAGTCCCCCTGCCCGGTGGCACAGACACCCAGGGACAGCACGAGGCTCCTGCTGCTGCTGAGCCCTGGGATCCTTGGAATGCTCAGGCTCCCCCCTGCCTTTCCTTCGTGCTCCAGAAGGAAGAGCAGCCCCCGAGCCAGCAGCAGGAAGGGAAGGTGGAGATGAACCCTGGGCTCAGGAGCCTCAGCTGGGCAGAGCCCCGGGGAGGTGTTGGCCCCTTCTCCCTGCTCCAGCTTCCAAACCGCTGGAAACAGGAGGAGAACCAGGCTGAAAAGTGGGAATTTCCTCTGCTGTTCTGTCCTGGCACCGTTGGTGACTGCAGGGTGACCCCGGGAGAAATCTGAGATCTGGGGCTCGTTGTTGCATCTCGCTTATCTCTAATCATCTGTTAATTGCTTTAAGAAGTGATCTCCAAGTGATTCTTATTAAATATCTGGTTTGAGCCTTGCCTCTTGAGTGATTTTCAAAAGATTCTCTGCTGCTGCTGAGATATGGAGGCAGTCATTCCTCTGCATTTAATAGAAAAGTGCTGCTGTTTTAATGAAGCTTCCATTTTTAAAAGAAATGGAAATGAAGGAGAGATCAAGAGAGATGGTGGGCACAGATTAACTCCCATCCC